>OX388352.1:83915510-84293951 GCA_947579665.1 Sympetrum striolatum
GAACGAAAAAGAAATGGGAAAATTTATAAAAATATAAATATAAAAATACTTTATACACGACAGTGATTATTACAAGAGATACTTGTTCTAAATATCTATTTATAGAATCACTAATACTTACGAGTATTATATCGTAATATACTACAACATATACTACAAGCAGAAGTAGTTTTTAATTTTTGTTAGTCCATTTCTTCAAGTGGGTAGTTTAGCAAAACAGTTACTTATAATTTGAAATATAACTAGGTATTCTCCTTTTAATGAATTTTATTGAATAATATACGTAGAGATTTAATCTTTTATGCACACTTTTCTGTAGTTTATTTGATATTTTTGCACAAATACTTGTTTTATATTTTATTTCTTTGATTTTATTTTTAAATTGTCCTTCTATCCTCCCATTGTGTTATAATTTTTAACTCCTTAACACCGGTGTCAATTTAGGTTGAAATGAAAACGTATGAATGCTTGTTAATGGACTACTACCATATTAAGATGAATAATAGATACACGATGTGAATAGGGGGTTAATTACTACGAAAGAAAAAAATCGATATGTTTAATCACTCACATTGTACCGAAGCTGTTTTGCTTTATCATCTGCCGTTTCTTTCATTTCGAAAATGAAAACAGTCGTTTGTATCCTTGTATTCCTCAATAGTTTAAGAGACATTTTAAGATTCGTTTATGTAAATAAGAAGTTCGTTTTCATGAGAGTATAAACTGCGGAGCATTATAATATTCCTAATTTAATGTTACATATTAATCCATTCTGCCTCGATAATTTCTAATGGCCTTTGTTAGCTCATGTACCCGGCGAAAAAGTGAAAACACCTTGGAATTTGTCGTCCCGTGGCAACGTTTGAATAGACAAATCTGACGACATTTAGCAGATTTAGCATTTAGAGATTAAGCGAATTTGATTTGTATGCATACTTCGATGTTCCAATTCATTTCGGAAGATTTGCATCTCTACGGTAAAAACGAACTTAACGAGAATTTTCGTAGAGGAAGGACTTGGCTAGAGCAAGAGTAGAAAATGTCGAGAATGATCTTAAAGATGACTTTAAATATGACGCTGACTCAAAAAAGATGTGCGGTCTCCAGTTTCCGTATTTTAGGCGAGACTACGCGCACATTTACATGTTCGCGAAGAAAGGTTAATTTCTCTTTTAAAATGGACCATTTCTTTGGATTAGAGTAAGATCTCAAGAGTGTAAATTAAATTTTATAGCTACGCAAAATTACCTTTTCATTTTTAATATTTATTCTTCGCAAAATTGCTTAGTAATAGGTAATAAGTCTCAGTGGTATGTATTTGATTAATTATTCCATTTAAAGTACTGAATAACAACACATTTAATGTCATTCAATATAACTCATAGCTTTCGTATTTTCACAATTGCGAGCAAGAATATGGCATAAGTAAGTGAAAGATGGATTTCCTTTAAATCAAAAGACCTCCAATAAATATTTGATTCTTAAAGTAATGGTTTCATCAATTCCGTAATGGCATCGGCGATAAAAGCTGAAATAATGGGCTGAACTGAAACAATGCTCGGATGCGTGGTCCGATTTTTGTGAGCAATTTTCATTACGAATTTTATGGTTCCATAAACAGTGCAATACCATTAGCTCTTAATTTGTCAAAAGCTTTTATATTTAAATCACAGTACCCTCGGAGTTTAGCCTATAGGCAACCATGCGAAATTGTTTATCCTAGGCACACTGAAAGGTCAAATTATACTGAAATACATTCGAATTAATCAAAAAACGCTCCAATCGTAACAGTTTAGCGAAAAGTCATTAATTTTATAATGAAAGTTCTATAACCTTTACCAAAACTATAAGTAAATATAACAAGTTCTTCAAAACATGTAAAGGATGGTATTGATGGTTGACCAACGAAAAAAATATTTCTTTTTTTTGTATCAGCACTCATCTAATTGTAGAAAATATTTTAACTGTGCTTCCCAATTGGCATTCCGTAAGATATAATTAAGTAAGCTTTTGCTTTGCCTCGTAATAACTGTGATAGATATTGTTTTAATATTGCATGATATTGTTTCTCTAATCTATATATTCTACATACCAAAAATCCTTTTGTATCGCTGGGGCAAAGCTATGGAATAGCATTCCTAATGATATTAAAGACTCCAATTCATTGTCTGTTTTTAAAAGTTAATTTTTTCACTATCTTTTTGTATTGGAAAGGGAATAATATGCCATTTACGCTATGATGTTGTATAAAAAGTCAATTAATTTTTTATTGTAAAAATTTATCCGCTGTTTAATTTAATTTATAATGTTATGAGCTATCTTATATTTGTATTTCTTTTTGTATGTTCTCAAGTGGACGAAGAATTCCAAGAACAATAAACATTTTTCTATTTCTATTTTCCTAATCTGCAATATATTTCTCTATTTATAAGTGCGTCGTAATTATACAAATATATTTTACACCGTGGTTAATATGCAGTTTTTATTCTATTTTAATTTACCCCGCATCGCGTCATTCGTCCCAGGCGTTGCCGTACGAGGCAGTATTTGGTGAAACTATGTAATTTCTACAGAAAGGTATTAATCCCTGTTCTAGATAACCCTAAGCTAATTCCCTCTAAGTAGGTATTCTGACACACTACTTATTATCGTTAGCAAATATTCTTGATAGAGCAACAAGAAGATTTTACTATAAATTATCAATTACCCTATGAAACATTCATAACAAATGCGGGATCACAATCCCTAAGATGTAATAAGTCAATTAAATTGGCCTTAGAATACTCGAATTAAGATGTGCGACTTTTATCCAATCTAAGTAATTATTTATTTATTCCATAATTTCTCGAAATTTTAGCAAAAAATAATTATCAATCAATTTTACTACTAAGGCCATCTCTCGTAATAATCACTTCTATGTAAGAATGTTCTCTTTTTTATTGAAGAACAATAACTTTGGATAAAGTGTCCCCCGGACCAGATACGATGGTACAATATCCATCGAAGGGAGCAACGCCCAAGTTTATCTTTCCAGAACCCGAAAACGCATCGATAAAAGTGGCGCGAAGAAGAACCGGCGAGATCTGGAGCATTGCAAAATATTCTGCGCGTCCACACAATGATCCGTTGCAAAAGAGAGATCATCGATCGTATTGAAAGACAGGAAAGCCGATTTGGAAGAGAACATGACAGCGTCCTGGTTTTGACTGCTTTCATCGAGGAAAAATGTCCCTTTCCCTCACCGTTCGAGGCATGAAAGCGAATTTGCCAGCCCGCTAAACTCGCGCCCTCGCGGCCCGAGGTGCGTTCCGCGAGTGTCGCCCGCTATGTTCGCAGAGGCAGCCTTGTCACTCCCCGCTGCTGACAGCGCACCAAAGATCGAATTTACTGCTCGGTCACCTCGAGCCGCCAGTCGATACGCTGACCGCATGCGACCGCAGGAAAGGGATAGACTGAAGTTTCTTTGCGAGGCCTAAATTTGAGGCGGCGTCGGAAATTCACTGAGAGATCGCCGAGCGGCGCCCTAATTGTCGAACATGATTAGGCCTCGTGTACTCTCATCATTTGAATTGCCCGCCAGAATCGGATCGGTTTGCGGGCTCTGCTTACGTTCGCTTCTCTCTTTCGTGCTCATGGCCTCGTTTATCAGCAATGCTCCCACTGCGCGAGTGCGCTCCACGTTCGCACTGATGGCATTTGTCGTGCATTTTTCTACATGAAGTTCCTGAATCTCAGGTTCATTTATGAAGCTTACGTCCAACTTGAAGTCAGAAAAATATTATTATAATTTAATTATGCTCTGGCTAGTTCCCGTAGAGCAACACAAAATACAATAAATTCTCAATAAGAGTTCAAAAATGTGTGGAAATACAAAAATAAAAACTAAAATTTAAATAATCTCGACAGAAAGACAAAGATATACAGTTATTTAATTTAAATTTACGTTAAATGAACAAAAGAATATTATGCAGAAGTACAAAAATATGTGAAAATACAAAATAAAAAAATTGCTCAGCAAAAATGAACACTTTTTTATACAAATGATGACGATTTAGTACAAAATTATTGGATGTCATTAAAGTGGAAAAAATAAATAGAGCAAAGTTTCATTAAAACAATACAACATAACTAAACAGAGAATTTAGAACCTAAGACAGACAACAACAAACAAATATGACAAACTTCCGGAATTATTTTCTTAGAACTGAGTTGTGAAAATGTTACATTTTATCACCGTATTTACTTATCCAAATAATATTTCCTTTGCTTCTTTTTAATTTTTCACTTTTAAGGCATTTTCATATATTTCAGTTATTTCTTTCGGTAGTTTTTGCAGGTTTTTACACCCCCTTCTTCGTATTTCTGCTGTGAATACTATTTGTTTTACTGTTATATACTAATGAGGTCATTCGAAATTGACAATGAGTTAAATGGAGAAGAGAAGAACTGTGAAGTGTTAATGTAGCCCGAAATAAAGACCTTATTTATTTGTTATTTGAGTACAAATAGTTTCCTTTGCTCCGAGGGAGAGGTTATTTATTTATTGAAATACATATGATTTTCTCGGCTCAGAGTTTTGAATATTACGAAGAATTTACTCTCTTCTTTCTAAACGAACAGACATTTAATATAAAAACTTGAAATAACTAAGTGTAGGGCACACAATAAGATAGAATTCATTTAACTGTTTAAATAAAATAATCTGCATCTTTCAATGACATTGGCACGCATTTGTATGTTTTCTTGTACACGTTTGTGCACGTTTATGCACGTTTGTATGATATGGAATAATTAATGTTTAATACTCACCAAACTTTCTTTTGCGTTTACTTGCCAATTTATTTAAATGTGTGGTTGAATAAACTCAACGAATTCAGGCTTCACCGTTTAGAATATCGTCTTAAAATTAAATTTATATCATTTTTCCCAGTTAAAACGTAAAAAATAAAAACAGATAGTGCCTATACGCTTCTACAAATGTATTTGTTTTTTAAAATATTTATTTAATTTTCTATTTATATTCGCTTTTATTTTATTTCATTGTAATCATTGAACGTAATCTTTGTTTTAAAACGAATATTGCCTCTTAATCGCTACCTATCTGTTGTGATAAATGCATCAATAATTTAATAATGATAGAGCTTTATATTATAAAGCCTAGTCAGAATTATATATTTAACTCGGAAATTGTTTATGTCCTTTCGCTATGTTTTCTAATTCGTGAAAAATTCTCGACAATTAATAGCACACAATTGAATGATCTGAGATAAGCA
Source organism: Sympetrum striolatum (assembly GCA_947579665.1). Taxonomy (NCBI): domain Eukaryota; kingdom Metazoa; phylum Arthropoda; class Insecta; order Odonata; family Libellulidae; genus Sympetrum; species Sympetrum striolatum. The sequence goes on from OX388352.1 coordinate 83,920,784, forward strand.
TCAATGTACTGTATCAGGGATTTATTTACTGCAATTTGTAAATTATAGAAAAGCCTATATGTATAAGTGTCTTTTTGTAAAGTATTTAGCCTTGAGGCCGGGGTACTCCACATTTAGTTACCAAAAGCCGTGGAGAAGAAATAAGGTTTATTATGAAAGGTTAGGAATGAGCTATTCCCCCGTCTTTCCCCTCGGAGCCTGAATGCCTTGACTGGGATAGGCCCGCCTAGGGCATTGACCCTATGAGCCCCTGAAACAAGTATTCCCTAAAATTCGAATGTTACGAGATCCGTCGGTGGAGTCATCGGCGCTACGTTTGGTCGGTTCCTCAACCCTTTCGCCATTAGCTACCAAAAGCTTTGTTAAGGGATTGAAGCGATTGAGCAGTACGAGAAGTGAGGGACGTAGTTTGTCGTAGCTTTCTTCACTGACTTAGAGTGCTTGCAGTGAAACATACACTTATGTGCAGCACATTGACCCTGTGAATAGCACTTTCACAGCATTCAATGAGAAGCGAAGAGGAAGAACACCATCACTCAGTGTTACCATGCCTCAAAAGCTCTTACATTTATTTCATCGCAGCCATGCGAAGGACCGAGAGTAAATAATCTTAATGTACATTTATCTCTATCCTGTTCGTGATAAATAGAAGCTTTCCAGTCATGAAAATGTCGAATCAGAAAAGAGAATATATTAAGTTATTTTCCTCAAGGTTTTGTATAATGTTGTGCGTAAAGTATGCGAAATTCAATTTCATCGAATCGAAACGAACGACACTACTTTTTGGGCGTAGCGAAAGACGGATCGATGTTTTCGTTCACCCACGCAGATTAAAACACGAGCGTAAGAAGCCACGATGCGGCAGTTTTCCTATTGCCGAGAGCCACATCTCTCGCCTCGCTTCTATCCTAGCCCGCTCGAACGTCTCAAAACTTCGTATTCTTCGACTTGAACGTCGTCTGCTCACCCCTGGTCTAGATCATTCCAACACCGACATGCGCCGATCGGTCCCACCCTACCCCTTCCCCCGACGCCTTCTGCGAAAATCAATACCAGAAGAAGGGTGTAGAGGCCGAGGGAGAGTAGTCGTTAGGCCGGGGACGTAGCGAGACTACTGCGGCGAGCGGAGAGCTGCAGAGGCACAGGTGAGGGTTAGCTGTAGGAGAGGGTCTCCGACCCTCCGTGGTGCCCTCGCGGACGAAGTATCCTCCGTCGTAACCTGCGGACGGAGGAACCGAGGAATCGGGAAGTTGCCGTAGTGCTGAAACCTGCCCGGGACCCGGGATAGCTGCTTGTTTTTTCTAACCCTCGCATCAGTTATTACTCCGGAAGAGGTGAGAATCCCCTACGTCGGGAGGGGTTCATCTCGTATGGCTGAGGTTACGCTGTAATCGTTGCCGCCTTGGAGAGCCAGGCAGATATCTCTACTTCGTTTCCGCGGTAAGTCGTTACTCGTCGATTCTCTCTTTGCCTTCGCTTATTCGATACCCTTTGATAGTGAGGAGATTATCGATCACGATTGTCGAAATTGAATTGACCGCCCCGAACAGGTAATCGCCATCTTTCCTCCCGACGGCGACTTTTTTGGACGCCCGCGGATGCCTTCGGCTGGCTTTTTGAGGCTCAATGAAAAAGCGTGTGGCCCTCGTGGGAGGTTGACGCTCTCTCTCGCGATATTTCCATCGGAGGGTAGAGCTCGCGGGATATTTTGAGAAATATTGGGTGAAATTAGTGAAAGTAATGTCGGTTTACAGTGTGAGTTGGCGTGATAAATTGGTTTCGTAGCTGCAGAATAAATTTTTATGCAACAACTTAGTCCCATATTTTCGATTTAACACGTTCCATGTGGTTGCTATCCTATGGCTGAATACTTTTAGTATAATATATATGTATGTAATAAAATAATGTAATTATAAAAATATATTAAAAATATTTCAATTATGCATAGAATGCTGAATTAGGTTTTTAAAAAATTATGCTAACATTTATCGTTTTTTTATATTTATGGCGTGATCTGAGCCACAGGGTAGGACCAACGTGAGCGGCATATCCGCATGGAACGTGTTAAGAAAGGCGAAATCACGTAGCGGATAATTATTTTTCATGCCGTTCTTTTTATTGGTATAATTAGTTTCGTTGGTGAAAATTACGTGTAGACGAACGCTTCGGAGAGATGAAAAGGAAAGTGGTCTTCTAAGCGCGTGGACACCTTCTCCTAGTCGCGCGCTATCTTTTGTCATCTACGCTTAGGAACTGGCATTAAATACTGAACTGATTTTTTAGCCTTTATTTAATGAACTGTTTTTCAATGTTACCATCCTATAAGCAATGAACATATTTATATTTATATCTCTTAGATAACAAGAAGCTCGGCGCATGCAACAATACTTCGAGTGGTTACGATGAAGTCAATCTATTCATTATTCCTATTTCTTGCAAATATTAAATAAATTAGAAACAATTATTTACGTATCCATCACACAATACATTTCCATCACCATGTTTGTTCGAAACCAAGACGATATTTGTTCTATTCCGGTCTTCCACGGAAAAGCAGTTTCGTTTTAAAAAGGTAGTCATAGTCCTTGATTTCACTTGTATTGCATCATCTAGACATTTACGTTAGTCGGTATACCATATAGTTATTTTTACAATTATGTAAATGATGTTATGTAGCAATAAGATTTTAGTAGAAAATTCCTATTTTAAGTTATTTCCTTTGATCGATTTAATGTTATGCGAGGCCAGTAACCAACTGTGATTTCTTTGTTATTGGTCGATTTATCTTTTGTTGCTATTCAGTGAAATATATGAAAAAATATCTATGAAGATGATTTTGAATCATTTTATTTTTTACATTGATTACCTTGGAAATGAATCTATTTCCCTCGCAACATTTCCAGAAATTTTCTTATAATTGAGTTCTTACTTTTCGTAAATACGCCCATTATCCTGGAAAATTCATAACAGAATCTAATGCATTAAAATTCCTTTTCTGCCTTTCTGAAATTCTGCAGCATTTATTTAATGGAGATGAAATTATTTTAGATAACATACACCTCTACTGAACTGTATGAAAACATTTATTTACCAATTCGAGGTGAGTCTTCCAACAAAAACGGAGTCGATAATCTTAAATATAGGGTATTTTGCTGATTATAAAGTGTTTTTAAGTAAAATCGAATTTTGAAGGAACAATTGAGCTTTAGTTGTTTCCTTTCGTTTCCTGGAATTATTGGATAGCAATTACATATTCATATTTATCCCTTTCTGTGTAACAGTTTATTATCCTCTTTGAGTCTTTCTACCTTCCAGTAAACCATAATTTTCCCCTGAAAACACTAATAATTTATACCACCACTCATCTAAATCCCTAGATTTGAGTTTCGTTTATTTTAACTCCGGTACTCAGTTACTAATTTTATTTCCCGTCTGTCAACCCAAACTGGGAGAAGCTTTTTAACATTCGTTAAGGTCTAGCAAGGGTTAAATTCTAAATTAATGAATTGCAGGGAGAATATTTTGGTACTCGTTGGCATCATATAGACATTTAAAATGTGTGGTCATGTTGATTCTGCCATTCGGTCTGTAATTTTTTGTGACATCTTAATAAGAATTGAAATAAATATGAAATTTCTTGTGAAGTAGAAGTTATGTGAAGTACAATTTCTTTTGGAAACTACCAAGTCATTTTTTTATATTACGGCGTATGCATTTTTCTCTTTCTCTATCAATTTGGAGAGTTAATAAATGTATAAAAAATACCTATGAGGTTCGACTCCTGGCTGCGGCAGACTTTTTCTCCTTCATTTCTTCTCAAAATTCAAGCATGTGTATCATGCGAATATGCATCGCTTACATCTATGAGGTTAAAAAGAAAATAAACATTCTGTTAATAGATGGAGCAATTTGGGTATTTTTCTCCGAAAAAAATTAATTTGCTCCAGAAAACCCCAGGAAAAGAAGGGGGGCTGATCAAACCGATAGAGAATCATTAGTTCGTGGTATGCCTTTTGCAAGGAATTAGAATGATTGGATTACGTTCTCAAATCCTCCTTTATCCCAGAGATATCTTTCGTTCGCTTTCACCTCTCGCAATGTATCTTTTCATCGAACAAATTGTTCTTCTACCTCTATTATGAGCAAGAGGAATTAATTTGAAGGTGGAGTATTGTCTCGACACGCCACTTCCTCATCTTGTTTCGTTTAACCATTGACCTTCTTCAGACAACTAAGGAGTTGCATTATTTCTTCTAGTGTTTGCCACGCAGAAATAGCGAGGCCTTGCATTTTTGACCATATATAGCAACGAGCACCACGAACTCTTTTAAACGATCGTCTGTTAAATGTTTGCGTGTGTCGGTTTATTGTGAGAGTTGATGGAAGGCGGTTAGGTTGTCGCTCAAGGATTGATTTCGAGGCCATAAAACGTTTTTGAGTGAAAAGATCTTTTACAAATACCGAGATGATTCGGTTGGATACTTCTAGCGATAGGAAAAATGCATGAATGATTGGCCCTCTATGACTTTTGAGCGAGAATCTTGTTCTTGGATGAGGAAGTTATTACTGATTAAATAAAAATAGCTAGCCGTGGTCAGGGTGATAGCGTCTCAACATCAATAGGTTCCTGGTTCGAGTCCCAGATAACCACGTTTCTTTATTGTAAAGAAGTTTAGCGTATACTTGTAAAAGTTGTACAGTAGAAAGCTGTTATTTTTACTGCGAAAAAAAACTTGGAATCGATGAGATCTGTTCTACAACTGTATACGCCATTGCGGAGTCCATTCTTTCCCGCACTTTCAATGCATCTTTCAAGACTTACCTAAGGATTCTTGATGCATTGTTCTGTACGCTTTTCCACTCAGAACCCCTTTATGTCCCCAAATAGTACCTCCAATAGCTTCCTTCATGCGAGAAGTTTGTTGGTTTTATTGTAAGAATCTGGTGTAATTGTCCCTTGAAATGCGGTAGAAATACGATTAAATTCCTAATATAATTTACTAATATAATGCATTTATTTAATTTCATTCATAATTATATTCGAATGGAAAAGTAGCATTTTCCAACACGTGGTATTTAAACGTCCCAGAAGGAATCCTAATGTAAAAATACCATCACTTGAATAACGTGGTTCTAAGTGAATAAAAAGTAATATGGAAAATTAACTACGAAGTATTAATTTTATTTCAATTATAGTGGGAAAACATTAATAATTATATAAAGTCGTCCTCGATTGAAATTAAACATATTTATTCTAAATGAACTTTTGTCGCCTTGTGAAAACAACCATCCTTTCAATCCACAAACAAATCTCCTTCAATAAAGAAGCTAAATATTCTAGAAGGTATCGCAATCTAAAATTTCAGACTTAATAATATGAAAGATAATGCTAATACCTTACCATGTAATTTCTATGAATAAGAAACCAGTCTCAAGAATTCGTCATCACAAAATGAAATTTTGAGTTTGCTTAGCTGATTTTTTTCTGTGTATCCTTCTAAATTCTTTTTTTTATTATTGGCGATAATTAACAACAGCCAGCATGAGATGCATCATTGTAATACTAAATAGCATGATTTTTAGTTCTAAGGAACTATTTTTAAAAATTCATTGCACTTTCTAATTATTTTAGTTTTTCCCATCAAATTACGCACATATTGGACGAGGTTTTAAGATTTTATTCATTCTCTTCAAGAATTCTTAATGCGAAATGAAGGAATAGATTGTTACTTTTTCCACAAAAATTTAATAGTACTACCGGTTTCAACGGAGGACCGTCATCATCAGGTCCGTTGATTCCCTGGACCGGTCCTCCTTTGAAACCGGTAGTACTATTAAATTTTTGTGGAAAAAGTACCAATCTATTCCTTCATTTCGCATGATGGATTTCCACCATATCTCGCCCGATTCTGTGAATTTTATGATGGATTCTTAAGCTCAAATGTTTGACTGCTGGCAGACTTCTTAATTCTTGGAAATATTTCAGCTGAAAAAGTTTCTACTTTCAAATGATAGTCCTCGATAATTAATTGTAAGATAGCAACATATTCGCTAAAATCAGATCTTTTATTTAAAAGTCCCGCCGACTAAAAAAGGACAAAGTTTGCGATAAATCTTGTTTTATGTTTTCTGTATTCTGTTAAATATCATCCGCTGCAAACTAAATCTAAGATCATATAAACCGATTTTTTAATGAAGGCGAAAATTCCGTTGATAAAAATCAGATGTGAATATTGTATTAATATTGTAAATGTATTCAAATCTAATTAATTGTTCAATCACTCCCATTATTTGTATAGTATATGAATTTTATTTATGATTTCGGCTAAATACTGCGCTAGGTTTTGTGATCCCCGTCTAGAAATCTTTTTTCTGCTATACGTAGAGGCCCAAATGGCGTACAAACACGAAGTCAAGGATGAATCCTTGGATTTTATCTATCGTTCTTCACGCTTCTCACCCCTTCCTTCACTGTTCCCTCTGCAGACAATTTTCGGTGGGTGATAATTTGTACTAGAGTTTGTCTCGAAGGAGGTAGCAGCCCGTAAGCCCGTTTGTCATCTCCGTTGTGGGCCAAAATAGTTAACCACAGCGTCGGTCAGTCGTCTTTTCATCCTAAATCATCCGCACCTCTTGACCTCACAAGAGGCGAGGCCCACGTCATAAATAGATCTTTGTCAATTCCCCAGAAAAATTTCCGTTCCGTTGGTCGTGGAGCTTGTTTCGAGACCCTTTCTTCTAGCCCCACCTGATATTGTCACGGGCCCCCGGGTGCTTTGAGGTCGAAAAGCGCGGGTCTTTGCTCGCTCGCTTTGGTGCTCGCTGATGGAGAGTTTTCGTTCGCCGATTTCCCTTTCGCGATTTGCCTCGCTTTGAATTTAGACAGGGTTAACTCGTCCACGGAGGCGAACTGTTATTTCCCCATTGATGTCTTTTGGAGATAAAAGACATAGAGATAGAAAATTTTGGCTAGAAAATTCTAAATTTTATCCCTTTTCCCACTCACCCTTTCCCCAGCATTTGTTCTTTGCTTTCGTGTTTTTTACGGTGAGAGCTATTTCACAGAACCGGTCGCACATGACAAATGTGTGATGAGGTGAACGTTGATACCGTTTTTTCCTGATGCGTACCGCCACGCTGTCCCCATCTCTAGTTTGTCTAATTTTATTTTGTTTCTTTTTCGAAGACCATCATCAGGCATTTCCGATTTTCTTCTACTCTTTGATTCTAGCTCTCATTCTCTGCTTATGTATTATGGAAAAGTCATTTACTTTTCTAATCTGCCTAATTTGTTGTAATATTAGACGCTACATTTGAAAAATAGTATCCTCAGGAAACCTTATATTTTGTAGAACTATTCAAAATTTCAATTCTTAATTTCAATCTCATACTTATACTTCATTATGTTCGCTTTCTCTGGGTGGATGTCACATTTCTATTGCTTTTTATTTTACTTACGGCAATCCTGTAAATTCAAATATTTTTTCCTCCGAACCAAATATTGATTACGACTCCCATTTGTTCTATTAGTTATCAATTGCATAGCATATCTATCGTTAATGTAAACCTTAAACTCCGAAAAATTAGCTTTGCGAATTACATATACTTGCCTCGGTGGATTAAGAGATTTAACCGCTACTGCTTTCATCCTCGCCATTATGACATCTTGGTCTGAAATGCCGTCAACAATATCGAGATTAGTTATCAATTGTGGGTGGGTGGTGACTAGTAAAGTTTGGATGTTACCTTCACCCGCACGAGTCGTTCGATTTTTCGTCATGTTTACCTGTTCTAACGCATGCAACGAACAAGTATCGAGTAATTTTTGAGAAAATTTTCTCTCTCTGCTGGAGTTGGAGCTTATTAAATTTCGCCAATTAATACGAAGTAGGTTAAAATCTCCTCCGACTACTATGATGGTATCTTTTATTTTTTCACCGATTATCTGTAACGTCTCGGATAAATCGTCAATATATTCAATTTCGCCATCGCCATACAATGAGCAAACATAAATCTTACTTCCGTTTGGTATTAAAATCGAGCACCAAATCATTTCGCTCCTGCTATTTTCTACAAACTCATCTCGCTGACTTATCAAATGGTTCTTTACTGCAATAAAAACTCCACTGCCTACTCTACCCAGTCTGTCTTTGCGATATATCACATAATCTTTAGGAAATATCTCGCTTGAATTATGGCCCTATTACTATCATATGGGCCCTGCGGAACCCCGTTGATTCTCCCCGTATGTTGCTACCCTGTTTGCCGCTCGGATATTCCGTGTTTTCGATGTTCCACCATTTTTGCCAGAGAAGAAATTTATCCATATGTAACACGCGACGACGACAAACCGCCATTTGTCCCGTTCGTTTTGCTTCTCGCTGCAGTCTGGATTCTCAGTTGATATAATTTTAGGGTGGAAACAGTGCCAACGTAGTTCGCGCTGCATATGTGACACATCTGCAAGGGTGCCTATGGCTGGTCACGAAGTGCCTGCGTCCAGAAGTTGCCCAATTTTTGTAAATACAATTTCGTAAGCTTCCTCTTGGATGAATAAAATCAGCCCCTCCGCCGAAGGCTAACTCAGGTCACGTCGACGGTAAAATACTTAATGTATTTGATGTATGCATTTGATAATGTATTTAAATTTGATGTTTAAAGTTTAGTATTCTTACGTTTATAGTCTTAATTTTATTCTGAAGCTAAATATGGTGTTGGCCACGAATGTTGGTTTTCGTTCCGACGTCAAAATCATGAAATGGTCTACCAAAGCAAGTTTGGCGTTTTCTTGAAATATTCTGTGTATGATAGTTGCTCTAGGATGACTTTCGGGATTAAGATACTTGGATCGCGTTAATGAATAATTGTTTCATTTATTATACATATATTACATAATTGCACTGATATTATGGTAATTTATTTACTATCGTCTCCCAATAACTTCGTTCGTTCACGCAATAATCCGTAATTGCGATTTACTCGTGAGGCGTCATGTGTGTACTTCCTCTGTATGCTTCATTAATTCATGTTGCTCTTATTCAATACTCTCGGAGTATGGGTTGCATTTACTATTCTACTATCTATGCGGTTTGTGGACCACTACAATATTCAATTCTCGGAAAATATGGAGTATTATAAACTTGAAGGGAATTGCGATTTATAAATGAATGCCTTTTCAAATATTCGCTCTCGCCTTCACAATAGAGCATTTATAAAGCACCTGTGTTAGATAGGTGTTCTGCACTAATTTTATCAGTCATTCTTAACAATAAAATTTCCGGTTAATGGTAGATATCTGGGGGTTTCACCATTTTTTCAGGTAGAAATTTGGAGGGTCTCAGTCCTAATCCGAATCCTTAGCTCCCCTTCGCGGCTACTGAGCGCTGGACCCTCTCGTTAAGGGGGACCATAAAAACCTGACCTCGTGGAATACGATTTAAAAAGTTATAAACAATCAAATGAGCAGCAATTTAATATCATCCTCGTCTCACTCGTCCAAAGAGATATACAAGCGTCTTTTGATCGACGTTCTACGATGAAAATTAAAATTTTTCTTGATTTTGCTCACTTGCTCAAGGGGGGTTAGGTTGGGGGGAGGATTTCTAGATTTTTGCTAGAAATTCCTCCCCCAACCCAACCCATCCCCGTTGAAATTCAACAGGTACCTCAGCTAGTTGATAATACGACAGCAAACCAAACTAAGTGAGCCAGTGAGCTATTTAAAACAACCGCCTATCTGACTGAGCAACGTTGCCGTGTGTCAACGAGTCATTTCTAGCAAAATCACGAAAAATCTTAATTTTAATCGTAGAACGTCGATCAAAAGACGCTTGAATATTTCTTTGGACTAGTGAGAAGACGAAAATAATAAATTGTTGCTCATTTGAATTGTTCATAACTTTTTAAATCGTATTCCACGCGGTCAGTTTTTTTATGGTCCTCCCTGATGGGAAGGTCGGGCGCTCAGTACCTGCGACGGCGAGCTAAGGGTCTGGATTAGGACGGAGACCCTTCAAATTTCTACCTGAAAAATAGTAATGGTGAAACCCCCAGATATCTACCATTAACCGAATTTTCTATGGAACTAGCCTACATCCGTTTAACAATGTTTCCCCCCGTATCGAAAGTTCAAAAGCCGGGTTGGCGGAGCTGAAACAATGGGCGGATCCAATGAGTGTCAAACGAGTGGTAATTAACCCCTCCAAAAACTAAAAAGCTCTCGACTAAATTAATTTCCTTAGTTACTTTTCGCGCGGAATTGAGTTTCGAGTGGAAAGGGATCAGATGGCTATTCAACACCTTTCGGAAGGTATTTATTAGGAACTCATCCCGCAAATTCATATTTTAAAAATTAACAAATATGGCTTTGAGAATTGTTTTGTTAGACGGAATAATGTTGAATTTTTTGTGACGAAAGGGATTACAAGTGGTAGTGACAAGCTTCTGAATTCTATTTTGGTATCGAAACTTCCAATTTAATTAAATTACTAAACATTGGTCAAAAGTGTTAGTTGCAAAAATTATTTTTGAGACACTAATCCCCGAAGGTTGAAACTGAGATCCACCGTAAGAACTTGAGACCAACCACCTCACATCTATTACGTTAGGATTGGCAGGTAACTGATAATATGGATATTTTATCTCTTTGTCGTATTTAAAATTATCGATATTTTAGTAACGGTAGACTCTCGGTTATAATTTCCTAGTTGTGAATTGCCAGAGTTTCACTAACTCTTAAGGGTTTCTTATCCCCTTCTCCATGCAGTTCAATTCGTCAGTTTAATCTGGAGGTTTACTAGTTAAACAGAAAAAATACCGCTCAGATATCCCGTGCATAATGTGAACCGTGCTTACTGTACCTAGTATTTTAGAATTGCACATTTATAAACTAAAATGGCAAAAGATGCCCCGTGGGATTTAGTTGATTTTTTGTTGCCCTGTGGCCTTTCAAAGATTGAGAAACACTGCATTAGCGCGTGTATCTCTTCATAATTAAACTTCACCGTTACGGAAATCCGGCAGGCAATTTTTCCTCTACGCGCAATTAGTCTCATTTCAAATCTACTCCTACTATCAGTTGTTCTGGGTAGAAAGTCTTTAAAACCAATTACAGCGCATTCGTTAATAATATATCGGGTTCAAAATAAGTTTATGCATATAGTTATTCTATAAGTTATATTTATCCCCGTAATTATGTTTGCATTTCGATTTTTGACCATCGTTAGTGTGCTGTGTATTCTTAATACAAGGGTGTGATCGTCATCGTACTACTGTACTGTGCCTTCTTTTGGTGGAATAACACCAAAGTTTTGTCACCGCTTCTCGGACAGCAAAATCTGCTGAATACAAACTATTCGTGTTGGAGCGCTACAATTTGGAAGAGACTGAATTAATTATTTTGAAGAGTTCCCATCATTGAAATTTTGCACAATTGTTTTTGAATTTTTTTACCAAGCCTTATGGTAGTAATACCATCGTAATATCATTCTCACTCACCAATTTCGTTCGTTGTTGTCATTGTTTGTTCACACCTGTGAACTAATTTTGTATTTCTATAATACGTTCCCCTGAAACATAAGGTGTGCCTATCGGCATCTTCTTTGTGCTCATTTTTAAAGTTAAAAATTAATACATTCATTTCAGGCTCAATGGTAACAGTTTTTAGTTTAAAGTTACTCTAAGAAAAAGAGAAAATGCAGCGGAATTCCAATGGTGACTTTTTATTTTTTCTTTATTTATTTAATACACTGTCGTAAGAAATAATTTCCGCAAGATGCAGGGTAATCAAATATTTGCATGCACTGGAAGCTGAGTTCTGTCACTACCTAAATCTAAAATAACTCCATTTGTATGAGTTATTAAAAATATAATATCTGAATAATCTACTTAACAATTAAATAAGTTTAGCTTCCATAGATGAAAATTGCTTGCAGTTTGGCTGATATAAAACCAACTGCAAAGCTAAAATGCTAGGCCGATGTCCAGATTTAACGTATACAAGCGGAATATATTCTGTTGTCTGCTTCAGCGTCTGTAACAGACATTTTTCTAGTTGGTTCGTATTATATTCTGTATTCTGGGCCGAACGAATTTTTGCCAGTCACGACCCAGTGATGTTGGCGATAGAGTTCACGCTACCTGAGCCTTGAAACTCACATTTTCAGACGTACGCCTGAAAGTATTCCTGCGTCAAATACGCGATTAAGAACGGGAAACGCGGAAATGAGCGGAGTCCCGCTCGACAGCCTCCAAGGATGATTGCAGTAACATGTCGTTAAGATTTTCGCAGATAAGCGACGTGAACTAATAAAGAACACTGCGCGTGCGATTCGTTTCCTGCGAACCAAGTTCGACTTCTCGATATTGCATCAAGGAAATATCAAGGAATATCAAAATATTTATTTACTAATTTAAGATAACCGAGCTTTGGTTTATTTTTGATTATGTCGTTTGAAACCTGGTTGAATGTCATATCTAAAATCATGCCCTTAAAACAATGTATATATTATCGATAATATGTGCAAACTTTTAAGCGTATTTCGCATATTTATTTCTTAGTCTGTATGAATTTATCACCTAATTGTTCGGTTGCAATTACGGCTAGAAGTAAACAACTTGGTTAATTTATATAGTTGAAAACTGCCATATTCCATTCAATTTCATTCTGATTGATTATTTATTTACCTTTTTATTTGTTTCTTTATTTACATATCTATTTAGGTATTTATCCCTTTATTATCTATCCACTTATTATTTATCCATTTATTTATCCATTAATTATTTATCCATTTACTATTTATCCATTTATTATTTATTCATTTGTTATGTATTGATTTATTTATATTTTCAGTATTCATTAATTTATTTATATTTTGTACATATGTACCTATTTATCTATTTATTACCTTTTGAACCCTAATTCACACACAGCGGCCGATGCACTGTGCCTTCGTTTGCAGGAAAGATATCTCTAATGTGTAGTTGTAATGTGTACCCTTTGCATTAACCCTCACTCGCTCAAATTTAATTTTGTCGCGAAGTTGCTCGAAAATTTTGGCAGCGACACGTCAGGCTTTATAAATAACTACTTGTAATCGCGGAAGAGCATCCAGGAATCTCAAGGGTAATATCAGCGCATATAATATTCCGCCCGATCTCTGCGCAATTCGATGCATAAAAACCGTTCTCTCGGCATAAGGTCATTGTTTCCTTTCCTTCGTTCTTCCGGTTCGTCCGGCTAATCGTTAAAAAATCCCCTCGAAATACACTCTAAGTAGTTTGCGCTCAAGGTTCTGCTTGTACCTCTGCATCGATCTCTTACGGATTACCCCGCGTTCCTCGCAGACAACCCTCCGCGTCCTCTCTATTTTCAGATCTCTCTTTCATAATCTTTGGAAGAGTGACGACTACATAATCGCTCTCATCAGGAGAGGAAGGAGAAAAATGTTGGCTAGCCTTCTCCCCTGTTGGAACGCTCTTGACAAGTCCCTTCGCGACATCGTTTCTTGCTCTCTGGCGGACTACCACATTCCTAGAACATACGAGATTTCCCTCGTCCCCTAACTTCATTTGCGGAGATTTGACCGCACTATCGGAGTGGTTTGTACAATTGCTTCAGCCCCAACGCCCTGGGTTCGAATCTCGGATAATCGGGTTTTTCTGCCATGAGAATGGTCGTGAAAGTTCGTCAACCATTATGATCATCAAAATATATTCAGTAGGGATATTTTTGTTTTTTTTTGCAATGAAATTATAAGTGTTATCCCTCCATGGAAAATGTTTCTTTAATTACCTTATAATTGACTTATGTTTCAGTTATGCTATTGGTAAAAAGAAGCCATAAGCCATTGTTCAGGATGTTCGTAATTTATTTATTTATTTATTTTATTTTATTTATTTATTAGCAAGCATCAACATACAGCACGAAGCCAATTACTGCCGATGATTAACATTAATAATAATGAACAAAATAACAATAAAATCGTAAAAAATCAACAAATTAAACATATAATAAAATAACAAATGAATATGCGCATACAAACAAATAAAAAATCATAGAAAAATCATAGAAAAATTGTATTTTTCCACGTCAAACTCGTGGAATCATATTCTGAATAGATTTCGGAGATAAGAAGAAAGGATCGAAAAGAGTATTGGAAGAAAGGGAGTTGAAAATTGAAGGAATGCGAAAGAAGAGTGATCGTTTTACTATTGATAGACGAGGAGTAATCAAAGAGAAGGTATCGGATAGGCGTGTTGTTCTTGAGGGAGCTCGGAAAGAGAAAAGAGAGAGTAAGAATGGGGAATCAACTTTGCTATTTATTATATTATATAAGAAGGAAATGTCGGAGAAAGTATGAGAGGCTTTGATTGGGGTGAGATTAAGGTGATTAAGAAGATGATCTTTTGGCATATTTCTATATGACGGGACTCGAAAATAAACTATTTTTAGAAAGAAATTTAAGATGCGATTGAGAGAAGAGAGGTTTGATTCGGATGACATGGTCCATATGGGAGAACAGTAATTAAGAAGAGGAAGAACACAGCTGGAGAAATAAGTGCAAAGAGAGACTGGATCCCTGATGTCTGTGAATCTATAGAGCATTCCCAGTCGAGACATTGCTCTTTTTTTTTGACAAAATTCACATGTTCCGAAAAATTTAATTTATCATCGATGATGACGCCAAGATCTTTGCAAGAGGAGACTCTGGGGATACATTTGTCGTTGATTTGGTAGTCATTACAGATTTTATTCTTTTTTAAAGTAATTGACATTATGCAGCACTTTTCGGGGTTTAGTTTAAGTTTCCATGAAGAAGACCATGCTGAGACGGCGTTGATTGAGCCCTGAAGATCTGAACAATCACTGAAGGTGGTGATCTTTTTAAAAATCTTGCAGTCGTCTGCGAAAAGTAGTATATTGTTTCCATCTCCGATAGCTTTTGGGAGATCATCGATAAATAATGAAAACAAATATGGTCCCAGAACACTCCCTTGTGCAACGCCGGAGAGTGCAGGACCCCATGAAGAAGAATGAATATTTAATACAACTCTCTGCCTTCTATTTAAAAGAAAACTGTTGAGGAGAGAAAGAAAATTACCGTGAATTCCAAATCTATTTTGCAGCTTGTAGAGGAGAAGAGAGTGATCAAGGGAGTCGAACGCTTTGGCGAAGTCAATGTAGCAAATATCTAATTGCGAATTGGTTTGGATAGTTTCAACTGCATGGTACTGAAGGGAAGAAAGATTGGTGAGGCACGAGCGTCCAGGAAGAAAACCATGTTGTACTTGAGATAGGTAGGGAGAAGTGAAATCTGATAGTCTTTTCAAAATTATTCTCTCACAGATCATTGAAAGAATAGGGAGAACAGATATAGGTCAATACGACTTTACTGAACTTCTTTCACCGGATTTGAAGAGTGGAGTTACATTTGCTGACTTCCAAGCAGAAGGGAAATAAGCGGAAGAAAAACATTTATTTAAAAGAATAGCTAAGGGCTGTGAAAGGGAAGGAGCAGCATTTTTTAAAAACACTGACCCAACAAGATCAGGGCCAATGGCTCTATTTGGGGACAGATTTCGAAGAAGTTGAAAGCATTCTTCAGAATTTGTTGTTAAAGATGAAAGCGAAAAGGGACAGACACTCTCCACTTGTAGTGCATTAAAATCATGGTTGGAAGGCGGAGTAAAAACCGATTGGAAAAAATCGTTAAAGAGGAAAGGTCTGTTGGGGCCCGAAGCTGTTCTTTGTTCGAGATGGAGATACTCTGGAATCTTACCCCCTTTCCGACGAGAATTTAACTAAGTCCAGAAACGCTTTGGATTTGATGTCGATTGGGAGGAAACTAATTTGATATAATTTTTGTAGTCGCGTTTTAGCATGAATTTTGCCTGACGTCTTAATACTACGAAGCTATTTTTAGTCTGCGGATTAGGAAAACTTTTCATTAGGCAGAAAGCTCTATGCTTATTTTTAATGCAGAAAATGGTATCACTCTTCACCCAATACGGAAATTTTTTGGGTTTGAGAATACGATGAGGGACGAAATCTTTAATGGAGGCAAGAATGAAGTCGTAAAATAGAGAAACTGAATCCTCAATGCTGCCTGAATTTAGAAGACACCACGGAAGAAGAGAAATTGCGCGGTTTACTGCCTCCCAATCCGTCTTTTTCCAGTTTGGAATAACTCTTGGTGGTGCTGAAGTATCCTTCCTCAATGAAATGTAAGCTTTACACTAAATGTAAGTTACGGACGGATTTTGCTCGAAAATTTAAACAAACGGTGGACGTATTAACACGTAGTGTAATGAAAGTACGAGTATAAATAAATTCAATTGTTAAATTTGAAACTAGTACTTTAATTAAATGATGAGCAGAATCAAAAGAGTAATCGTGGATACAATATAAAACCAAACGGCGATTTTCTCGTGTTTAATTTAGTAAGTAGCGCCAGGGGTTCAATTCAAGATATCCTGTAAATAAGCTCAAGAAGTCATTTGGACCAAAACTTAATCTAACTATCTCACTATCGGGGAACTAAGGAACCAAAACGTACGAACAGAATAGAAACATGAGCTAACATATTTGTAAGAATGATAAAGTTATAATTTAACCCAAAATATTTCGGGGAAGTTATCGTTTGCTCAGCTGAATTAACCCTCACCCACTCACTCGTGTTGTAAGATATACACTTGGAGAAATAAATAGTTTACCTTCGAATGAGTATTAGGCCTTTATTTGCGGATGCGATTTCATTCTGCGTTCGCAAATCATCTTCGAAATAATACTACCTCCAATTCATTTGCGTGGTTTTAGAAAAGTAGAAAAATTCAAAAATTAACTGAAGTGGAAGTATAGTTCATTCATGAGTTAGCTTTTACTTAAAGAAGTTGAAGGAGTTGGCCCCAGAAAGTGCAATGATTTCTGTGTCCTAATTCCCCGATTTTTGTGCTTTTAATGAATGTTAAGAATATTTTGGTTTGATCTGTGTAATTCACTGCGTTTCCGAGCCCCTCCATCACGTTCGATTAACCCTTTTGCAGTTTACACCTTTATACTTGACGGTCAACTTGAAAATGTTGCACAGATGCCTTAAACATAGACATCTTAAGATATGAAAACAACATGTCCTTTCCGCCTTTCTCTTGAAACCAGGTATCCTTCATCGTCTTCCTGATATTTCTTCTGTGCGTAGTATGTCTCACGTCTCGCATCACGTCCAGCAGCATTTCTAATGTGTCTTTTGCCTTCAGATTCTTCAGGGAAATTGAAATTGAATAAAGATGACAGCGGAAATACATCCGAAACTTATATCAAAGCAGCATGAATTGTGAACGGAGCAGTGCATTTCATAAATTCATTGGTTTACGTGCCACGTTGAGGGTCGTATAGTTGGAATAATTTTAGAAACATCATTTGGAATCAAATATGTTTTCCTTTTCCATGTTAGCCCTTGAAACCGAAGTTCCTGTATTGCGTCTGTATTTCTGATTATGACAACATTTCACTATGTAATTAATTACCAAAGATGCATGTCCTCTGCATTTAATCAGTGGCCTGTCAGCGTTGTAAAAAAAACAATTTTACAGTAATTTATTAAACTCAATTCATTAAAATAACGTCTGAAATGTATAATAAGATTCATTAATCTTTAATATGTATGATTGTAATTTATCGCGTTATTAATTATTTAACATTGTATGTCATTCCACATTATTGCTATAAATTACTATCTTTCGAAGTTTTAGAAATGTAATATCATTGTCTACATGTATATAAGGAATTATTTGGCGAATGTTAACGAAGACGGCTTTTGAACGCTATAGTCTTGTGAGAAACGAGTCACATTGAAGAAAGTCTGTGTTTGTCGCCAGATCCGCAAAGTAAGCTGTTTTAGTGACTTCTGAATGAATGGAGGCACTCAAATTTACGCAACCGTGAAAATCTCCCGGCCATTAAAAGTGAAGTCGAGAGACAATTGAATAGAATACTCCTCGTTCCAGTTGTACACAACAAGGAATTGTCCAAATGGAAAACGAAGGATAGAATAAGAAAATGCAATTAGTTTATCGGACTTCGTGCCTCCACCAACAGCTCATATGTGCTCCTCGTGCATCGTTCGTTCGTGTTCATTCTATGTGTTTTTTGATTTTTGGATCTTTGTTTCAGTTGTGTGAAACAGAAAGAAGCAGTATCACCGCCGCTTCGCGTCTTGATTTGTCCTTTTGAGATTTCTGCTAAATAGCGAAGAGGCTTTCTATTTTCCAGAGCTCCAGATCTAGTATATTTGCTAGCTCATAAGGTAAATTATCAGCAATATGGAATCCCTCTCTTATCATTCGGGCAATAGTTACGAAAATGCTCGGTCAGCATTGATTGAATGGATTTCTATTTCACTTATCGACAGTTGCGAGAGTCATTTCCGTTCAGCATATTTTTTCGCTTTTATAATGTTAGTTTTCGCTGCGTCAGTTTGCGCACTATTGCAGTCTTTAACGGGGCAGAACCAAACTCAAAACTAGAAAACTATTTTGCCGGGGTGAAAACGTAAACCGAATCAAAAAATTCTTGGGTTTGCATCAAAACGGATACTGAATCTGTTCCGATAATCGGTTTTCTTTGTTTTTAAGTGACAGTAAGACCATGCGCAACTGAATTGGAAGCCGAAATACGTAACTGTAATTTATTTAATAACCGGAGTGAAATACAAACTGGAACCATAAAGATTAACATCCTTGAACGAGAACCGAAACCATTATTTATTTCAATTCGCTTTATAGTAATGTGTAATCAATGTTAGTTTTCTTTCTAGCGGTGAGTTACTATACCCAGGAACAGAATAATTAAGATTAACATTTTAATAAGTGGCCTATGTAGTTTAATTTTTCAATAACTCGAGTTACATCAAAAACTCTAAATTAAATGTTACGAAAAAAAATGTTGAATGGAAACCTATCATTAGGATCATAATATTTAATGATAGAACCCATAAATCCGGTTTGAATAGGTTCCACGATGTTTGCTTCGAAACGGGAACTGAACCAACATTTGGCGTTTTCATATACCTTAACGAACCATAGAATGGAAACTAGTATGATCCGATTCAAAGTAAGCCGAAAGAAACTAATAGTAAAAATTAATCAAAATTGCCTTCATACCACGGTTAAATAGAAGAAAAATCAGTAGTTTTATAACTGCAATAGGTTGGGATTGTAGTAATGATTATTCACATAATTGGGTAAGTAGAATTTCTAATTATGAAATGCCCCGTGCTGTTACCGTATTTTCATTTAGTTCTGTGTTTCCCCTTGACATTCAAAATTAAAATTCTGCGACCTTTTGTTAGGAATGATCACAAAATTTCCCTTCCGCCGGGTGCGCTATGGGACTGTAATTGACAAGATAATTAGTTAAGCACCCCCTGCCGGATGCAAAGGTAGCAAACAGGCTCTATTTTTAGATGTACCTGGAAATAACCCCCTTGCTTGGAAGCCCTAGCTTCACTGTCATAATATCTTACGACTTTTTGGAAACAGGTCGTTGAGACGTGTTAATTTACTTGATTTCATGAGTAGCAATTTGATGCAGCGTGAGAAATGCCGGAGTAATTATCACCTCAAAAAGCGGCTTATCTTCCACTTAAATCCGTTTTTCATTTTCGTCATTTACCTTCCCTCGGTCGTAGAGTACGAGGTCCGGGAAATACTCCGGGAAAAGAAGATATGGAGGAATTTTCTCACCGAAATTCTGATCGTTCATTATGATCGCAATATAGATTTATTGGAGAGAATCTGATACACCTGTATGTGATAACCAAAACTGAAGTTTAACGACTTCATTAGTACAATACATTTTTTAAGAGGTTGAGATGCACTTAAGGATACGAAAGAACGGAAAAATCGATATGACGATTTTCCTCTTTTACTAACAAATGACGAATATGTTCGTTGAAGATGAATACAATTTCTAATGTTGAAAATTATGTTATACCTGACGCTAACATCATAATAATAATGAAATTATTTATCCAATAGCGTACAAAATCTTGTATAAGACTAATCATTTTCATTAATTACACTTCAATTTATTCTCACTATAATTAATTACCGATTATATTACAAATCACAAACCTATTAGGATTATAATTATATCATTAAAATGGTGACATCAATATATATAAAACTAGCTACATTTCCATTTAATCTTATCTTATCTTTCTTATATATATAAAAATGGATGTGTGTATGTATGTATATATGTTTATTCCAGATAATCTCGAAAACTAGACTTCGCACGATGTTCAAACTTTTAACATCATTAAATGTCTTCCCGGGGATGATCAAGTGGTACTTTAAATTTGCCTAAAGTCCACGGTTCGAACCCAGACGAGTAAAATAGTTTGCATTAGAAATACACGTGAAGTTCACTTTTTTCTTTGCATGGTTCATTTCTTTTGCAAAACTAAATTAGAAAAAACAGTCGTAGGAAGTCGAAACTAGCATCAAAAGAAGGGAAATAGAATAAAGATTCTTATTGTGGTCGAGAAATATCGTTTGCGATTCGAAATCGCGAGAATTGTGATAAAATATACGAAAATTTTATCTAAATTTCTATGTAAACAACCCATTCCTTTGAACTGTTTATATGCTTAAAAAGGTGTGATAACCGGGAAGGCAGCATTCCTGTAATAATAATCGTGCAAATATCGTCATACATCGTAAGAATGTGCATGATCGGAAATATCGTATATGGGAGAATAATGAAGTCAAGAAGAATAGAAATTATATTTGTAGTTATATTAATTCATAAGCCGATTTTTTTTAATTATTCACAAGCATCCGAATGATAATTATCGTAAAACCATTCGAAGCAAAAGGTATTTCGGTAATGTGAACAACAAATAAATGATGGCTGCTTACATGTAAAAGGAGTTTTAAGCAGGGGTATTGAAAAGCAAACTTCGTTAACATTCCCAAAACATTTTCGTTTGTCTGTTAATTTTGAGGCGAACCAGAGGGATTGTAGCATATCAGTAAAAATGGGAGATGATAATTGGTGGTGAACTATGGATTGAACATTGATGCAATCTTCCCGGAAAGTAATTTCTTTTTCGTTTTTAACCAAAGTAGCTGAATTTTGTAGGTCCCCTTGTACCTGCATGAAAATGTTACTTTAAACGTGGTACTGCTTATCCTAATGTGATCTAGGAGTATACTTATATACTCTCAGTTGAAGAAATTTTTCATTCAAAGTATATGAGATTGAATATTGAGTTGGAGTGGATTTGTAGACTTAATTGTAATTTAAATTTCTTGATATATTGGTTTTGAAAGTCTGGTATTCGCGATTTACGAACAATTATGAAGCATTTGTTACGATCAAGGTTTTTACACTGATATTTATGAAATTAAATATCCCCGTTGAGAATCAACGGGTACTTCTGCTAGTAGATTAATAAATTACAATAAGTCAATCAACATATACATCGACAGATAGATAGTCACGTATTACTTTCATCAATGAATTCCTTCGCTCTATGAAATGACTTTTTAGCCTTTGAGGGAAAAGTGCACCCTTGACATCTTTCGCTTCACCTCGAAGCTTTTTTTATATTTTCAATTTCATTGACTCGAATCACTCATTTATCTATCATAACATAGTATAGTAAAGTGTATTTACTACTAAGGGTTTAAGGATCAGCATGATCCATAGTAGAAATACTAAAGATACTTTCAGGATACTGTTTCCACAATGCGCATGGCCGTTTCCTCGTTTTCGTTCGGGACGAGTCCATCTTTTCTGGGAATTCGAAAACAGTGGTGTGATTGGGTGAAGTGAAGATGGGGTTCAACTTTCTCATTGACAACTATTTTCCTCCTTAGAGCTCTAGTCTCTCTAGCTTAGTCTTAACCTATTCACAATTGTATCGACCCCTACCTTATTTAGCCCGCTTGTAGTTATTCTGCTATATCTATATGCGTACCATTGACCCTTAATTGGTCGCGTCAAAAATAGTTACGTAATTAGTCAATATGACCCTAAAATTCTCTGAATTTTTAAGACCTCTTTCAATGGTAAATCAACTGACTCAATATATTATAGTTCATAGATGATTCTTCACAAAAATAAATAACTTTTTTAACAAAACATGTTTTTCCAGTGATTATGAATTAAATAAAATGTTTAAAAATGTACAAAGATTACAGTAAATTACGTTATTGATATTTTTCCTATTTAAAATTAACCTAAGAGTTTCAAACTTGTGGAAATTACACTATTTTTTAAATGCCGTCAGTAGGAAAATAATGAAAAAAATCGATATGAAGAAACGATTAGTAATACTTTCAAATCGTAAAATTAATCGTTATCAGTGTTACCAACCTATAAAAGTGTTATTTAAAAATATTTTTGTACCAGGCTAAATTTGGGGTGTATAAATTGTATTTTAAACAAGTTGTTATTAATTCACATTTATAAACATATATCTAACCTAATTACTTCACATGCCAGGGGAACCAACTTTTAAAAACAAATTATTCGAAAAGTTTTATTGCGTAGCTCTTTGTTGGAAATATTATACTTACTATTACTATATTGGAAATGTATGAACACAATTTTACTCATTGATCATTAGTAAAGTATTTTGTGAACCCTAAGAGCATTTTAAACATTTTAGATGAATTCGAACAATATTCGGTAAAATCCTAAAAATATTTGCTAAAATAATTCGAAAACTTATGTTTTGGAAATAATTTTCTATCGGTTGTTCTGGGTGTTATGCTATTCATTATTTTTGTGGTACTTAGCAATGAATTATTTTATGTACAGGCGCTTAAAATTATTAAAATATTGCATAGATAATTATTTATATTTATTTTATACAATTTGGTAACACTGCAAAGTTGCATACGTTTTATTGCTTAAAATTAACCAAGTTCTCAGATAACCGTAAAAAGGTAAAAATCTTTACAATACGAAAGTTTGGTTGAAATATCCTCATTAGTTTCTGTGTAACCGAAGGAACTACACCGCCTGGGGTCATATTGGCCCCACTTGACTAATTAAGGGTTAATTTTGTCGTAGTAATTGTTTTCTTCTCTTCAGCTTATGATTTAATATTTTGCATTCAGCTTATGATTTAATATTGTGTATTATATTCTCCGCTTATTTAAATTATTCTTTGTCATAGAAATGTAATTTTTTTTCACTTGGAGAGTTCGTGTTTTGAGATTTTCTCACCGGATTCCCCCTTTTGATGTGGGTTTTCTCCCACCGCGTGAATTTCTTCTTTTTCAACCTTAATTTCTAACGATTTTCCCACCCTCGACCTTTTAATTTTTTCATCAATCTCTGACAATATTATGTACGAGGTTAGATAGGAAAGAAGCCTACCTTGACTTAACCTAGCTTATGCATTCATCTGATATCATTCTATCAATCTACATTTTATCGGCGGCGTAACTAATAATTTTTCACGAAAACATACCTCAATTACAACCCAGCAAACATTTTCTCAGCAAATTTATTTCTTTTCCGCCAAACCGCTTACATTCATGCATTTTTTAAGGAAAGTTTATCTCTTATTAAGATTTGAAAATGGACCCAACTGGGAAGTGCTCGAGCTAAAAATTGCCGAGTAACAAGGAAATAAGGAGTTTGTTCCTCAGATGCATATTAAAGAAGTTCTAGTGTCGAATATATTGATACTCGGCAATTCATACTGAACATTCTAAAGCAGCTTTTGACATCTCAACAACAATGATAACGAGTTCACAAGTTTCATCATCTTCCTGAATTCCTACCGTGCTCGTGATCGGCACGCAAGAAAGGAAACCAATCCAAAAAAGCGAGGATCGGTGCCTTTCTTTTGTCTCTGAACGGCGAAATGGGTTTCCATGTAAGTAAATTATCGCGGGAACAATCCTCCGTATTTACGAGTTTGCAAACCGCAATTGGCCTTTAAAGATAATGGAAATTTTCTCCTCTTCCTCTTTTGTCACGTGCATACGATCTCAGGGCTTCACGAGAGGGCACGTGAAATCCCCAGTGCTCATCCACGCACGTGCTCCAGTTCTTAATCGCCTTAGTTAATCACACGTCTCGGCCAATGACCGATATACACCAGTGTGCAGATTTTTCTCCGTATTCTTTTGCTACGAAGAACAAGTTGAGTCTCAGTGGGCGAGGTACCGGCCGGCCTTGTGTGTGCTGTGTGAAGACAATGTCATTCCCGCCCAACTTCCCAGAAAATTGAACGAACATTTTTTTACTCAGGAAGCTTCACCCGTTCATGGTAAGAATGAAACCGATGGAATACCTTGCAAATTCGCCCTTATAATTATGATCATTTGCCTAAGTTTATTTTTAGTCGTCCTCTAAATAGCTCGTTTATTTTAAATAGCAGCGTTTTCCTAAAGCAGCAAATAGCAGCCTTTCCCGCGTTGTCTTGAAATATGTTTTGGAGACACAGATCTTTCACAAAATGCAAAGAGCTTCCACGCAAATTTCACTGTAATTACGTGTTTATGGTAAATAGCCTTCATTTTTCTTCCGACACTATTCATCTGCGGCATGTTATCATATTTTATCGCAACCACGTGTTTTGTTCCTTCTTGGAAGTTGTGCCTGCCGTCTCAATGATGAAATTCCTTCCTCGACGTAATCCCGATTCCCCAAGAGCAAATTTGATTATGGTGGCGGCAAAATGTCTTCATCTTTCATTTCAAGAAGTGAATTTCGTCAGATGATTTTGCAACCCTGAAATAATAGCGCTTCTAGCCTCATTTCCATCTTCGAGACTCCTTTTAAAGGTTTATTTCATTCGTCCGCATGCTTTAGGCTTCAGTATTGCTCTGCCGCGTGAGTGCGTGGGACGGACGACAAATTGAGTTAGGGACTTAACTGCGACTCCATGTAAAATTTTTCGGCTTCTAAGCTCTCCCTGAACGCCTTTCTTTTACTTCCTTAAGCGATGTTGGCCTACCTTTCCGTAGAAAACAAACCCAGGAACGTGAAGTTAGTCGTGTTTGACCGATCTTCAAATGTTGCCCAGGTAATATTTGCAAACGTTTTCATCCCTGCTCGGTGTTCCGGTTATCTTGAAAGGCATTTCCGCCTTTGGTGTATTCCACGGATGGTCGTCGAGTATGTTGTGCACATACAGTGCGTACGATAAGTCCTTTTATTTTTGTCATTATTTTCACCAATTGGTTAGAAGCTCTCGTGGTAGCGGAAATTCTCTCAGGATCTGCTACTTTGACATATATCCTGTTTGGTTGAACCAACATGACTGAAAACCTCCCTTGATTTGCACCGACTTACGACTTTTTAATAAATTATTTTCTTAGCAATACTTAATCAGTGACATAGTCTTCCTTAAATTAATTTCAAAATATTTTACAATAATAATTTTGAATAATATTATTTTATTATTAAATATATATTAAGAAAATAAAATATCGGCATATTCTTTCCATTATTTTAAATCTTTAAGCTATTGTTAAATACATTTTAATTATTATCCAATGTTCAAAGAGTTGCCCATGAAGTTTAATTTTATACTAGCATTTTGGTAGTTCAATGGTATTAGCTACAATAGTTTTATTATTAGTACTGAGATAATATCTCACGTTAGATCCTCGTTCGTAGAGGGAACTATCCATTTATTCGCTTCTGAATAAATATTATGAGTATATTTATATCCTTAATTGTTAAAACTTTTAACTCCGATTTTTATTGCAGTAAAACCAAAACCAAAAGGTCAATGAAGGTTGGTGTAATTTTACTTTCCAATACAGAAAATTACAGAAAACACTAGGGTTGATAGGTATAGGTCATTTCATGATAAATCTTTGAACATCCGTCACGAAATTTATATTAGCTATATTGGCTCAAATTTTTGCAAAGAGAAGGCTCTTGCATTCACTTCTCTACTTGTAAAATTTAGAATGCCATTAATTTTATTAGTCTGTTTTACATGTCAATTACCCAACGGATGTTTGAGAATTTATTACGAACTTACCAATGTCACGACGTTACCAATGTTTACTCAGTAGAATTTTTATATTAATGGAGCACGTGGAAAATGATCTCTTTAGTGTTTTCGCTGGAAGATATTCACTGATACAAGTATGAGTATATAGATATCCAAACATATGATTATAAGTAGCATGTGTCACATGTTGTACTGCATGCCATATAATTTGATGTAAACTGATCATTAAAAGATGAAAATAATGTGAGAATGAAAGTAGAGAAGAACTGTTATTTCGCAACAAGAAAGCAAACGTACGCGACATAGAGACTTAAATTTTGCACTTTCACGGGAGTTTGAGTTAATGTTTCAGTAGCGTAAGGCAGACAGTCCCAATTTGTTTTCGTATCTCTGCCCCTTGTTTCCATACGTTCAACCTCCAAACGTAATCTATTAAGCCTTAGCACGACCCGATCAGGAGCGCAATAAAATCGAAGTAAAAACCCACTAATAAAGAGCTCCGCTAAATCACTACAAGGTGATTCGCTGACGTTTTCTCGCTGTCAAGTACCCAGTGTATTTATTTGGAGAGAAGATCGAAATAAGATAAGCTCCCCCAAGCGCCCCCAGTTTACCCCTAAAGAGAGGATGGTATCTTCCAATTTGGGAGCCACTCGTGGAAGCAATCCTGGTTGATGGGAGCGCGTAACGTTTTATACACAGCGGAACTTCCATAATCCCCGTTAATGACCGGCTGATATCTTCCGGCTAATCAAAAATCGCTGATGGTCTAAATTGTTGTTTTTCCCAGAGTGATTCGACATCAGCCAGAATCCCGATACTTGTGAATATTAATGCATGCACTATACACGTACATGCGAGTGTGCCGTAATATTATACAAGAAGTTTCTTATATAACCTTGGGTTAAGTTGCACTCTTTCCTGTGCTAAGTCAAACTTCATTTCCATCATTTGTGCCGTAATATGTTTTCTTGGATGTACTTAGATTGCTTGTCGACTTATTTGACCGACTTCTTTTCACCGACGTTCGTATGACCGACCGAAGCTTGTGACAGCCTACTTTTCCCGATTCTTCTATGATTCTTTCCATGCCTATCATTTAAAATTTAGCTACCTTTATATTTATGGGAAATATTGATTGTGGAGAAATTGTTTTAAATACCCTTGCCGGTATTGGCATTTTCAACTAAGAAGATTACATCTTTTAGTGTTTAATCACGGAAGACATTCCAACTACTAATAATATTAATTAAATGTGAAATCTTCTTATTCTGAAAATAAATGCCGATTCAGACAGGTTGACCGTTGGCTTTTTACGAAATATCTTGTTGGGTTGTTGGCTGTTGAGCATGTGTATTGTCGGGGAACTTAACTGTCGATATAATACTGCATAGGCGTATCAGCAATGCCGATCAAGGGAAGAGTCGATGAAATTATATCATCGGTCAATTGAAGCACCAGTGAAACGAGAAGTCGGTCAAACTTTTTCGACCAGATGAGGTGTCGATCAATTAGAAGTTGTCAAAACGAAAGAATCCTTTTTTACTTATTCCATATACGTAGTATAGAGATAGTATTGTTTTCATGAAAAAAATCGACTTCGAGATTTCAACGAAAATATATAAACGTTTTGACAATTTTCGGAATGATGTCTGTGTGTAGGTGTGTCTGTGTTTGTGGGCGCTCTAACATAAAAAAATATTAGTTGTATCAATACTAAACTTCATGTATAGCACTGTGGTGGGTGCTGTCAGAGTTGATTAGTTTTTCGAGTAAATAGATAAACCGGAAGTCGAGCTTTATTCTTCGGAGCAAATTTTTATGTATCACTTCCAGACGCTCTCGCTGTTTTTCCTTAATGAGTCTGTGACGTTTACTCATTGAATTCTCTCTCATCTCATCAGTTTATTGGCATTCTTTGCTTCAGTAGAGTTATGATAGTCTTACATAATACATAGTCCATTTAAAATAGGCTATGTATTATCCTTCTGGACACGACTATTCGTGTTCGCGGTTAATGCAATCACGGATGAGAGGGGTTCACTATTACGATTTACATGGCTGTTTGTGTACGTTAACTGCTCGATTAAAACTTCACCGAGGGATTTGGTTGGCGAGCCCATCTCGCACGTTATGCTCGGTTAGCTGCTCAAGTCATACGTGTGCCTCTTCATCAGTCTGCATTATTCGAGCTTATAAAATATGTAAGAATCAAGGACGTCGTCAACGATTTTATCTCGGCTTTCCTGAGGCTAGGTCTTGCCGTGTTTTTCTTTTCTCGATGCAATTTATCTTGAAATTTACGTCTCGTTCCTCGATAGTTGAAGTATTTCCGTGGGATTTTTTACCGCTCGGAGGAAATTCGGATGTGAACTCATTCGAAAGGTTTCGGAAGGTTACATATAATATTCTTTTTTTTAAATAAAGGTCTCCTTGTAAATTGCATTGTGAGACGCTTTCTGATGTTGAAATCAATATTCCGTTAGTTTTGATAAAGGGAGGATAGTTTTGATAGGTTTTTTCGTTCTTTTTGGAGTGACTTGTGTGTTTCAAGTCTAGTCATGGTGAAAACATCGTGCATGTATCTCTCCCACGTACATTATATGTGCAATATCTCTGGTTTGTATTTAGTTACAAAAAGCGTATGTACCGTTAATTTTACGTAAATCATAAATTTCCACGGTGTAACTTCTCTCATAAATTATCCTCAAAAACAACCGCTTTATAGGAATTGTTTTACTCTTTTTTACAATTCAAGATGCGTATTAGAATGCGAAATACAATAATACGTCGCCAATTTATAACTTAGCGTAAGAAAACGCAGCATTTCTTCGTATACAGTAGAACTCCAATTATCCGAATCAATTGGGACCGGACCACATTCGGATAGTCAAAAATTCGGATAATCGAAAATTGGGATACTTAATTGACTTCTGTATGTACATTGAAAACTGGAGAAAGAAAGTACACAATTCGTAAAAAAGGAGCTATGTATTAATTAATTTTAAAATGGTAACACTTTGGCATGTTAAGCGTACATCACTTCTAAATACCAATGAAAATACTTTAACTAAATCAAACTAATGTAGTATTTACATTATTAAATATATTTTTTATAAAACATTTATAAAACATTTTTAATCAGTATACTCAGCCCAGCGGCAGGTGCGTGTTTTTTTTTCGTGTAGGTCTATTCGGTTTCTACCGTTATACTTACCACGTCAGCGAATTTAGAACTGCTATATGAGATGGTGTCCTAAAGCGATTCGGAAAATCAGCGATTCGGATAGTCGGAGTTCGGATAATTGGAGTTCTACTGCATCTATTAAGAATGCCAGTACATTGTATGGAAATATAAAACACTTCTCTTATTGCAGAATACTGTATATTTTTCAATTTTGGACAGCGATGTCATTTTAGATTATTCTTTATTTTCTCTCTTCGTCGCATTTTTCGCTTTATTTTCACCGTTTTTCATTTCCACTTCCTTTCAGGCGTTTTTCTGCCGTGGTTTTAGCTCGGCTATTTTGCGGCATTTTCCATTCCCGTTTATATTTAAAAAATCTTTTTAAACACGAGGGACTAGTTGAAGGATCCCACCCCTTGTGATCTATTTTTTGCCTGTAAAGTCGTGAATAAGTTCATAAACCCTTACGTGAGCATCAATACGTGTTTGCTAGAGCTCTTTTCTAGAAAAAAATTACTTTGGCCGGTCGTTTTTCTATATTTCCCAAATTAGTTTATCCTAACTTCTATCACAATCATCTATCAAAAGAAGCTATTCCAAGCGGCGATCCGGTTGCGTTAAATACACGTATTTTAATCTATTCTTTCGCGATGTATTGACTGAACGCAAGTAATAATATTATCGAAAACTGTACCCTCTCTAAAAATCCTTTCAACTACTGATTTTAATGTGACATGTTTCACTAGTGCGCTATCTTATTCGCATGAATGTCCATCGACGGAAAAGTTGTTTTAATTTTCGTTATTATGCCTTGGCTTTCTGCGAAGTTACTCCTTTCCGCATGGAAATCCTTAGTGTTTTTAAACGCTTACAAATTTATATTCTTGATTTAGTTAATCTTACAAGCTTCCGGGGATGTGTGTCAGAGCAACATCGTCCATAACTCGTTCAGCATAGGGTTTCTCTAATTCTCTGCGTAATAAATGTTTAGGAGTATTTATGCAAGTGGTTATAACCTTGTAACTCTTTCTCGTTTTCTCACGAAGCCCGCGACAGGAATTACTAATTCATCTACGTCGCCGATGAGTTATGAACTCTTTGATTATTCTAATAGCTTTCTCGGGTGGTCTAATCTCATCTTCTCTCCCTCTTTACTGTTTTTGTTCTTCTCCTTAACAATGGATCGCCGATTCATTGCCTCTATGAAGACCGTTGCGGTGCGCTGCGTAGCAGGGCCATTAAAAACCTTTTCTGCAATGTTTTCCAGCTAGTGTCTTCTTTGATTATATCCTTTCCTCAAAGTTGTCCTACCCGAGGAGCTCGATTATATAATGTACTGTCAAACTAAAATCTCCGCTGACAAACCCAGCAGCTGTACTTTGGACCCTCTCTAATATAGAGATCAACCATTTACTGCATAAGAATCCCAATTCGCTCGGTAGTGTTCGAGAAAACGTCGTATAAGTGATTATTGTGCTATCCTTTGATTTTTGGTGGGTATCCCTTCAGAATTCTATTCGTCTTATTTGAGTTAAAGTTGGTAATAAATCTCTCATTAACTTTAATAAACTACCGGTTTCGCCTATGTACGGCACTGGTACTGGTTGGCACTGCTAAGATTGGAGATACAGTACCTTATGATGCCGCTCAGTTGATCAAAGTTAATGGGAGATTCATGTCAGTCTTTTAATCATATAACAATCGTCCCCGCCAAGCCACACATATTTCAGTATCTTCAAATTATATATTTTGGCATAGTTTTAATGTTTCTAAGTGTAGGCTTCAGAGAGATTTCTTCGAGGTTTCTGGTAAAGTATAATCTAACAGTTTCGTTTCCCATCCCTTTTATCACACCGAACGTATTTTAACAACATTATGGATTATTGCGAGTTATTGATAACCTCTTTCGTTTCCGGGAATTGTTTCCGCTTGCTGCTTGCACAACTCTTTTGATGGATCAACTAGACTGCGGAAGTTTTAAATAATCTATTCTGAAATAATAGGAGTGAATGCTATGTATGGAATGAAATTATCTAGGATTTCATAAGTGATGACATGATGAAAATTCAGGGGAGTGATTTAAGAACATTCGATGGCTGCTTCTAAAGTTTGCATCGCTCGTTGAAGGCTATCGAAGCTTAGGAAGAAACTAGCATAAAATTGCACTCTCGAGAAATTGTACCGGAAGTGAGAGAGAGTGACTTCCGGAGTAGCTCAAATGAGTCGGAGATTTCATTAAAGCCTATTGCTTCTCTAGTTTCATTATGTTATACTTGGGTGTAGTTAAAAGAGTCCGAGAGCGTAAAAAGTTATATGTGCTTTGGCTAATCACTATCTTTGGATGGCCAAATTTATTTAAATGTAAATGCTGTCTAACTTGTACGATATAAGTAAATATATTGAATAGTGATTCGAGACTGTGATGCTAATTGCACTATAACGATACTGATGACTGATAGACTATATGAATTATGCTTTCACAGTTTTCTAACTACGGAATTAAGCACCTTAATGTAACTCCTGCAATTCTTTTCTCTTGTCGTTACGTTCTTTTCGATAGATTTTTTCTAGAAAGAAAAGCATTCTGGCCATTATTAAAAACACCCGCGAATCCTTTCTTTTGGGGATCTAAATTATTTTTGATTTACTCCTGTTGGGACCATCGACTACTTTCTGTGTAATATAGAGATATTATGTAAATTAAAAAAGGGTACCCCTGCGCCATCATTTTTATTAATAATAATGATGAGAGAGGTCCATAATAATAATAATTATTATTATTCTTATTATTATTTAAAGGTATAAACAAAACTGTAAAAAGTAAAAAAAAACTGCAAAAGTAGAGCGCGTTAGCACACTGCATTTCTTACTCATGAGGCGTGAGTGTATTCCGAGAATGTTATGGTTTTACTAGAAATAAGGTGAACTACCTTCTTTCCGTCGAAGACCTTATGTTTACACTGTAGAGATCCCGAAAGCGCTCTTGTGCTGCAAACACATTTCGATATTGGCCTTCAGAAAGTCAAACATTGGCGTGTTTTCTCTCAGCGCGAGAATAATGAGTTATTTCACGAAGGGAAACACTCTTTGCTCGAGACGATAATGGACCGAGGAATATAACAATAACGTAACTTTAATAGGTTATATGAAGCTTTACTAACTCCTCCCCCTGGATTTGACGATTGGTATGTCATTCTCCCCGTAAAAGGTTTCTAAATGTACAGTTATATTGCAATGTGTATTGCAATCGCGATAGGTCGCATTACGATGCGTAGTAGAGAGAGGGAACCTGTTTCGGAAGGAGACTAGCGAGGGGATCTGGTGAAGAGAGCAATGTGATAGCAACACGAACCGGAAATCCCTTTTAGAAAGCCGAATCTTCCCGACTAAAATCCATCCGCCGCGCAGGTGACGTTGGGTTCTGCGTGCTCTTACTCCTGCGTGTTTGTGTTATGAAAAATTATGAAATTTAATTATGGAAACATGGAAACAAAAATGTATGTATCGTATACTCCTGGCAAAAATTAACGCAGCACCTCCCTAGCGATCCTTACGGCCGGTGCTGCGTTAATTTTGGCCAGGACTGTACATTATAGCTATCGCGGGCACTGTGTACATTGCTCGGGAGTTTATCGATAGGTTTCTTACCAAAGTAAATCCAAATAGCTCATTGTGTGAGAAATCTATCGATGTAATGTTATATTGTTGACGCAGTAGTTCCGTAGTGGCGAACTCAGTGACCCAGTGTCTCTATAGAAGTGCTTTGGAAGTAGAACGTGGCCTGCATCGTCCTCGGGGAGCGTTTTTATCTCGTGTAACACTCCCGTGCGTTTATTCGCTGCTTTACGCTCCGTTTCAAGCTCAAGTTTTCTTAAGTCTTGTCTTACCAGAAGCGTGGAGAGACAGCCACAAAGGTTGCTTCAAATGGTCGCGTTTCGGGTGAAGAAACACTGCAGAGGGTATCTTTTGTCACAATCCACGGTTTCTTATGGCTGCGTCTAACGGAATACCCCATAGTATCCTCTTATGCCCACTTTTCTTTTCCACATAAACCGTACTTATAATAATTATGATTCTGCTCAAGTATCCAGCAAGATTTGCTCTTTAAAGGAACTTAAACCCATACTTTAACTTTATTATTATTTTAAATTTATAGGATTGTTTGTATTATATAATATATATAATTACCGCGCAATAATGCGCGGTAATTTTTATTGCATAAATAAGTTATACTTTCAATGAAAATATTCAGAGACACAGACAATTTAGTTCTCTCCGCTATATCCTGCAAAATTTGTTGTCACTCAATGGGAAATATTATCAGTTAGCGGATAGCGGAAGTTTGGCAAGAAATACCGTAACTAGAGGTAGCTTTTTATTTAAATAAAATGAATGAAAATAAAACAAAGATTTGCCATTCTATGAATCCACGCATGAGTATTGTTGTGCGAAATAATTCAGATGAACCGATCTAGAGTTACTGTAATCCTCGGAAAATTTATTTATTTAGAGAGTGAGAAGCTAGCCTGTATTATGAACCAATTTTACCTATTCTGAAACTTGAGTAAATTGAAAAACAAATAAAAATCGAAAACGTCTATGGAGTTTGTTGCATGCCCAATTATTATTTGAGATGCTTGGGTCTTTTATGGGAAATTGTAGCTGTAAATTTCTTCATATTCACCAACACCATTGAGTTTAACGGCCAGACACGCGTCCACAATTTTTAAGCAAAGAACGTGCCCTGATAGATTCGCGAGAATCCGTTAGTTAATTACCCATTAACCTGGTGTCCCCCTTGTTGGTACAAATTTTAATTTCTCGAAATTGTTTGGCATCAAGTCGGCACGGGTTACCAAAATCCAATCGCAATAATATTTACTAGGTAAGTTTATAAGACCAAATAGAAAAAAATAGAGGGTATGCGTA
This sequence comes from Sympetrum striolatum, assembly GCA_947579665.1. Taxonomy (NCBI): domain Eukaryota; kingdom Metazoa; phylum Arthropoda; class Insecta; order Odonata; family Libellulidae; genus Sympetrum; species Sympetrum striolatum. Next base: position 83,954,894 of record OX388352.1, read on the forward strand.
ATTGTATTCGCAAAGAAAATTTCTATTACGTCTTGGGACACCCTAATACAGATACACATCACATGTATATAAAAAGGAGTATGTAGTAAAATTTATAGTTTGGTATATGACTATTCTGTGTTCCATTTTTGAGGGAGTATTGTGCTTCCCTCCTTTCACAGCTACGTCCGGTGCTGCACCCAATCTGCGTTCGAGCCCTGTTTTGCTCTTGGCTGGATGAACTTCTCCGGAAAATCGGAGCGTAAAATAGGATCCGTGCGGAAGTTAATCCGCATCGTACCATGTCCCCTCTCGATCTCTTTACGAAAAACTGAATAAACTAGTAAGCTTCGCGGATCGGATTGTGGTAGAGCTCAGCCTTTTTTCACCTGGGAACAGAGCAGCTTTCAGTTGATCAGACATCCTCTGTATTTCAGCGGTTGTTTACGGTACTAAAACTTAGCTAGGTGCTCCGTACTCATCTGGGTTATGGGCCGTTATATTGGCTTCCCTCTGCGTGTAAATTGAATTTGGAATGGAAATTTTGGTCCTTTTCAACGTATTCAAACCGATTCGAATTCGAATGTCTCTCTACTGACTCACAATGACTGTAAGTAACACATCGACCTATTCTTTGAGTGAGGCTATGCGAATGTGCCAATGATACGGTCTTAAAAACTATTTCTGGGAAGCATCTCTTCGATTCCAGCCCACAGTGCACACTAATTTCACACTGTGCTTATGCTTGGGTGTTGTGTTAATGCAATGTTTACGTCGCAGACGTCAACGTGATTGTGCGCGCTTTTGAAGTTGTGGCGTATCCAGACATCATCATAAGGGAGAGTCAATTACTTCTTGAGAAATTTTATTCTAGTCTAGGAGGATTTTTCTACCTCTAGAAGAGTTTGGTCTGGTATGGTAAAGGTTTGCACAGATTTCAGGAAATCGAGCAAATACCGAATCTTAAATATTTATCTGATCTGAATATTTTTATATATTTATTTTACGTTGTTTTAGGGCCATGAAACCCCTCTTAGAAATTGCTTTTGAAGATATAAGTGCCGATTCATCCATCTCTGAATGCTTAACTGTCTTTTAAAATGATGCATACATTGTAATATACAAACATTGCATCATAAACTTCATCGCAACTAACACATCGTTGGATTCATTCATTCTACCTTCCGCTAGGTTCATGTACAGGCGACAAATTCCATTCTATCAAAGGTGTTTTTTCAGGTTTATAAAACGCAAAGTCTCTGCGGTAGAGAGGGGTTGATTATCCAAGAATAATCTTTAGGAGGCATTATGGCTACGCTTTCGAGATTTTTTTCTGGAGAAAAACGCTCAGAAAGAATTATTTCGACATTAGTTATACTGCTTTTCCTTCCCCACAGAATCAGATGATTCCCGCACATGTACCTGAGGACAATGGAAATACTGATAAGTTTACGAGGGATAGAAGTGACTTAAAATCAAAGCTGAAAGTAAGAATTGAGTATCCAAATACTCCTCATGCCGATTTCTTTTGTCGCGCGGAGTTGAAACACTATCGTGGAAGCGCGGTTTTTCAGGCCGTTCTCATTCAGCAATTTTCTCTTTCTGTATGACGTAAGTGAGTCGAGAGAGTCAAAACAATTTGGGAGAAGGGAATTATGACGATGCGAGAAAGAATTCCGCCGCGTTTGAAATGCTCGCAATGTCCCGTTCAGAGCTCCTCTGCTTCTAGCGATTCTTTTATTTTGGAGATGTCCAGCTGCAACCCCAAGGCATCTGCGGAGATATATCTGATAGATATCTGCGGAGTATCCAAACAAATTATTCGGAATGAGTTCTAGAAATAAATCGAAAAAATCCATTGTTAAACGAATCTAAGACGAGGTTTTTTCCGGTTGGTGCTCCTCGCACAAACGTAAGCAATATCTTCGACTTAATTTTGGCTGCATAATCTATATATTTACGTTCATCTGTATCAATATCAGCTATTACGTTATTTGAGCGTGAAAGTAAAGTTATCTAGTTAAATTCGGTAAATAATGCTCGATTTGAATTTCACTTAAGTAATCCTTTTGAAAAGTTCTAACCTATTAGAATTATGAATGCATATCAATATTCTTACATTGATAGTGTTGCCGTTTCTTTGTGTGAGCAGGATGTTATTGAAGTAGATTTTTAAGTATTTTATGTTTCATTACTATAACTCTGATTTTTCTAAATTGATTTGTTTCCCTCGTTGAATTCAATCAAAGAAGACGGTCTTAGAAGTATTTTTGGTTTCAGTTCATCGAGTAATTGTTTTCGGCGAATTAAGAATGTGGTGAAATTTCCAATTGCCATATGAGTTTCGAAGCCACTCCTTATTAGCTGTCGATTTCCAATTGCGATTTTTAATTTTCATTTTCCATTATCATCCGAGATATGAAACAGTTTTTATCGTTTGAATTTCTCATTCGTTTCAGGATGCCACTCCAATTCTAAATCATTCCGAGTTGGTTATCATCTCTCGAAAATGGGTCATTCCATGTCAAATCAACACACCCATTTAACCTCACCATTTTAGATTTTCTTAAAATTTTGTATACTTATACTACATGATAATAATAATGCCAATTTTCAATTTTTATCTCAAACCGTTTCCGAGATATGGCTATGTAAAGTTTCAAAAACTCGCCGAAAAGACGTGAACGTTAATTTTTTAAATCTCTCTAGAATTTGTTCCAGTTCATCCCACTGGATGAACTGGAGCTGGAAGAGGTGTCATCAAACTTGCAAGCGATAAGAATATACTTAGAGATAGTCTCGCAGTGAGAGACGACTTGGCTGCACTGCGGATAGCGTACGCGAATCTAACCCAGTTTTCATTATGCACTTCGAATTTAGATACGTAGTTTATTTGGTGAATGACTTCTTTATTCGAGATGTAACTAAGGATTCCATTTTCTATTCGGCCCATCGCCATCATCTGTTTTATCTTAAAAAGCAATTGATTGTAATGGAATGGGAGGAAAATTGAGGAGTTTGTCTCCAAGAACTCCCAACTACTATTTAGGAAGAAATATTCGCAATTATAGGAAGGCTATAGGAATTAAAAAAGTAAGTTATGTGACAGGAACGGTTCGAGGTGTATTCTTCTCGAATCCGACATTCGTACTCTGTAAGGTTAAATGTTAAGGTCCTTCGAAGTTCGGGAACCTCGTGTGCTAGTTAGCAGTGAACATTCACAATGCACTGCTGAGTCCGTTATTTTTTCGCGTGAGTTCTGGATCTATAAGTGCTTAGCGATTTCCGTTGAGAGACAAAAGATCTGAAGGAATCACTCTACTTCACCGCTGTATTTCAGAGGATGTTTATGGCGATTGATGCGGAATTACTGGAAGCTCTATCTCTAATATCACCAGCGAGAAGGGTGGTTATTTTTTTAACCCCTCCTCCATCAGCTGCGGAAAGCTTTGCAGAATGAATTGTTTTCCTTGAATGTTAGCTAACACTTTATTTATGTGTTCATCGTGCTGAACTACGTGGACTATTTTCTCTTTTTTCTACTTTTTCTTCTTCATTCCTCATTCCATCTAGTTAGCCTCATTCCCTGTCTAAACCTTTTGGTAGCAATGATGGAGAGTTTCTAACCACCCTCTGGTCTGAACAATGATTGTACCGATGATGACTGCCATCTTATTATGGAATGAACGAGAAGAGGAGTGAGGAGATTGTTTTTGTTTCCTTGCTGAGGCTGTAACAAATTTAACGCAATCGCAGCTCCATTAACTAGTTAGTGACATCTTTCATCACATTCATTTAGGCGTTTCCAAGATGAATGCCTCCCGACGGAATCGCTCATTGCTCAGTAACATCCATTTAATCCCAGCCATTGACGAGACTGTGACGAAGGCAGCAAACTAAAGATAATCCATCCCCTTCCACTTTCCATCCTATATTTATTTATTTCAGCCTCTTTCTATTGTCCATTGTTGAACGTAGGCCTCCTCTAGACGTTTACAATAATTTCTGTCTTGTGCATCTGCTACCCAGTTTGTCGAAATTCTCTTGAGGTCATCGATCTATCGAGTGGGTGGTCTTCCTCGACTTCATCTATCTTTCCATAGTCTACACTCCACTATTCTCTTAGTCCACAAGTTATCATTTAGTCTCACCACATGCCCATCTCCATTTCAATTTTGCAATGCATTCTAAAATATCGTCCACACTTATTCGTCTGTGAATTTCCTCGTTTCTCACTTTGTCTTTAAGATGAATACCTACAATTACTCTATCCCATACTGAAGGACAAATAAAAAGTACATAATCGAGATACGGCAGCAAGAAAAAATTATTCGTCGAGATTTGATGGCGTTCCTCTGATTAGATATTGAGATGCTGGAGAGTCTCTTTTCCGTCCTCATTGTCACCGCGAGATAACGTTGTGATTTTTTGCGAATCCTCGGTTGTAAAACGATTATGTCGGTGAAGGTTTCCTTATCGCCGAAGACGTTATCTGTTGACAAGGATGGAAATATTTGAAGATGGGGTAAATTTATCCGAGTAAACAAAGATGCCATTATTGTTTTAACTTAGCAATTCAGATGTGGCGACTAAATACACTGTTTGAGAGTGGAAAAGAAGACTGCACCCAAAAGCCATCAGAGTTACCGAGCGAGTGTATGTTTCAGTTATGAGTTCAGTGTTTATCCACCTGCCCTCTCGATTGTAATAACCGATTATCACAACCGAGAGCGAGGGAACCGAGAAGTACCGCAATTTTACTTAAAATTACAGTACGGAGTGAAAATCGAATCGAAACCGAAAATTTTCCTGTACTTCCTGCGTAACCGGAAGCCGCATTTAACTCCGTTCCCATTTCCGTTTCTCGACACTATCTTTTTACTTCAGTGAAAGTAGAGGCAACTAAATTTTTGTGACTGTGACCTGAACTTTTCAGAAATCAATTCTAGAAATTTGATTTTATCCTTTTTTAAATCGATAGCTGTTTTTAACATCGGTTTTTCCACTCTAAGATTTTATTAAACGGATGCGATTGGAAAACTCTTTTCATTTTGGAAATCAAATTCATTTTGAAATTTTTCAGAATGATATGGTATTAAAGGTAGGAGAGGTTCAAACCGGTTCAACGATGGCTGACGGATTGCAAACAGGAATGAAAAATCTTACAGTTCGAAACCCTAATACAGGAGGGTAAAAAATTTGCCTTTTTCCAGATTGCAAATTATGTCCTTATGCTATCATCTATTTACCAATACGTTGCAGGTATTCATTTTACCGACATTTAGCTTGCTTTTTACATCGGAATGGTATTCTCTAAGTCTGTGCACATTAAATCTTTACGACGAAGTTATTTCGGAGGAATAGTTAGACTCGGGAATAATTATCTCAGTTTTAATCATCAGCATTCTACATTTGAATACCTACGTTTCCTCGAATGTAACTTCTTTTATGTTTATTAAGACGTGGAATGGTCGCATGAGTTAATTCTGATACCATTGGAGCTGTTAGCTGTTTCGTAATATTTTCCATCGTTTTATTCCTTCCATAGGCTGCGGTATCTTATGAAATTTATTTCACCTTCCCAAACCTCAGCCACTGAATCGATTTGTCTCCTCCAGTTTCTAGAGCATTCTTGCTGACGATGCTATAGCCTACTTGCAGTCGAGCCCGAGATTTTTCTTTCCTATGTTTCTCCCTTTATATTCCTTTTCCTCCATTTCCCGTATTTATCGAAATATAGATGCAATTCAGTGTTGCGTGTTCTCATCCTCTTCCTGACTTGTTCGTCATTCCATTTTCTCATAATCAGATAAACTTACTCACAATGCAGATCGATACGACCCTGTAGTCACGTGACCTTTAAAATTATGTTGCAACGGGCTATAGCATTTATTAATCGCAATTTGTCGCTTAGGTCTTTTGATTGCGTTTATTACTTCTTTCATCAAGCGACGAGTGTAGCCTAGGGATGTTTAAGATCCCACGGGCCACATAAGCTTCTATGAAGACATTGCGGAACGCAGATATTGCACCTGTTGTAGTGTGAGATAAATGATTAATCACAGAAATTATTTGTTGGAGAGTATTTTTGTGCTCAGTTTCAATTATTAGTGAATTTTTTTCTTCCTAGAGGTAGATTCCAGCCGTGCTTACTCTTCCTTCGATGAAATTATCTAGGGTTAGCTTATAAAAGGATAAAAACTCGGAAAACTTCAGGAAAGGGCGACCTACAGAGCGCACAGAATTGTTTATAGGTCCCCGAGTTGGAAATCTCTCGTTTAGCGTAAAATCCTTGAGTAAAACTGCTTTTTATGTCAAAATTTACTCTAAAAACATATCATCATAAGATACGGTGATGGAGGTTCATAATCTTGGTGAAATCTCTCGGGCCAGATATATTAGGTGAATAATCAGGAGCGCAAAGTCTCAGCCGTTGTAGCAGACAGATGCGTAAATATCTAAAAGCGGTGACCATCGAGAGAACAAAGCAGACACGAAAACAAGTAACGCTCAGTGGAATTGGCGATGAAAGATCGTGCTCTCGGAACACAATTTTCCCTTTTCCCAATGGACCCATTGCGTCTATTTCCGTGAATATTATTCTCTCGGATGAGAGCGTTTATGCTGCAGATCGGTTAATAATGCTCTCCATTGGCAATCGGCTGTTGTCGGATGGAAAATTCTGTTTCAATTTCTGTCTTTTACGCCGTAAATATTTTCGGAGATATGTTCCGGAAACCTAGTGCTGTGGAGAGTTTTTTGAATTTTGGTAGACGATCTCACTCTATTTGAAGCCGTTCCATCTATTATACGGCTTCCAATATTGTGTATTGTGTAAGCGGTGGACTACAATTAGGCCAGGCGTTAGTCGTACAAATTCATGAGAAGAAATTATGTTCTTCCTGGTATTCATTCCGGTGGGAACATGGGTGGGTCTACAATCTTGGCATAGAGGATGACGATATCAGACATTTCCCTTGTACTCATTAAAAGCCAACAATGATTTTAGTGCCTCGGTTATTTGCCATCATCCGTTACAAATTATATTCTCCAATGAACGTAAAAGATAAGCCGAAATCGTTGAAACAGCTCGTTATTACTTTTTGTTTTAGCTCCTTGTCACACACTCGGCAAATCGCTTTTCCTTTAACCTTTACCTGGCACATGGGGTATGTACGAACCCCACGCTGTTTCTCGTCGATTTTCGATATCTAAATCTTCGAAATTTAAACTCGTAACGACATCAATCGGTAGTCAAGGGGTACACTTTTATACCTATGCCACTGGGATAGCGCTGCGACCGTTAGTTCGTCTGCAGCAGTCGTCAAAAGCAGTTTGGGGAGTGTACGTACCCCACCGTGGCATCAACGTTGTTTTTCGTGAATTGTGGAATTTTTGTTTTTTTTTAAATTTTCGTGTTTAAAAAGAAAAGAGAGATAAGCAATCATCGTTTCTATGCATCAAAATTTTTTTTCACGTTTTTTTGAAAAGTCACAGTTCACACCTCACAGTTTACAAATGCCTATTTCCAAGGCACAGGTTTACTTTTTTATCAACTTGTCTTCGTTTCGATTATAAAGACGAAAGAGAAGAGGATGACAGTTTGCTCCCTTCAGGAATTTATGGAACATATTTATAGAAAATTGTAAAAGTAACTACAGCCCGAGTCACGAATGTACTGTTGACGAACAGCTGCTGAGTTTCAGAGTAAGTTCCGAGTTTTCATGAAAGATAAGCCGGATAAATATGGGCTCAAGGTCGTTAGCTTAAACGATACAAAGACTTCGTACATGGTAAATATATACGTGTTTATTTACCATTGTTTTTTCTAAAAATTTATAAGACATTTATCCAAAAACTTCTATTACAGATTAACGCGGTTCCATATTTAGGAAAGAATACTGAAATCGTAGAAGGTGATGAAAAAATTCCTGAGTATTATTTTAGATAAATAGCTGAACCTATTTACAACACAAACCGATCAGTAACGTGTGGCAATTGGTATACGTCAGTTAGTTTGCTTCAACGAATGTACAATTAACCATATAATTTGAGAATTACCGGTACCATTCGCAAGAACAAAAGGGAAATTCCAGCGGATTTTATTGCGAAGGTTCCAAAAAAAGATCGGCCACTCACCAAGTTCTGCCATACCGACAATTAAACCCTTCTCAGCTATGCTCCGAAGAAAAAAAACGGACAAAATTGTGCTGCTGGCCTCCTCGCTTCTTCACACGGAAGAAATAACAGAACAGAAACCCAATATAGTATTATAATAAAAACAAAGGACACCTTTGATAAGCTCTGCCACTCTTTCAATGTGCGTAAAAAGACGTACAGGTGGCCGCAGCGTTTTTTTCAAGGCATCTTGGACATGACGATCGTGAATGCACAAATTTTGAGAGCCTGCAGGGCTGTCCAAAACCAAAAGTTTTTCAAGTTTCCGAATTTTTTCTTGACGCTGATCTTGATTTTTCTAAACTCTGACTATTCCATCCTTTTCTTACTGGGGTTCGTACGAACCCCACAATGCCAGGTATGTTACTCAGGGGAGGTGTGCCAGGTGAAGGTTAATATCTTCAAGGGGGAGACAGTCACCGAAGATGAGAAAAGCCTTCCAAATCGTATTTTACAGTTCCTCAGTTCAGTTTACGAAGTCCTTGCGTACGACTGCCAAATCTCCCCACCACTAATTAAAATACATCAAACTATACTTTAGCACACAGTCAAGATATAAGCATTAAAACTCGCAAGTAAGCACACTGGTAAGAACTTAATTGAGCGAGGTAGGCATCGATACGAGGTACTGAAACCGGCTGTTCGGAAATCGCTCTCGATATAATCTTATACCGCACATTATACAACATACCGAAACCGGCAGTGAGGTTGTTCAACATTATACGTTCACAGAATGATGAAGCACATGAAAAGTTACTATGCATACAAGGAACTGCATCAAATGTTTCATTAATCACTACATTTTCAGGGTGATATAATGTAAGCTTTATTAAAATTTAGAATATTTTAAAACCTCTGGTAAATTTATCTACTCATTAGAATCGACACATCTAGTATTTCCGCAATTGAGGGACGAGAATTAACTTTCGCAAATACTTCGAAATAAAATTGGAGAAACGTAAACTTTATGCGAGCTACATGGCAACAAATTGTAAAGAAGGAAAATATCTATCGATGGTATAATACGAATGTTACCAGTAAAAATTCTTCGTAGTAACTAAAGGTATTGGAGCAGTATTAGTATATAGCGGAGCATCAGTTACTAAAGATTCGACGCATGAGATTAGCCGGTGAAGTTTACGCTATACCCATTAATCATGTTCTCACAATAAATATCTCTATTTACCATGTACACATTTATTCGTTGTAATCCTTTAACTGAAGAATTTTAGTCTCAGGACAATCAAGCTGTATGCTTCACTCGGTAAAAACTTCATTGTTGTGGTACCTTTTGCTGAATACGTGTTCTTTATAACTATTTATCTCTAGACTTCGTTTAGGTAGCTTATTTATGTAATTCAAAAAATTGTATTACCTATTTTATAACGACTGTATTACTTCTATCGTCGTTTATCCTATGAATTTTTGTTCACGCCTTGGAGTTTGGTTACAGAGAAAAAATTTAATGTAATATTAGGTGATTCGGGAATAAGGTGGTTTAACGAAGCAATTATCGCAACCAAGCTCGAACAAAAACGTAGAGAATCTACTGCTTGATAATAGATAAAATACACTGTTACACTTCCACCAAAATTTTGACTTAGACTGCATCGAACCCCTAATGTTCGCCTCCCCTTTCCTTGCTATCTCAGTCTACCCAACCTCATTCCCATCCCAGTATTTCTCTATATAAGGTAAACGTTTCCTGTTGCTGCTCACCCCGATGACGGCCGTATTCGCCGAAACCGGTCTAATTTTCAAATTTCGGTGAAAGCGTGTCTGTAATAAGCGGAGTTTTGTTTGCTCCAAATAAAAATATTCCATGTCGCACTATGGAATTTCTCCTTGCTTGAACTCACGAATTCCCGCTAAATTGAAAATATTTTTCCGAAACAATATTTGCAGCACAGTAGCATTCACAAAAATGTTTCGTGACAGGTGTTTGCTGCAGAATATTCAAACCGAGCGACTTGCAACGCTAGATTCAGTACATGGGTGGTATGGATGGGTTGTTACATAAAGCTAACATTTTTCGGAAATAAGATAGGAATGTAGTAACATTTTCGCGATGATAAAGCAGTTTTCAAAAGTACTGTTTAAGAATTGTTATTTACGAAGTAATTAATTTCTATTACCGGGAAGGATTCAGTGGAAACACTGATATAGAGGAATACATGTTGAATCATTGATTGAATTACATAATACATACTGAATTATTATGCTCCAAATTAAGTTTTGAAAGAATCAGATATACAGCACATATACGCACAATATTACCAGTTTTGAAAATACTAATAGTAATGGTCGTAATCGTATCGTAATAAAGAGAGAACTTACATAACAATATAAATGAAAGCCTAACCAGGATTCGAACTAGTAACCTTAGTGAAGCTAGGGAAAAGAGGGAAATATTGCGGAAACAAAAATATAGCTGTATATTTTTATTTAAAATAAAAGCGCACTTTCCGCGTCGACATAACATTAATTGTTTCGTGTGCAGCAAATGCTCTGCATCCGTCAGAGATATTCCACCGAGAAGTCAATCAAAGCTGATCCTCCACCACGGGAGAGCGGAGGCGCAGTCTCTGATTCGGCGACATGGTGTGCGTGGGGAGGCCCGTGATTCATCGAGTCACGTGTCTAGAGGGGAGGGGAAGAAGACGGATTTAGAAGCATGCGGAGTCGCGGCATTTCCTCGGCGGAGTCTGCATCGTGGACTGTACCCCACGCGAGCTCCTTTACGATGGCCGACTGGAGATGTGCGTAGCGGGGTCACAGGTGCGGCGGATTCGTCGGCGGACCGCCTTCCTTCTAATGGCCTTCCAGAGGAGTTACTCGCAGCCGGAGAGCGAAGAGGGGCAGGTGAGGGACGTCCGTCTCCTTTGGATAGATTGCCGACGGTTATCTTCGACATCTTCGGCGTCCATTTGCCGAGTGTGTGCTCTCCGATTGATCCTCCACTGGTGTCATTTTCTCCGTCGGACCAATGCATGTCGATGGGGGAAATCCGCGGTCGACCGCCTCATTGACGTGTTTTTTCTCCGGCGGTTTAACGGCTCGATCTGCTTTCTCACAGAGGGATGTAGACGTTTCACTTTATCAGAAGTTAGATTTGAAATAGGAACAAAGGAGTTACAATGTTTAATGCGTGGATAAATTCGCTAGCCGCTGAGAATGTGTGACCGCTCTGAGGCGACATTACTGAAAAGCAGTCTATTGTTTACTCGCTGTGGCGACTCTAATTAAGAGATTTCCCGCCTGTTCTATGTTGTATGATTTATTTGAGTAAAGTGCTGCGAATTAACAGCTATCATCACTCGAAACTTCATTTAGCATGCCCTCGTTTTTTAGTATAATATGCGCTCATAAAATCTCTAAGGTCGGTATTGTTGGCGTTTATAGCTCTTACCAACATCGAATCATCAATCACTGGTCCCCAATGCGCCTTCATTCGTTTACTGCCTCCTGCCGGCCACGGCGCTATTTCGTGAAGTTGCACAGTGAAAAACTGAAACAAAACTACTTTCCGGCTAATTTCTCTGGAAGCATCGGAATCGTGAAGTGGATCCAAGCGCAAAGCTTATCTCCTCATTGCATCTTACAATGATGACAGTCTTCCTACGCCGTGAACAATATTTTATGCGGTGTTTTGTGGTAGCTAACAGCGTGCTATGGCATTAATTATTCTCGGTGACTACGGAATCGTAAATATCCGCAGTGGCTATGAAAGTGTTTCTCTCTCGAGGCGCGTAACATTCGCGCACCTTTAATGGGTACACGCAGAGACGGCTCTGACCTGTCAATTAGTGAAGGAATGAGTTCCACCACCGCGGATGGAATTCAGCGGCTGAAGCTGCTCCGAGTGGATTCTTGTTGAAGTTGAGTTGATATTCTGTTCGGAAATGTTACAAGGAACTGTCTTTAGAACTTCCGGCTCATTCGAGGTGAGATACCTCTAATTGTTATCTGCAGAGTATGAGATATTGAGCTTGTGAAGGAAAACATCTATTAAAGTAGAGGCCTTTGAAATTGTTTGTGTCTGTGGCGAAGCAATCCTCCAAAAGGTTGCGTTAAGTTACGACTTTATCCATTATTCTGTTTATATTTTCTTTTATTGGGAACGCTAAAGTCGTAGAATTACGAGGCCGCTCGCGGCTATTACCATTCCTCTTTAGCGTCTTCTTATGGTAAAAATGAAAATATCATCTGTGAACAACGCATACAATTGTTTTGTTTGGCGCCATGTTAGTTTAGGTAGGATTACTAGATAACTATTGCTAGATTTTTCAGAGGAAATGGTAATCAATTTATAGTTAAGTGGAACATAGCGAATGATCCTCAATCCTTCTTCCGTTCGACGAACTTAACCACTCGGCATATCCTTCCCTTCTGCAAGCCATTCCAAGGAGTGTGAGAGATGCTTGCCAGCATAAGATAAACCATGGAGCTCAGTTAGAGGAAGTATGATATAAAATGGCTGGCTTTTCATTTTGCTGCTATTCCTTTGTGCATGACTGGATGAACGTCGATTTAGAAGGCATAAAAGGTACGTCTGGGAGCGTCGACGTGAAATGAGTCGGTGTCTTATTTCACCTGCTCCATTCTTCGCACAAGGCTAACTTGAAAGTCTGAATCCGTTTCTAGCGGCTAATGATACGGGGGAATTCAGCCCACCTTCGGGATGCTTATACAGTTACCGATAACCCTATCGGCCCGATGTCGATTCGAAGTAATGTGCAGTCATCGGCAAACTCCAAAGGATTTTTTTCCCATCGTTAGAATAATTAGAAATACTCGAACAATGAAATTCAAAGACCTAATGAACCATAAGCGTATCTTCAGTGTCTTAATCGAATACATCGAGGTTTTGCGAGGGTTATCACGCTTTCATTTCCATACGCTTACCTATCTCTATCACTCGGTTTGAACTAATTATAACTACGAGAGATTTGATTTTGGTGTCTCAAGAGACTCTGGAGCTATTGCGTTGTAGCGTTCTTGTAATTTGTGTTTAACTTTAGTCGCTTTCTACCCAATAATGTAGAATAATTTTCTATTATCTGAATGGCAAGTTTAAAAATAATTCGTTCCATGTAATACATTCAGCTTTTTAGTTTGTTTGGAGCTTGGGTTTGGATGCTCTATCGTTGTGAACGCGGGAATGAATTCGCTCGAAAATACTGTCGATATCTTAGAGCAAAACTTTCCCCGTGTGTTTTGTAACATTACGGGAAGATGAAACAATATCTCGGTTTCACTCTAAATTGAATGTAAACTCGAATATTTCCAAGCGGCATTTTTTAGAATATCCAAACTAAGAGGATATTTTGATACATTTTTCAAATTCAGTTGTATCAGGGTCTTCCGGGAACAAGTGGAACGCTTGTGTGCTGATGTCTTGAATTGTAGTAGATCATGTTAAGCCCGACTTTTGTTATGTTTGTTGTATTATCCATTGATTTTTCCGTTTAAAAAACTGAGGCTTCACTATTTCCACTAAAGAGGCATCAGAGTACCTGTGCAATCATCGCAGACGTTATTATACAGGAAAATCTTTAATTATACTTTTATCACTCTCCTCCAGTAGTGGCTTATGATCAACTTGTTCTCTTTTTTTCTGTCTGGTGGCTTATTCATGGGTATCCAAACATCCCTGTTTTCCTGGATTAGTACGAAATTTAATTCACAGTCTCAGGCGTCGTTTTGTGGAAATCCATTTCGTAGAAATGAAGAAAAGGTTGTACTTTTTCCACAGATTTATTTGAAAACCATGACCAGGTTTCAACGGTTGACCTAATGATGGCGATTACTCGTTGAAACCTGGTCGTGTTTTTCAAATAAATCTGTGGAAAAAGTACAACCTTTTCTTCATTTCTACTAGTACGAAATTTGTTTATTACAATTATCGAAAGGTAATTTCGTGACACTATGAAACCCTAAGATAACCCTAACCCTAATATAAGGATTCTACGTGAATTATTTTCAGAATAGAGTGATCTATTGAGGCATTTTCTGTAACTGTATTTATCGTTTGAATAACATCGGAAGAGGCAGGCTGTGACATACTTCGTCAGAAGAGCAATCTCATACGCAATCTACTGAAGCCAAAATGCCTTGTTTTTCTTTTTATGACTGGCATGTCCCGTATGAAATCAATGCAATTCCTTTGAGGGAATCCATCCCGCAAAAATGTTTTAACCCAAGAATTAACTACGATTTGGAAGGAACCCAGCGTTCGTTTATTCGTGTTCCCGGTTTTTCTTTCTCATTGTCGTCATTTCTTAGTTAAGGCGCCAGGGGTCTCTGTACACATTTATTATGAGTCACACCTTCAGTTGCAATCGGTTTCAGAAATCAGCTGAAGTTTTTTAAGATCAGCGTGGTCGTAGCGTAAAGTATTGCTATTTGGAATTCGGATATCTGATAGTTCATTTCAAGTCATTGTCTTTAAGTATCACGCTTAAACGGTATCTATAAAATATAACTTATAGCGAAATATCTAAACCATCCACTGTATTCTTATTCAGTTTCGCCAAATATTCTTGATTTGATAAATCAATTTGATGACTGACTTGATACGAGGTCGCGTCGGAAGATCGTCTTCTTATCGGTAAGACTTCGACTAGTTCTTGATCTACCTCAATACTTTATGATTTTTATACGGGCACAAAAAGTTGCTATTTTAAGCTATAACGATCTTCTCAATTATCTTTGTTTACGCGTCATTTGATGCAATTAGACAGGAAGCTTATTAGCCCCTTTTTTATTATTATTTTGTCACCTGTATTGAAACTCTACCGAACGCTTTTATAAAACTTATTATATCATCGGTCAATTGAAGCACCAGTGAAACGAGAAGTCGGTCAAACTTTTTCGACCAGATGAGGTGTCGATCAATTAGAAGTTGGCAAAACGAAAGAATCCTTTTTTACTTATTCAATATACGTAGTATAGAGATAGTATTGTTTTCATGAAAAAAATCGACTTCGAGATTTCAACGGAAATATATAAACGTTTTGACCATTCTCGGAATGATGTGTGTGTGCTTGTGGGCGCAATAACGTAAAAACTATTAGTCGTATCAGTACCAAACTTCATATATTGAATTGTGGTGGGTGCTGTCAGAGTTGATTAGTTTTTGGAGTAAATCGGTTTACCGGAAATCGAGCTTTTTTCTTCGAAGCAAATTTCCGTATTTGCAAAGTATCTCCATAAATATGATATTTAGGTATATACTATTATTAATAAAAGTTTTAGAAAATGTTATTTACTATAACTTTTGTGCAAAACATATTTTTGTATCACTGATTGTTTAGGAGTTATTCGTGAAATACTGATAAACCGGAAGTAGCTGTTATGTACTTTGTTGGCGCTCTAACATAAAAACTATTTGTCGTATCAATACCAAATTTCATATATAGCACTTTAGTTGGTGTCGTTAGAGTTGATTAGTTTTTGGAGTAAATCGGTTTACTAGAAGTCGAGCTTTATTATTCGAAGCTTCTTTTTGCAAAATTACTTCATTAATCTGATGTTTAGGTATGTATAGTTATTTACAAAAATTGCAGAAAATGTATTTGTATGTATCTTCCAAGTTTAGATTGAATCTAGAGTTCGAAAATACTGTCGTAGATAAATATTTACATCTTATATATGGATAAAGTCATGTGCTGGTCACATCAGATTTTTAAATCAAGTGCTCGGTCTCTAAAACGTCTAAAGAACATAATTTCATATGGAAGAGGAAAGGTGAAAATTGCACATTAGGATGTGCACCCAGGAAAAACCCAAGGAGAAACGGACATGGAAAAAAGTCCACCAAGGCCGGGAAAGCATTATCCCGGCCAGAGGAAGATCCCGGGTTCCCGGCCTTGGTGGACTTTTTTCCATGTCCGTTTCTCCTTATAATTTCATATGCTTCAAAATTTTGCTCCTCAGCCCACTTTAATGATGTATTGAGTCTAAAGCCTCAGAATGAGAAATTTTGACGGAGTCTACAGGGTGGTGGTGGTCGTCGTCGTCATCATCATCATCATCTTTTGCCGTTACTGTTCTGATAATTTTGTCATCTGTTAAAGCTTCGTTTCGAGCCAAACTGTCGTCATCCTGAGTAGTCCACCGGAAAGCTTCAGGGTTAGATATTGGGTTAGAATTTTGTAACTGATTATTGAGTGGCGCAAGCTGAATTTCTTCAGTTTGCACATTTTCTAAAACTTCCGAACCAATAAAATTTGGGACTAAATTTTCCACTACTTACTGATCAATAATTTAGACACAGATGCCCAACAGTTAGCTAGATTGAACACGACATCTTTTAAATTTACCCTTTTCAGTGCATTTTCCAAATTTTCATTGTGCACAGGATCATTAAAGATCCAATTAGCTTAGGACCCACCACTTGTTAAGAATGTTTGTAAGAAGCAACTTATGATATCCTAACTTAATGCTTTGAATAACATTTTGATCACCGCAGCCGTGTTAGGGGGTAAAAACATTGCCGAAATTCCACCGTCGTCAGTCCACAATTCTTCTGCAGAAGGATGGCCAGGACAATTATCAAGCAACAATTAAGCACGTTGTGGTAAATTGACGAATTTCATATGTTGTCGAACTGCACTGTTTTAAACCAATCCAAAAATAATTATCGTGTAACCCAAGTGTTTTTTGCCCTCAATAGCACACAGGTAGCGTGACTGACTTGAATGCCCAGGGTTTTTTGGCTGTTCCAACAACAAACAAAGGAAGCTTATGTTTGCCAGTCACATTTTCACACGGCATAAATGTAATCCTTGCTTTAATTACTTTCCTTCCTGGTGCCACTTTTTCATTACGATCGGCTAAATTTTTTTCCGGTAACATTCGCCAGAACATCCCTGATTCATTGGTATTGTAAATCTGTTCAGAACTCAGATTTTTCTCATTGATTTCACGCAGTGCCTCGGTTCTAAAAGGCTCTACTGCACTTTCATTGCTAGATAGTTTTTCCCCGGTCACTTTAAGGCGCCTGATCCCATGACGATGTTTAAATCTGTCCAGCCACCCTTTGCTGGCAACAAAACCCTCGTCACTTTCAGTAATTTTCTGTGAAAAAATCGTGCTTTTTCACAAATCATTTCGCCACTTAATGGTACGTGAAGCCGCCTTTGTTGAATAAACCATAAGTAAACTGCACTTTCTAGCGCACCGTTATCTGCCATTTTCATAGTTTTACGCATCTTTGAACCACTTTCTGTAGTGCTCACAAACTTCATTATGCTGTCCTTATTTTTCTTGATGTCAGCAACTTTCCGATGCCAAACGTCCTGGAAATCGCATCGTAACTCTGACCACTGTATCAATTTAATGATTTTCACTTTTTCCTCTAATGTGAGGCTTTTAAGCTTGCGAGACGCCATAAATCACTGGACAGTACCAGGAAAAATGACGTCACTTTAGGTTTTAAAAACCGGTGAAAACTAAACGGAGACACAGAGAATCAGAAGAGCCAAGTTTTTCTGAGGGAATGGATCGTACTGCATCTTTTCACGTGACCAGCCGTCTCTCTCAGCAAAATTGTTATAGCACTGGAAAAATGGACCAAATTTATGTCCTACCCACTTGAGGTTTTAACTTGAGCTTAGCTCACCGCTCTATCACGGCCATTAAAGCTTAAAATTGTTTAGCTTTTCTTGCTTATAAACACCAACTTCTATAGCCCATGCATGGTCATCCTCATTGGACGTCGATCGAAGGGAAGGATTGTTTTTTTGGCCTCTTCTCTCGTAGCTTTTTAATGAACGTAATGTTTTGAGAAGTGATACCCTGCTGCAGCAGAAAATTTATTGTCTTTCGAAATTGTTTAGTCTCGCACATATTGAGCATTCCTCTAATGGATAAATGCTGTCTCAGAAAAGTATCACAACTTAGAAGTGTTATCAAAATAAACGAAGTACTTCGCTCTCCATCACATCATTGCAGCCAATGGAGAAATTTTTCAAATAGTCTGTCCACCTCTCGTTTCTTGTTACTAATGTGCGTGTTTATATTAGAGGTCTGCATGGGCCGGGCCTAGGCCCGGGTAAGCAGGACGTCTTTCGGGCTCGGGCCGGGCCCGGGCCTGGTAAGCAGGCAGTTTATCGGGCTCGGGCCGGGCCTGGGCCCATGAATAATTTTCCATAAGGTTTGCACGTAAATCTAATTTTTATCGCATACAGGGTTTGTTTATTTTGCAATATTAAATTAGTAAAACAAGTCGTAGGAAGTCGAGACAAGTACCAAAAGAAATGAATTTGAATGAATACTTTTATTTCAGTCGTGGAATATTGCTTTTAATTTGAATTGCGAGAACAGCGATGAAATAAACGAAATATTCCGGGAATGTTTGAGGTTGTAAACAAAAAAATTCTCTTGGATAGCCACAGTGATTGTTGAATCAATAGTTAAGGTTTTCACCGTCAGATTAGATAGTGTAGATCAACCCGATAGAAGGGAGAACAATATTTTAAAGCGTCATTAGCAACCTAACCTTATTTATAGCAACGTATACTTCTAATATTGGAATTTTATTTCATGAGTAGAAATATACAATCTATTAACCGAAACGTTTCTACTAGGCATTTACTTATTCAGATAAGTGTTTATTATGTAAGTAGCATATGACGGAACCTTTGTGCGACTACCAGCCTTATCATACAATGTAAATTACTGCAATGTAGATACTTATGAAGTGATATGTTTTTCATAAAAGGCCCCTGGACATATGTTTTACATTTTTTTTCGCTAAAGACCCTCATTACATGAAATTACTGTCCTTTTTTCAGAACAAATTATCATTTACTTGATAAAATTGTTTACTTTATTTATCATTTATTCAGTACAATCACTTACGAAATAAATTAAAACTTCTAAGACAAAAAAATAAGAAATCATTGATTAATTTTCATTTAATTTAGTTTCTTTATATTTTGGCATTGCTGAAGAAGTGAAATAAATGTACTGTTTCTACGTTCGGGCCGGGCCGGGCTCGGGCTCAAAAATTTTTTCCTAAGTTCGGGCCGGGCCGGGCTCGGGCTCAACAACGGACGGGCCGGGCCGGGCTTGGGTTAAAATTTTCGGCCCATGCAGACCTCTAGTTTATATGTTCACAAGAAGAAGTTGCGGGTTTGCATAACTCCCAATGGACCGTCCGGATTACCGAAGGTTCCGGATTAACGAGTGTCCGGATTACCGGGGCTCTACTGTATAATGATAATATATGCTTATATACTATGCAGTTATGGGCCATAAGTTTTAATTTTAACCATTTCGTAGACATCATTGTCATTATTCCACAGATTTCACGCTGAGATTAGTCAAAAAACTGTATCTTATTATTTTCTGCGGCATTCATCAGACATGCAGTACGAATTTCCCACTTTCAATTTTAGTAACAGTCCGTACCTAACCTGATTGTTTGAAATGTAAAAATTAAATTCTCGAAAATGTAATTCAACTTTAAATAAACTGATTTCGGAAATTTCTAATATTAACGTTGGTATATTAAATTTTGCACAAGAAAGTATATTTGTTCTTAAAGAGAAACTGCAAATTCAAACTGAAGTCACCATTAACCTCATCAATTTTGAACAGTTACAAGTAAAATAGTTTTTAATTTCACCACAGATATTACCTTGTTAAGATCGTGTAGTCTATGGATACCAGAGTTTTTCATTCACAGCTAATGTTCAAATTAAAAATGTGAGGCAATCTTCAGAAGAATGTATCTGTCGTATCCCTTTGAGTACTGAAACAAGTCGTTCCTTTTTGTAAGTGGCTGGAGACTGGTGTAATGTGCCATCTCGATCAAGCTCATTTCTTTGAACATGGCATGCCATTGTATTTGTCTTATCAATGGATCTCTTCGAAATAACTGAAATTTACGGATATGTACTTTAATTTTCCTCTCATATCACCTATATGTATATCATATCCGACATTTACACCCACTTAATATGCATAGCAAATAAAGTCATTCTAGAAAGGAATATCATAAATTACTGACCTGTGTTCAGCTATCTTCATTTCTTTAGAAAGCAAACAAAGCTATTACTATTAAATTCATTAATCAAAGAACTTAATTAATTGATATTTTAAATTTTCAATGAAATCTTCTACAAAATAGTGCTTATCTGCCTTCGACTGACGAGATAGTTGTAAGATGGTAAACAATATCCATGAAGGTGTTCTTTGAAATGCTCATTTAACGAATTATTTATGAATTCACGCTTTGAATGAAATGTTAGGCTAGTTGGTACCTAGCTAAACCCATGTAATCAGAAGCTGAATGATCTTTTGCCAAATTTGGAGTTGAAACTCTGGACAAGTCGAGTTTTCGAACGATGGAGGAAATATGGCCTTGATTTAATTAGACTCGTCCTTGATGCTTACATGCGTATTATTTTCTCTGCTCACCATATCTATTATATATAGACGCTTCTCCGGTATATATAATAGATAGGTATATCCGGAGAAACGTCTATATATAATAGATATATATAATTATTACTGAGTGCCTTCCTACTGGTTTAAGTATATCCTAAATTCCTTTTAATATCATTCAGTTCTATGAACTATATTTTATGGTATGGCAAACTGTTCCTCATCATATTTCATAATTTCTATATTTCTGTTAAACTTCTGAACTGTAAGTCACATTTTCCTAGTGATTTGGGTCACAATGGTGACTGATGCTTAATGGATGATTGAAAAAAGAGCTTAAACCTTGTCATATTTACAATTTAAGATTCACGCATAAACTGTAGGTATTACTTAATAGTCAGAAACAGGATAAAAATTTTACCTCCTGATTTTTGCCAATTTTCAAATTAAACCTTTAATTCTTAAGGTAACTTTCTACTTAATGAAGAGCCTTACACTAATAAACAAAACATACAAAGCAGTGCTGATCATATTCTATGGTGATAAATGCATTACGGTTGATATTCTCATCTCCATCATATCTCGAATTTCTTTTTTTCCCCCACTGATCTCAAAATTATTCTTAGTGCTCTGCCTTTACCACCAATGTTTCATTTTGATTAATAAGGAATACTTTAGAGCTGCTAAAGTAAGGACTCAATTCTTGTAGTGTACACAGCTTAGCAAAAATTATTTTATCCATGAAATCAGCTCTTGAGTATACATTAGACCAATATTCTCTATCATTTCACACCTGTTGCTCTGCTATCTCTTCCTCAACAATCACATAAATAGTTGAGTGGGATGCTGGGGTGTCCTTTATCTTTCTATTGGTAGTTTTTTATTGAAAACTGTTGAAATATTTATCAACTATTTTTATTAAAGATTTTTCTTAAGGGAGATAGTTTGAAAAATCTCTTCCTCCATTAGGTCTGTGAGAGGAAATGTTTAATTCCATGCAATAAATTAGTTTCTTATTGCGATAAAGATCTGAAGGCTGTTATGAATTATAATAGAGTTCGCTAAGTTCGTTAGTTATGAGGTGAATGAGTTAAGATGAAATGCTACCAAGTGAATGCCAAAGAGATTGAATTAGGATATGGTTAAGTTAAAATGTGATACAAATTTAAAATTAAAATGAAATTAAGAATAAGATATATAATGTTGCATTGTGAAGTGTTAGGATTCCCAATATCTATGGTTTTATCTCAATATTTCTCAAAATAAAATTTTTATTAAAGTCTTAAAAATTATATTGTCTCCTACCATATAAATCCATAGTATTGATGTAGTGTAGGATGTGTAAGATGTGAGCAACTTGCTCTTATTTCATTCAGAATACATTAAGTTAAGGTGTGTTAGAACAGAGTTATAATGTTACCAATTCTACCTACCAATATAAGTACTAAATTTTAGAAACTCTCAGACAAATCTCAAAATATTAGAAAAATCACTTATCAGCACCAAAGTGCCTTAAGCACTGTCTTATCAATATTCATGGTAAGAAGAGTTCAAATTGATAATGATAATTATTAAGATATTTACTAAATTTAAAGTCTGCTGATTCCAGTATTTAACTCAGCACTGTTGGTCAAAATTTATAGAAAAGCTGAATTCATTCAGATATTGCCTTTTAATCATAAGCTGTACGATGAATAGAATTTCTTAAAAGTTTTAATATAATTGCCATTTTGAGATTTGACTGTAGTTATTTCATCAGAGGTTCCGACCCTTTAATGTCCTTAGACATTCAGAGAATAATGAGAGCTAATATATTAATAATTTTGGGTTATAATACCTATAAATATTGATAATTCACATACTTAATTTCAATTCAATTTATTTTATATTCTAAAATCCTTAATAATCATTTTATTATAATTAATCTAGAATTAACATGTGTGGAGTTAAAGTTATATTTGATTAAATGTACTATAATTCTAGCTCTACCTCTGATTCCTTCATTAATAATCACATCTTTGAATAATTTTAGAAATGCTTTTGTTTAAAATCATTAATGTGAAATCAGCCATAACTAATGTTTTTTTATATATAAGCAATACATAATTAAAAGGATATTATTTGCTTATTCCTGCCAAGATGAGTATTACCTAAAATAATTAAGAAGGAATAAAGGATTGGAACCTTTTCAAAAGGAATTCACTGTCTCCCAATTGGGTGAAAGAAATTGGTTTTGGAAATGTATAGAAATCTCTTGTGTACAGCACCATGGCCACATAGCCAGCTTCACAATGTCCGGAAGTGAAGAAAGCCTCGGTGAAGGCAAGCAAGAAGGCAAGAGTGGAGAGGTTAAAGAGCAAGGAGAAAATGGTCCAGATGCTGTACTCTTGCGTAGAGGAATGTCTCGCAGCATCAGCGACTCAACTTTACGCCAGCCTCGTCCTAATCTTACGCTGCCTTTACCCTCAGTAACATCGTTGATGCAGTTTAAGGTGAGATAGAGATTAGTAGAAAGATGCACTGTATTTGTTATGTGAACCAAGAAGCAGCTAAACCTTTCTCTCTCACCTGTTGATCCTCCCTTCTCAGTTGTTGTTGTGATATTGTTTTCATGGTTTCTGTTCCAAAGTGTCTGTATTTATTGTTTTAATTTAGTGTTTGTAGTAGCATGCTGATAAGTGTTGATGGGTACCTGTTTCTCCAAGATATATATTATGTCTATACTTCTGGTATTTTCTAGTTCAAATTCTAACTTCTGTTTTATTAGAATAATGTATTCATTTTTTGCTGCAGTGAAGATAATGTTTTATTTTCCTGATTCCATTGCAGAAAGAGTTGAGTTGGTCCAGAAGAAGTAGTCGAGTTGCTCAGAGGAAGAGTTTAATATCAACCACCTCACCCACTCTTCCTCGATGTCATTCACCAATATCTGGTAAGTACCATTACAGGCAATTGTGTAAACACTGCAAATCCATATCAGTGAAATTTATTTATAATTTTCCTTTATTCATTACACAGGTAGTCCACTAGAGAGCCCTAGAATGTCACCAAGCCAGCATTTTGCATTTGCTCCAGTTAAAAGGTACCCAAGAAAATTTTATTTGTCTTAGTTTAAGCCAAGAGCCGTAATCAAATAAATTTTAATGTATCCATAACTCTAAACTCAATATGATTACATTTATTGCTATTTAGAAGTAAAGTCATTGTTATGATATTTATCTATCACAAATGGTGATTCTGGATATTCCGGACTGATAAAACTCAAAGAATTTTAAAATATCAATAATTAATTAATGTGATGGAAGTTACCTCATTTTGGAGTCTTTTTCTGTAAACCATAATAAAAAGAGATGATCCAATATGAATTATAAATGCATACTGTTACCTTAAAAATCTAATGGATGCTCTACCATACATCTTTTATGGATAGAAACTGTAATTGTTACATACTAAAAACATTTATTTAGAAGACATTTATGTGGAAAATGCGCTTGGTAGTCATTATGTTCTAATGATAAGATTACTTCTTTTTTTCTGATAATTGAAATGAAGAAAAGTTTTTGAAATTTTCCCTGTATTGACCATGTATGGCATTGGTAAAAAATATAATTCGTCATGAGTTTGAGATGTAATATGAAATCATAGCATATTTCAAGAAATGACAAAATTATATTTTAGTATAGCCATACATTCATGATTTCATAGATATAATCATTTCGAATTGATATTCAAGGACATTGATTTTCAATAGTTTTGAGGATGGAAGTTCTGCATTTTTGTTTCCTCTGTATAATTTATACAGCTGAAATAGATTGTGTTTTTTTATTCCCAATATAAACACTGACCTTAGTTCATTGCTTTGGAGGGTTTTCTAGTAAAGGGATGCACACCAACTTGATGTTTACATTTCAAGTCAAGTTACTGTGTATCTTTATGGAACTTAATGGGGGCCATGAATGTTATTTAATTTAATTATATACTATAGATAATGATTTAAATAATGTCATTCTCTCTTGATTCTCATTATGGTCAGAGATCCGTTTATAAAAGCTACTTAGCTGCTTTATCAAAATTATTGCTCTAGTTTTCTGCTATTGCTCTATTAAATTTTCTATAAATGATATCTATAGAGATCATTTAATAAGGAGCAGGTGCTGTTGTATCTAATTAATATAATTATGATCAACAAATTGCTAAAACTTGGAATTTTAGGAAACATTTCACTCAGAGGATAGTAAAAGACCATTACAGTATCACTAATGTTGTAATTTAACAAACTCTAGCTATTTCATTCATATGTGAGAGCTAAGTTATTAGCTATACATATACGTAAATTAAATAAGTGATAAGCTTGTTTTTAGTTTTTATAATAACTGAATGATTATCTCATTAAAACACACATATTTGGAGTTTTTATAAGTACCACAGCTACCATCATAAATTTAATCATTCTATCTTTAATAGGATGTTCTTCCTTTTCAAAATTAAATTAATAATTTCCCCCAATTATTTTGAGAAATTTCCTTTTCAAAGTAGAATAGATGCTAAATGATCACGTTTATATGCGCTCAAGATGATCTGACTGAACCAGACTTTGTGCAAATAATGACACCATATATTTGACTTTTACTCAAGTTCAGAGTAGTAAGACTGGAAATTACATACTGAAATTCATTGGCTATGTGTGGTACAGTACTTGCTATAGCTCAATGGAAATTCGTGATGGAGGATAGGAATTGATGCTTAGTGGTTAATAGCTGCAATTCCATTAGTTTTGAGTTATTCAAGATTATATTTTTATCTTTACAGAGGTGATGGGAGAAGATGGTCAGTTGCATCTCTACCTTCTTCAGGTTATTGCACTACTCCAGGAAGCTCCAATGTATCTGTAAGTATGCTTAAGTTGCCTTAGACACAACATTATAATACGTTTATCTCTATGGTGATGCATACTTTGATGGAAACTCATAAAATTTGCCAATAATACGAAAGAATGGGTTCCATACAATAAAAATTATTATTTGCTTTTTCTAACTAAGTTAGCTGGCTAACTGTAGATTAGATGCCTCAACTTCATTATACTCTAAATAAGTTTTTACTCATTTAGTGGCTGAGGTACCTTTCTGAATTCAATTATCTAACTATGATCTCAGTTTTAACATTTGGCAAAGTATAATCATTGCTGCATTTCATTTCTTGAAGGAAGTTGGTTTATAATTAGAAATTTAAACATTTTATTTAATATTTAGAAGAATGGTCAGAAGTTTACCTCAAAACCCTTTTATATACTACTACGTTCAAAAAGTCTTTAAACTTATTTTTTCCTGCAAAAACACCAAGCAGGAGATGCATAAAATTCTGATCATACATGTACAATATGTATTGCTATCTATCTATCACCTACCTATCTACCTGAAAAAAATGAGCTCATGAATTTTTTTGAACGTAGCAGTACATTACTCTTATGTATTAAAAAAAATATATCTATACATCTGTGTCTGGGATTTTTCTCAATATTTTAATATTTTCCTTTTGAAATTATTTACCTCAGAATGACCATGAATACTATCGTGCAAGAGAATCTCATATTAGCATCAGAGAATTGTTTAGATAAAATATTTATGAAGCTCTGTGACCGAGAACTCAAGGAAATTTAATAGGCAAATTCTTTTACCACAAAATTTCTTATCTCTGAAACAGAATTAAATGTATTAGGGAAGGTGATAATATATCAAAAGTTCAATTCCAATAGAAAATGTTTATTTAGCTAATAAGAGGCCCAGAATTTGAAGTTGAGGATTAATTTAATTTTTGGTAACACCAATTGGCTTTGCAGTCACAGTGCTCTAGCCAGGAACGTTTGCACCAGCTGCCTAACATTCCAACATCTGATGAGTTGCGCATGTTGTCTCGTCATTTTTCCTCCAATGAGAGCAACCCAAGCATTGAAGAGGAAGGAAGAAGATCTCCTCTCCAACGACCACGATCTCGTAGTCTGAGGTATTTTATTTATATGCTTGATTTAGCTTGTGAAAAAAAATTGTTCTTTGAAGATTTTACAATATATTTGATTGTTTAAAATTATTAAGTGTTGGCTCATTGTCATCCAGTTTTACGAGCAGTTTTCTCATTAAAGGCATAATTATATTTCATTTTCTTTTCCATACATTTATGCAAAACATTGTAATTGTAAAACATTGTAAACATTTATACCTATAGATATAAAATAGATAGAATAGAGCTACTGACTTCTTGAATCACTGTTTTTGCATGTAATTCTAAAATTTTGAGCTTGGGCTTTCCCTAAAAGATTTTACAATTGCAGGTAGTCTTATTGCTTGGAAATGTACGTAAATGTAGTAAATGTTTTGCATATGAAGGTAATCACACTATTGAGTTGAACTTCTTCTTCCATTGTCATATGGAAGGATCTGTAATGTCAATTGATTTCTTGAGATTTGGTGTACTTTACTTCTTTCCTTATTCTTCATCTGCTTCTACATGTATCTATTCTAATTTCCTTTTTTTCCTGACATCTCTTTAAGCTGGTTAATTATATTTTCCATTTCTATCGTAGTATTTAATACTTTCTACAAAATTAAATGATTATTTCTGTCACAAGAAACATATTCTAAATTTATTTACGGTATATACCTGTCATGGACATACCATATATATTACATTTTATGTGATCTGTTGTCCTATGTGGCCTTATCATCATAGTTTTTAGATTGTCTCTAAGTTGTAGTTTTTTAAGAGAGGCAATTTAAGAAGGTGAAATATTTAAATTGTATAATTATCATGCAACAATATTTGTGCTTAGGAAAATTTACTAATTTTAAGTTTCTATTAAAAGGGTTATCATTGTTTCAGATGTTAATTTTGGATATTAACCTCATATTATTAAATTTATTTTCTATTGTACATAACCCAAGTTAATTATAATCAGTTTCATATGAAAAATTTCCAATACTTGTCAGTGAAATTGTATTTATTTTGTCATTCATAGAATAACAGGGTGGCTATCACTGGTCAAGGATAAGTTTCATGCGTTAGTTTCCCACTAAACTTTTGGGAACAGTCCCATTAAGCATTGTTGCTTGAATTTGGCACTAATTACCTAAATTACTGCTTAATTTACTGGTAGCATCATCATAATTTTAACTTTAATTGTGACTTAGAGAAAATATTGTTCAATTTTTACTTTACGTGAAATTTTGCCATAGGATCATGGGTACCATTAGAAGTTCAGTGCTCACTGAGAATTGATCCATTTGCTTCTCTAACAATAAGACACATCCTCACAGACAATAGAAATTCTTACATGCATACTTAAGACACTTAGTATGGATCTTACTGTCATCAGGCGGAGTGCAGACCTGGGTCCTGAAGACCCAGACCTTAAGATTCGATTTATAGTAACAATATTTACTTCCAAAGAAATAAATGAATGAATTTTGAATAAGGATAGTAATTCATTCCAAAATAGTGTCACGCATATCAAAATAATTAGGGTAACAAAGAGGCTAAAATTATATTCCTATAAGATTTGAGAGAAAAACAACGATGAGCAGAGACGCAATGAGAAAACTGAGGCATATAGACTTAGAAAACAGTTATAGCATGTTACAGTGGAGTGCTGAATGAGCATATACTTAGAATTGCTCCGTCAAGTTTGAATTACTGCAAAAAATAATGAAAGAATTATTTTCGGAAATATATTTCTTGGGTCTTTGGAGACCTGGGGTCTGTACTCCAATAGTTAACAATGATCCTAATAACTTAGTATGTATGCTTGAAATTTGCTTATTTATTCATATTACTCTCTGATACAAGTATATATGTTTGGCTTCAAACGTCCATTCATCTTATCTTGCATTCTCTTTTTAACACTAAACTATATTCATTGCATTCAACCAGCTTTGCACAAAACAATACTTCCAAACCCATGTAAAACACTCCTTTCATATTGGTTTTTACCAAATATTAACATCAGCATCAAACCCCATGAATTGAGAGAATTCAACTGATAACCGATGTTGGTAAATGGGAAGATTAGACTTGAAGCCCAGACCCTAAAATCCTATGGTTTCTAAGAAAACTTCTTAGACCTAGAAAAGTTATTAACTTAGAGAAGCTATTGTCTATGTAGCTATAAAAACACCCAAATAAATTAATTAAGCCAAATAAGACATTTTTATGTTTATTTTGTAGTGTGCCCTCTTCACTCTCATGAAAGGCAAGTGAATGTATGTTTAAATTAATTCAATTCTGCTGGCTCATGTTTTACAAAGGGTATGTAATACTTTACAATATCCTCAGTGTATCACTTGTTGAAATGTTGAATTGAACTTGACTGAAAATTGACAAAAGAGTGAACTGTCCCCCAGTTATCCTTTTCCTGCTCATATTTTCTCATTTATTATTACTTTTGAATTGGTAATCCTTTCTATCATCATGCTATAATCTACTACTTCTATTATCAGCCATGGCTTTTCCATGTTCATTTTAATTTCCTCTTAATCCTCCCATTCTTCATTAATTTTTATTCATTAGTATTCATTTGATCATATTGTAAATTATGTGTAGGTCTACTTTTTATTTACTGTAACCAAAACCTGTTTTTAGAACTACTTACCATTTGATTTATATTAAATTTACCTTGTTATAATGACACTGATGCCCTCGTATGTCTTTTTCAAATCTCTTGGTTGTTACCCAGTGTGTCTTTTCAGGTGCGCAATTTTAAAATTCTCCTATCCCTTTAAAGTCCTTTTGCCTTTTCTGATATTTAAAAGCCTTACACTTCACATGCTCCTCTCAAGTCTAACATTAAGAGCTATCCCAAAAATAAATGTTTTCTGCCTATTCATTTTTCCAATCCTAATCATACTCTTTTCTTCTCTGGATTGTAAAAGGAATTCAACCAAGTACTGCTGATACTCAAAGAAGTTGGGCTCTCAGTATATGTATCTAATTATTTTCATTGCCTGTTTGATTACTTACTGTGCTTGGTCATTAGCTGTAACTTAATTACTTAAAGTTTTGTATTTTACTTTAATCTTGCAGCTTTCTTAACATCTGTATGCTCTTTTGTAAAGGGCTGA
Organism: Sympetrum striolatum; assembly: GCA_947579665.1. Taxonomy (NCBI): domain Eukaryota; kingdom Metazoa; phylum Arthropoda; class Insecta; order Odonata; family Libellulidae; genus Sympetrum; species Sympetrum striolatum. The sequence goes on from OX388352.1 coordinate 83,984,554, forward strand.
TATGTATTGATATTTCTCTGGTAGTGATAAGCTAGCTCATCTTCTTCTAATATGACTGATCTTAACATATTCTCTTTCAGAATTCCTTTCCTCTATTCCAATCAAAGTTATCTTCACATCAAACCATTTAGAATTTTTATTTCTTCACAACACTATTCATTGGGTTTGTCAAATATTTAGCCAATTCATTTCAGAATATCCTTTTTGTTTCGGTGTCTGTAGCTACACAATTTTGCATATTTTACAAGAATAAAAATCTTTGCTGATATAATTAGTTAATTACCCTCGATGCTTGCTTTTCTTAATTTAATCAGTCACTTAATTTGGATAGCCCTGCCTTTTCAAGATAAGTTAATTTCCTAATTTTCTAATGTAATTTTATCCCGCTATTAGGTTTTTATAATCTTTATTTGGATAAATTAAATTTAAATGCATTAAGACATAACGTGTGAGATAATTCTTACCAAAAAGTTGACTTGGGCATTGGTTGCTTCTAGCATGAGTTGTTTACTTGAAGTACATGAAAAATGGAATGGAAACCATTCTGTCTTGATAGCTCAATTGTGGGGTAGTGGTTATAGGACTCAGGATGGATTATTTTTTGTATTGGGCTTTATCCTTTCCATCTCTTGTTTTTAAATTTGAGATAGAGAAGCATATAAGAAAAGCTATTTTCTGCAACAAACTTTACTGCCTAGTGCATTGTGCAATTTTGATAAGTTATTATAGAGTCAACAATTGATTGAAAATCATGAATACTTGAAAAATCATTGCTTACATAAATAGCCCACTTTCACCGGGCTGCAATCCCATCTCGTTCAATATCTTTATATATTCCACTTCTATATGAACCTTTCTTTTATGATAGGATTGAGTGTAGTTATGTTTTCTTTTTATGTTTATGGACTTTTCAGATGTTCCTCAGTGTTTCAATGTTTATATAGAAGCATTAGATTTTGGTAAAAATGCTCTAGCAACCCTCAGTTTTGATAGTTCCTCCTTGGCCAAACTATAGTCAAAAGTCTAATGACACACTTGATCATAAATGCTGCCATTAGCCTCAAAAGTCATGACTTGAGCTTATTTTAAATGCTGTGTTTTGTATTTCATCCACTGAGCAATTTAAATTATAAATAGTACTTTTTAACATTTTGCAATGTTATGAGTATCCCATGTGATATGGTTATCAGGGTAGACTTTTCATAGTAATGCTTGTATTTTCTCTGTCATTATGTTAAATCTTTATTACAAAAGCTATTTTCCATGGAAGAAAATATTTCAATATCCATCATCATAAAAATGTTAGAGTATTATTTACTGGATTTATTAGTTTTTATTCCTTAATGTAATAATGGACATTTTCAGAATCTTATGATGGGGAAGCATTCAAAACATAACTTTATTTCTACTTCAGCTTGGGTATGCTTTGGCAATGATTGGAAATGTTTTCTAGGAATTGAGAAACAATTACAGTAGAACCCTCCTCAGTGTTATTCTGTTACTGGTCTGACAAAGCAATTGTCTACCCAACTTGTCTAGTTTTCTCACAACTAACAGCTTTTCCTTAGCCTCATGACTGGCGTTCGTATCGAAATTTTTTAACACTACCCTAATGGACACATTTTGCAGGGTATATAGAATTCAACCTATATTCCTTTTCTGTTTGTGTCCCATTTCATTAGTGGAAAAAAAAACAGGATTTTCTCATATTTCTGGTCATAAAATCCTTGACTTTTCTCATGTTCTCTGATTTTCAAATTATCAGGATGGAAGTCTGTTATACATTATGATACAGATGCATCTTTTCTGATAGCAGTCTAGCACTGTATCACATTAAGACAATCACTTCTAGTTCCACACTATCCCTAAAAATTGTGCCTGATTCCATGTTTATGGAAGATTTGTTGTGGGTTGACCCCACAAACTCCCTATCATTGTACAGTTATCATAACCATATTGTTAACTTCAGATGACCTCGATTAACAAACATTCTTTCAATCCAAGATGTTGATGAGAATCATAGACTACTATAGATAGAATTAACTTTGGAAGTCCATAAGTGTGAATGGTCTTATATAATAATAATAATAATAATAATGCCGTCTTTCTTTTTTGGGCGAATTTTAGCCTAGGAAGGCTATTCCTCCAATTAACCCCTTTTATTAATTTTATTCATTTTTTTTTTTGCATTTTTATTTTATTAATATCACACACACACAACCATTCCCTAACCGGAAAAATCCGATTAGCCGGGACTCGAACCCGGGACCGTGAGGTTGGAGCGTTAACGCGCTAGCACGTTAACCACTCCGCCACCACGGCCGGTTATATGGGAGTCTTGGAAAAAATACTACCTCTCATGTTTCCATTTAATTCTTAGTATCACAAAAAATATTTATATTTATTATAGTAAAATCTTGCTAATATTTGTGAAACTATTTATTTAGTTTGTGTTCTTATTTTTTTTTTTTGATATTCTCTGATTTCTTTATTTTTTTGTTGATTAGCATTGGAATATTAATATAAGTACTGGAATATCACAATCACTGTCAAATATGTATTTGAGCAATATTTATCTTATAGATTGTTTGTTAAAAAATTTATTATTTTTACTAAGTTGTAGCAAGTGTAAACTGAGACATTAAAAATTCTGAGACTGTAAAAATTCTCCACACAATTTTTTTGAAGAAACAAGAACTTATTTATGATGAATAAATGTGATTATGATTTATTTAACAATCTTTCAATATTTTATCATTATAAATGACTGCTTTATGAATGTGAAATGTATCCATAGAGAAGTTCATTCGATCTTGTTCTAATGAATGTATATATTGCTTTCTTTGTCTTAAATTAAAGTGACTGATTTGAGCATGTGCTCACTACTAAGAATGCATGAATTATGGATTTATATAACTCCATTATGTATAGCAATGTTTCTGTTAACAAAGACACTATTCCTATGCTAGAAATTGACTTATTTCTGAATTTCAATTTATCAGTTACCACTAGGAACTATCCCTGTGACTAAAATCTCTTAATGTATGTCGGTATTCATCATAGCTTAACTCTTGTATGTACAAAATGTTTCCTTGGATGGCAATTCAATCAAATAAAATTTCTGTAAGTGGGATTTTGGACCCCATGCATGATTTTGTGGATTTTTTGGAAGAGCATGTTTATGCTTTACTGTCAGGTTTTGAAAATGGCACTTTTTAGATTTTGTGGATGAATAGGTTGGACTTAAATATGTGTTAACATTCACTTAGTTTTAATGAATATTCTGAGAAACTTTATAGACATTTTATGCACCAACTTATTGAAAATTTTCACGCAATAAAATACTTAATGTATTAACTGGTTTTATTTATAATACTAATGCTCTTGTAGTAAGGACCACTAGAATGAGGTTCCGATATCTCTTTGCTTTACTTTATGCTTAGATTGCAAAGAAGGTTGCATTTGCTCTACACGCTGCAGCTGAAGTGGTTCAACTCTGCCTCAATGACTGTCTCTCATCTTTGTTATTAACATTCTTTCTCTCTCACTTTATTTGGCTGCGTGGGTTTCCACCTCGCTCTCAGCTTGGCCTGGCTCTGTATCGCCACATTAGAGTAAGAGTGACTTCATTTTTTCTCCCTCACTCATATTAAATTAATTTTTATTGGTTCTGTGGGTTAAACTGTAAGACCTTTTGTTGCATGATGGTCACAGCATTGGTGACAGAAATATTCATGGTTTTGTACATTTCTTAGAATATGCCTGTGTTGAGATAAAAAAAAATGTCATTTAAAAGGAAGTAACATTGACCAATTGAATGTAATCCTAACCAGTTTTTTAAGATCGAATTAGGTGTTTGATGAGTAGCATGAACTCCTGTGTTAAGTATTACTATAATCTATAATAGGTAATATTAAATTCATATAATTTTCTTTTTTTAATTTTGCAGTAGCCCAATTCGCTCACCAGTAATTGACAATGAAATTGTGATGATGAATACTCTCTATAATGAGCGATTCCCAAAGGTGAGTCAGTGTGCCTTTATGAAATGTATGTCTCATATATTTTATTCAATCTTTTGCTGAACTTCAAAAAATTGTGTGCTTCCTTTAGGCTACTCAGCAAATGGAAGAAAGACTGAAAAGTCTAATGAGTGAGAACAAGACTCTGGAAGGACTTGAGAATTTGGAGTGCTTGACTCCGGAATGCATTCCGATAATTAGATTTGTACACCATCAGGTGCTAGAAATGGCCAGAGACTGTCTTCAGAAATCTGAGGAAAAGCTCATTACTAGCAGATATTTTTATGAGATGTCTGAAAATTTAGAAAAACTATTATCTGAGGTATTTTTGTCACCTTTTTATTCTGAATATTGATATTTACCTCTTACTTCAAGAAGAGACTGCATTTATGGAAGCTACCTTCAATTTCTAAATTGAGCATCCTTATAACTTTCAGACCAAAATAAAGTCACCTGAGGCAGCATCAAGACTCACTGGCTTAATTAAAAAGTTGCTGCTAATTGTTTCTCGGCCAGCAAGACTTTTGGAATGCCTAGAATTTGATCCAGAGGAATTTTATCATTTGTTAGAACAAGCAGAAGGACAAGCTAAAACATCCTATGGAATCAAAGCTTCTATTCCGCAGTATATAATTAATAAGTTGGGATTAAATAGAGATCCCATAGCTGGTAAGACTGATTTTTATTTGGGACTGAAAATTAATAAAATCATTGCATTCATAGAATAATTAATTAGTCTGTTCAATTTGTTTATTAAGATTGAATTTGCATTCCAAACAATTTAATATTTAATAAATTTATTATTATTATTATTTATTCAATTTCAATTTTTTTGTTATTTGTGTAAAGAACTTCAGGAAGGGTTGGAGCAGCTTGAAAGTACATGCAGTTCTCCTGAAAGAAAAAACCAGTCATTACCACAAACCTCAACTCCAAAAGATGAAGGAAAGAATCCCAGGGTACTTCTGATATGGATTAAAATTGTATTTAAAACTTACCCTCTTAAAGTAACCATAGTGATTTAAAATTTTCACCAATTTTCCAGGTTCCAAGTGAAGGTGATTTTGAAATCGTAAAGTTGATTTCTAATGGAGCCTATGGAGCAGTATATTTAGTTCGACATAAAGAAACAAGGCATAGGTTTGCCATGAAGAAGATTAACAAGAACAATTTGATGCTTAGGAACCAGGTGGATCAAGTTTTCAATGAGAGAGATATCATGAGCTTCACTGATAATCCTTTTGTTGTCAGCATGTACTGCAGCTTCGAAACAAAAGTAAGTTTGGAAACTTGAGTTAATAATGATCAGTAATGTTTAAGGCATTGACATGTTCACTTTTTCTCTCATGTTAAACACATGATCTTTGTTTCTATATATAAATGATAATAATCAAGCATATTTATACTTCATCTCCCATCTCATAGCTCCAATGATTTTCTGATATGGGGATTTTTCAATTTACTGATATAATATTAAGACTTAGGCATCTGGTGACACTAATGTAATGACAAAGATTAATGCACTAAATTTTAGCAAACACAAAGTGTGATAATCAAAATAAAAAAGATAAGCTTGAGAAATAATGAAAATACTGCAGTTGCTATATTAATATGAAAGCACATGGAAATTTAAAATACCTTTGCTCTGAAGTGATAGGTTTGTTGGGATAATAATTCTATTTTGCTCAATTCGTATAGAAACATCTTTGCCTCGTAATGGAATATGTGGAAGGTGGAGATTGTGCATCTCTTGTAAAGACAATTGGGCCCTTACCTCCTGATATAGCAAGATTTTACTTTGCTGAGACTTTTCTAGCTGTTGAATATCTCCATAGTTATGGCATTGTTCATAGAGATTTAAAACCAGATAAGTAAGTAAATATTTTATTTTTTTTCTCTGAAATATATTTTAGTGATAGATTTGTTTCATCATGAGCAATATTATTTTTTCAGCTTACTGATAACTGTATTGGGTCATATAAAGCTGACAGATTTTGGACTAAGCAAGATGGGATTGATGTCATGTGAGTATTAGTTACTTTTTTAATTGTGTTTTTTTTTTTAATCTAGAGGACTCTATGGCTTATATTTATCATTCCAGTGGTAAAATTGACTCTGTTGTATATTCATTTTCTGATTGGCTTTTCATAATAGCCACCAGAATGGAAGTATTACAATTGAAATTGAATTTTGATTTCTGCTGATGTAAAATTTATGTAAATACATGCGCTTATTTCCCTTTTACTTAATTCTAAGTAAACATTAAATCCCCAAGACAAAGTTGAAAAGCCCCTACAGCAGTTTCTGTTACAGATTAATGCTGCTAATCTTGAAACCATTCTATGAAAAAGATCTAAAATTAAAAAAATGCTGTCTAGAACTCCTAAATAATACATGAGGTTACCATTAAGGGACCTTTCACACTGCGACCCTTGTGAGTCTGGGCTGAAATGCTTCCACTCTGGGATAGGTGTCAGCATGGGAGTATTCACACTAAAAGTTGAGCAAGTCTGGACCAATTAATTTGGCACTAGCCGAGCGAGTTGAATCAAACTTGTTTGTGGAGGCATTTTTGGCAGCTGATTCTCTGGGCCGCATGCATAAATAGGAATAAAAATTGTGAAATTCCTAGCAAATCCTTCAAGAAGTAGAATAAAAACAGAAGGAAAACCTTTTGCTTTTATGAGAAAATTGTTATTACAATTTTAATTTATATTTATAATTTAATTTATTGAAACTTGGCTGACAGTGTGAATACAAACTTGCTTGGCACAGTTTCTGCCAGCTCGGCCCATAGTGTGAAAGATGCCTTACTTATGCAGTGAAACACACTTAAGATACATTTCAGTGGATCAGAAATAGCAGGATAGCATTTTAACCAGGATAAGACAGGTTTTCCTTCTTGATGGTTAGAAATCAATACTGGATGATTTATTTGGCTCTTCAACTTTTATGTAAGTGCTTCATATTGAAATGAAAAGGTATCTTCATTACCTTGCATTATTTGCTGCAGTTAAAGGTGGGATATATAGAGCCAACGGACAATCACTGCCTTTTTGCCATATTTCTAAATAATGGTCAGCTTTTATGATGAAGACAAAACCTTCCTTTGCTACTTTATTTTTGTTCTACAATGAAGCTGGTTTTTACCAAATAGACTATTGGGTTATTAACAAGCTGTTGAACTGTATTAGTGTATGGTCATCTCAGAGCACTATCTCCAAGACTACGCTCATCAGCCCACCGATATCTGCTCTTCCATTCTCATCTGACTCCACTCAGCAAGATGTTTATAACTAGAGATTGTGATGAAAGAAAACATTGCCAAGGAACTAGTAAATTAGTTAATACCTAAGGAAAAACGTGTAGCCAAGGTCAATATCAGAGGTTGGCCCTTTCAGAAAGCTGAAGATGGACATTTTATTTCTATACATCTATTCAAGTAATGAGAGTTGAGAAAAAAACCATTTACAAGAAGGTACAGCAGAGAGGAGAGAGAAATACTGCAATATATGTTCTGTAAACAAATTTTGGTTTATCAAATGAAGCAGAATTGGCAGACTTTACAGCTTATGCCGAGTTAAGGCCTAAGCTGGTTGCAGTACATCTAAGGTCAGGATTGATCTGCCTTATTTGCAGTTAGCAGAGGGTCTTAATCATCATATTATGAGATAGGTAATGGATGAAAAGCATGTCTTAATTGGAATAGCATAGTAAGAAGAATAGTATTAACCAGATTTGACTCAAGTACTCAATGATGATTATTTAGCATTGGATGTTACTCCTAGCAGTACGTATCCATCCATCCCTTGGTAAAAGAAAATGAAAACCTTCCTTTTCACATACATACTGATGGATAGAATATCATCTGTATGTCTTTAGATTTTGATAGCTTCTTTGCCTGGCTTATTGCATAGAATGGTCTCTGAGTGTTAGGAAACCAGGTAGGAAATGATGAGCCACTGTTGCAGAGCTTTGATTTAATAAATTGTCACCTTATCTGTGTAAGGTCTTAAAAAGATTTCTTAAAGCAGCTCATCAGCAGGAAAAGTGAGTATCAAGGGCTGCTTATTTTTTTGTATAACCTTCAAAGAAAATGTTCCTGTGCCTTTGAAAACTCAAAGGTTTGAAAATGCGTAAAATGTCAACTACCATGAGAGAATGATGGAATGCTTTGTTTTGGATGTGACATTAAAGTTTTTCTGAGAAGAAGTTCAACTACATTATCTGAAGAATTGGGTAAGAAACTGAGTATACTTTGTCAAATCATAAATTTTGCATGGAAATAAACTATTATAACTATTTTAGTTTGGTAGTGATAAGTATTATTGGTATAAAATACAATACTAATTAAATGATATGTCAACTTTGAAGGCTCTCTCACAAGAACTGATTAAAAATGGACTTAATAAAGTAAAGAAGTTGGAAGAAAGAAAATGAGAATTGAAGTAATTCATAGTGGCCTCGTTGTTCTGAACGGAATGTTTTGAACCTTGCAAGCTTGCCTCTGTTAAATCTGGTATGTATTCTCCTTTTTTTACATCATCAAGTACCAAAAATATATTCATATTGCCAACTCATTGTTTTAAAATTCTCACAAATTTTATGATAAAGATATAATTTTTTACTTTGTCTCTTTTCAATGAACAATGTATATTGTGAAAGTATATATTTCAATGAGGGAGGGATATGCTTAGATGCTACTTACTCCTCAATTTTTCTCAACACATTAAACTAACTCTAACATCACTTCCGCCTCCAAGCCAATAACTTTCCATTCGTATACTCCAAAGTTAATTTACATGCAAGTAAATAGATATATAAATATATAAAAAACATTCCTACACACAAAAAGGAGTGTTTTTATATATTTATATATCTATTTACTGTTAAGTACCCATCAGTGCCTTTTTTCCGATTATCATTACATGCAAGTATTAACTCACTCCCCTATCATCATTCATTGTTCTCACTATTCATTGCATTGCTTTACCATTCAGTTTTTCCTTTACCACACTGGTTCTTAAAAGAACTTTTTTGAGATTAAAAAGGAGGAAGATATAATCATCTTCATTTATTTCCTAACTATTAGTCAAAATTCATCTAATATATTTTTATACATGCATGAATTTATTTTTATTTTTCTTGTAACTCAGGACTGCTTTTTACCATGAGTTTAGGGATTTGATTATTGAAAATTGTATGAATCATGTATAAGAAAGCTTTGAAATGTATGTATTTAACATAAAATAAAGAACCACTTAGTAGACAGTATGAGTATTGCATAATCTATCCAGTTGATGGTTCAAAATGTTAGAAAGGGAATATTTTGCTCATTCTATTTTCCTACTCCTGTTAAAAGAATTCATCCATGGGTAATAAGCTATCTATGTGAGTGACTATGTAATTAGATCTGCAAATACCAAGAAAATTTAATTATAATTAAAATTCCTTAAAAGTGGTCAAAAACTCTTATTTTCTAATACAGGCAAATATGACTGTATAAACTTCGTGTAAAGTAAATAGTTAGTGATTGAAACACAGATTCTTCTCTCAAATAAATTATGGTACCTTAAGTCATTCTTTATCATTCCCAGGAATTAAATTGAAAGTTGACCAAGCGTATCATAACAAATGATGATTCATAATATTAACAACATATCATATCTTTCGATTGTAATGTGTATGAAATCTTGTTTCTTTTTAGGCTGAGGCATCTCTAAAGTAATATATGGATTTATTGAATCTTCACTAATTTCTAAGAAATGGTTCAAAAGAAATTCTACTGAAAAAATCCTCACAATTTCAACTGATTGGAAGCCTCCAAATGCAGCAAATGAAAATGATATAACAGTTAAAGCGACGGAGCACTGCTAATAGGAAAATCATGTGTGGGTGTGTGAAAAAGTGCACTACCTCATACCAAATTATTTGCAAAGGAAACTCGGAAAGAATGATTGATGTTGCAGATGAAGAGAAAACTGATGACATTCATCGTCTTCAACAAGACTCAGCAGTTGCAATTCCTTGGGGTGTAACATCTGAACATCATCTTTTTATGTGAAGAAACAGGCTTCTCTGCCTCATCCTTACAGAAAATTTATTAGAAATTTTTGATTTGGTTGGCTTTTTAATAAACATTTTACCTAACCTATGACAATTTTTCTAGAGGTAAAAGTGGTTAGCTTCTATGCGATTTTAATTTGTGTTTATTGTTATCTTAGATGCTACTTTGTTTTATTTGTATTTTTATTTAGGGTAGCTTGAAATAGTATCAACTATTTCCCCTACCACTCTGTCTGTCATATGTATAAGGAAGTAAAGAAAGATACGGTTATGGCATGAACTATATGTGAAATATTATTTTTAAAGAAGTATCATAAATATTGTGTATGTAAACCAACCAAAAAATAACTATCATGTTTTATTATTTTAAATATAAGATTCCATCATTTTGTAGCTTATAGTGATCATGAACAAAGTCTAAAATCTAAAACCCATTTCCTTATGTCTACATCAAGGGAAACAAAAATAATTGACCAACCCTTCTTAGGTATTTTGGAAACCCAGTTTACTATCAATATGTTTGTATTATTGGTTGTATTTTGACTTAGCCTTACCATCACAATTATTTATTGTTGAGGGATTTCCGAAACCTCTCTTTCTTCAATCTTTATCTTTCGTGTTTTCACTTACTTTTAAGACTAAATTGTTTTTACACAGAGCGTGCATGTGCATCATCTGCTTTGTGAGTTAAAATATAACAAAGCTAACACAAAAATATATATATTTAGTACAGGGCTGCTGCTACCACTAAATTTTCTGTTAATTTTTTAATTGCTATAATCTATATTTTTAGTGGCTACAAACCTGTACGAAGGATATATAGATCGAGAAACTAGACAGTTCTCAGATAAACAAGTATTTGGTACTCCTGAATATATTGCGCCTGAAGTTATCTTAAGGTAGGTGAAATCCTTGTATATGTATAGAATTTATTGCATCAATCTTTTATCCTCATTTTAAGGGCTCAATGATTATCATGTTGCACTTTCTCATGCAGGCAAGGGTATGGAAAGCCAGTGGATTGGTGGTCTATGGGAATCATTCTCTATGAGTTTTTGATTGGTCTTGTTCCGTTTTTTGGAAACACTCCTGAAGAACTTTTCGCCCATACAGTAAATGGTAAGTACAGCTAAATTGCTCATAATTTTCAGTTTGTTTATTTTATACATCTTATTTTTTTCTATGTTATTCTCATTTCTTTTAGATGATATTGAGTGGCCAGATGAGAAGGATTGGCCAGTCCAACCAGAGGCTAAAGATATCATCACTGCACTATTGCAGCACAATCCACGAGATAGATTAGGTACAGGGGGTTCGCATGAAGTAAAGGAACATCCGTATTTTAATGGAGTGGATTGGAATTCTCTTCTTCGACAGAAAGCAGAATTTGTCCCTCAGCTTGATGATGAAGAGGATACCAGTTATTTTGATAGTTAGTATTGTTTTCACTCAATAACTCAAACTTAATATAAGTATATATATTTATACTTATTCTACTCTTGATTCTTAAATGCTCTCCTCTCAATACAAGAGAATTCAAGGAAGGTTTTTCATGAAGTTCTCCAGGCGTAATTTAATTTACACTTTACTTGCTCAGGATGCACTTTTAATGCATAGAAAAATGTATGGAGCAGATATCATGTCATATAAAATAAGTAGGCTGTTAATGATCGTGTGGCATGGGATGTTGAGGATTTTATCATTAGTGTTATGTTACATTTAATTTTGGGAAAAGGTAAAATCTATACCATTTCCTTTTTGCTTTCTATTTCACAGCTCGTATTGATAGGTACAACCATGACATAAGTGAGGATACTGATGATACTGAGGATTCACACCACTTTGCATCCTTCTCTTCATGTTTACCTCGTTACCGGAAAGTTCAAACAAAAGCAGGACCTTCTGAAGAATCAACTTCAGAAGGAGATGGTAGCATCCAAAAACAGTCCTCTTCTGTGTCTAGAGGAGACTCTGGTCAGTCCGATCATTCTGAAAGCCCTCCTTCAAATGCATGTAGTGCTACAGAAACCCCCGATACCGAGAGGGATGGAGATGTTGGTGGTGTCCATAGTCATAAGAAGGGAAACAGTTTAAGCCAAACAAGTGTTCAGTCTGAAAACTCTGCTGTGAGTGAGAAGAAAGAAAGTTCCCCTGCTCATGTTCAGAGTACCCCTGATTCTTCTCAGACAGAAAGTGAGGATATTTCACCTCAGATCCAGAGGAGGCGAAGACTTCACTCTCGTGAAGCTTTACCTCGATTTTCAATCTCTGTTGATGAAGACCGTGCTGGCAGGTTGGTTTTTTATGACTTTTCCCCTTGTCATTCTTTTCACCCACCATTTTACATTATATTCCATACAGCAAAGAATTTATCCTTCTATCGATTTGGATCATCTACTTGATAAGCACAAATTAGAATTGGTAAAACTACTGTTAACAAGGCCTTCATTGCTCCTTTTGATGTGAATTATAAGAGCTCTTTAATGTGCCTAAATTTTTCCCTATTTATTATAAACTATTTGCCTATAATTATTATATTAACGTATTAACCTATAATTATAAACTATTTGCCAGGCTTGGAATGGTTTTTAATAATTCTCTCATGAGATTAAGAGAAGATCCATATTGATTCTGATAAGAAAATGACTTATAGCAAATTTTTATTGCCAGCTCTAAGTCTATATTAAATCAATATTTTCAGTACAACAACAGCTGATATCTTGAGGGAGTTGTCTCCAGTGGATGAAAGTGGAAAATCGTCTTCAGAGACTTGGACAACTAGGCTGACTAGGGATTGTATACCACCTATTTCTCCTGGGGTAAAACATCGCTCAAGAGCTGTGATCAAGAGTGCTTCAGCTTCTGGGTTATCATTAATGATACCAGCAGGTATAGTTTTTTATTTATATTATTGTATGGTCTGTTTCTGTTCTTTGTATTCATTTCTCTTGGATACAAAAGCAAGATTGAAGATTGAGATACTTTAATCACTGAAAATTCATAGTTTCTCAATGATTCACTCCAAGCCAAACTGTGGAAACACTATGATCAGCTGCTTCTTGCATAAGTATTGTGCAGTTCCATATTTTGTTACATTATTCATTCTTGAAGCTCTCAGTAGCATTTACCAAACAAGAAATAGTTGTTCAAACATAATTTTACAACATTAGAAAGTCATTGGCAAAAAGTCATTTTGGGAAAATAAAGTTGTACCTCATATATATTTATAGGTTTACTGTTTGTTGTGTTTAAACATCAAACGTGAATCATCAATGAGTCACACACAAAATGAAGAAGAAATTATTTTATTCGATTTAAATATAACTTGTTTTCATCACAGATGAATCACCACCTCAACCAATTCAATCACCAGGAGGTTCCAGCACTGCCAGTTCCAGAGATACATCACCTTGTCGTGAACTCTCACCTTTGGTTACAAATCTCAAGCCTCCCATAATCATAACTAGAGGACCAAGAGGTTTCGGATTTAACTTTAATACAATTAGAGTTTATTATGGGGACACTGATTACTATACAATGCACCACTTAGTCATGGTAAGTAGTGATGAACATTGATTTATTGTTATCAAAACCATCTATCTTTGGAATGATGATGATATTTTCAATCTTAACCAAAAACAGTAATAGCTCAGTCATCTCTCACAGGAGCAGTTATGACTGATGCATACACCTTTTCCATGCCTAATAATAATTTTTGATTTATACTATTTATAGACTTAATGTGACCTTCTCAAAATTAAAAATGAAACTATAATCTCAACTACAACAATGGACAATGAAAAGTTACACTAATTTATCTTATCTGATGTATTGGTCACTGGATAATTAAACCATTTAAATGCTACCCACCACTATATTGTAGTGGCAATAGATACATGCCAAATCCCACCTTTGGTGGTGGGCTCTAGCCATTTAGTATATATATGACTGACCTGAACAAATGCTCTCCTACTTAATGACTATTGTTGGATGCCCCATGATACATTTTTGATAAGGCTGTTACATCATTTTGAATATTACTGATTGTTTGGAAAATTTGCTGTCAGTGAAAAAATTAAGAAATAAATTCAGATAGCACAACCATCACTTATCCCTCTGTCCTGCTCAGCTCTATGCCGCTTTGCATTCGGTGGCCACCCGGACTATGTCTGGCTTATTTCCAGGCTAGTGTGAGTGAAATGAATATTTCCTCAATGTGCTAAAATTTAGTTTTGATTGATCTATTACTAAAGAGAGAGACCTTAAATTCAGATATAATCACACTAGCACAGCCATACAAAAATCTCTAACACAAAATTGATAATCGGCTGTGAATGTGTATAACTACTGCTAAAACTTAACATTCATACATCATATTCTGATGTTCATTACATTCTGATTTGTAATGGAATTATGTCCTTAGATAATTTGGATAATCAGCCTTTAATTCAATTGATTTATGGAAGTTATGCTATAAATTTTGGAGATTAGCTAAAATTCTACTCCTAATCACAATAATATATTTTTATAACATAGGCTGTGGATGATGGTAGCCCAGCTTTTGAAGCTGGCTTGAGGCCAGGAGATCTAATCACACATATTAATGGTGAGGCAGTCCAAGGATTGTATTACACACAAGCTCTTCAGCTTCTACTATCTGGAGGTGATCATGCTACGCTTCGGTCAACTCCTCTTGAAAACACAACTATTAAAACTGGTGGTCGCAAGCGGGAGCCATGGATGTGCAAAATGGCAAGAAGAAATCTAGCTCACCGCCCCAGGCACAGGCCAAAACGGGATACTGATAAGAGGCGCAAGATTTCCTCACTCCTCCACTACTTAAGCAGCAAGAGAGCAAGTGTTGAAATGCAGCAGGCATGTTTTATTATTGTTTTGGTTTGGCTACCTGCCTTTTTTATAGTTTTGCATGATCATAATGAACAATTTTATTAAATAACAGTTGTTAATTATAATTTATGGTAGAATACAGATAGTTTATGCTGACCATTTTTTAGTTGTCATTGTTTCATTATAGGACTTCATTATGTAATTCGAAGATTATTTGTGACTGAATCAAATTGTATGTTCATTGCCTTATGATAGAGTAAGGGAATTGAGTAGATGGACAGAAACATCATGAATTTCCTTCAACTGCTTGGTGAAGTAAATATTTAGAGCTGGTTTTTCAACTGATTGATTCATAAAGCAAATAAAACTGCTAGATGATACTTAAAAATGAAAGTGCTTATCCATTTTACATGATTACATTCCATATTTTATCCATCTAAATAAACTGCAATTGAAGATTTAGAGTATAAATTAGAGAGTAGTAAATAAGAAAACGAAATCATGGCAATAAAATTACCACAGCTCTGGATATGTGAGTTTAAGCTTTATAATTCTTGAAACAAACCGTATAATTTTCAATAACATTACCTATAGCATAAAGATTAGTAGTGATTTTCTCTTTTATAGAACTTTAATTTCTTCTAATATGTAACATTTTCCCCCACTATTTTTTGTAGATACTGTGTATCAGTTTTCATTTCAATGAATCAATAGTAGTTTTGTCTATTTTTATCAAATGAAATGTAGCCTTCAAACTATGCACCTTAATTTTTTTCTATATTATTTAATATTTTTCCAATTATTTATGGTTTTATTTTAATTTTAATTTTTTCTTTGCAGCCTTTGAAATTAGCTTGTCCTCTCACTTCTCCCGTCCTAGCAACTGATTGTAAGCCTCAGTTTATGGTATGCTATGAGTGTACTTATCCAAATATTTATTATTGCTTGTTTTAATTTGCATTGTAATAGTTAGATTATAGTATGTTAGTCTTGATTAATGATAAATGTGCTCCAGCAAACAAAATTCATTTGTTACTATGACATCTTTAAATATTCTCAATATTGAAATAAATAATTGTTTTCTACCATGATCTGAGTAGAATTTTGAAAGTAGCTCATCACATTTCAATAATATTCACTTTTTGTTTGACAGGCTGAAAATAGACTGGGAAAATGGAGGTGTTTGGTTCACTTCTTGTAGCGCTTATAGCATGAACATTATTAATGGCTTAACCATTTTTATAAGCTTCACATTATAATGTTATCCTTGTTGTTGCACAGTTGCTACTTATCCTAAGGTTATTGAAGTAAAATAAACTCTTTAAGTATGAAAGTGCATGACTACTTATGAAATGATTTAATCAAATTATTTAAAGAGATTGAATTGCTAACATCCCCTTATTCGTGTAAATTCATTGTTAGCATATTACAATCATGCTTTTTTCATTTGAAATCTGAATTGAGTTTATGTAAGTGAGTAAAAACTTGCATTGAAGTATTTTAATATAGCCATCATCTAGTGGAGGATATACTGCTTTAATTTTTTTTGCTGAAAATTTTATTGCTTTTGTCCTCCTTCATAGATTGCTGCTGGAGTTCCATCTCCATCAATGGTGACAACAAGTCGCAGCTTTCAAGCATTACCTAGAAACTTTCCATCCCAAGAAAGTCTTCCAGGAACCTCAGCAAGGACAAAGTCTCCTCGCTCTCCTCCAACTGGAAGACTTTTTTCTCCTTCCGAATCCCCCCACTCAACTGGAAATTCATCTCAGTCTAGCTCTCCAAGCTCTTCCATACCAAACAGTCCAGCAGGTGCAGTGATTTCCATGGCTTCAGGATCAGTTACAAGTTCATCATCAGTATCTAGTACAGCTGGTCCTCATTACCAGAGACCATCCACATTGCATGGTCTGAAGCACAAACTTCACACTGCTGCTAAAAAAATACATTCACCAGGAAGAAGAAAATCTGTGGGTCATATACCTCTCTCTCCCTTAGCTCGAACACCATCACCTTCTCCTTTGCCATCATCACCCACCAGGTCTCCCAGTCCGTTAGCATTTCCAGCTGGTCACCAGCCTGGGAGTTCTAATACAACTCAATCGTACAGTCCTGGAACATCACTCACTCCAGCTGGCAGCAAGAAGTCATTTGGGAGGCCAAAGAGCGCAGAACCAGGATCTCCCTTGCTAAGGAGAGCATTATCACCGGATCGCCTTCATCCTAGAAGTGCAGAATGTAAAGGAAAATCAGCATCTGCATCTATATCACCTCTTTGTAATCCAGCCCCAAAAGTACTTGTATCTAGTGCTCCAAAAATAACAATGACATCTCAGTCACAGCCTATGACCACAACAACAAAAATCAGTATGGAAACATCAGAAACAAACAGTACTCCTCCAACCAAACCTCAGGATCACTCAACTCCATTTCGAGCAAATACCAGAGAATGGCTCTCTGAGAGAACTAGAGTTGGCAGCTCTCAGAGGGATATACTAGAAGATTCCCGGGAAGAACTATCTCGTGTAAGTGACCACTTTTCTCGTAGCGTCCTCTTGAAATCCACTGAGTCCTCTAATGGAACTGGGAATGTTTCAAGCCAGGAAAGAACAACTCATTCTCCTCAGATGGATTATGTGAAAGGGGAGCTGAGGGCTTCTTTGCCAATTGCATCAGTGAATGTTGGAATGATGGTTACTAACACATCACAGCCTTTACCTAGAATTGCAGAAGAAAAGGATTCTCCCCCTGGGTCTAAAGAAGATGCATCTCCAGTGAGAGACAACCCTTCCAGAGAATTAGGAAGCTATGAAGATGAAAATAAAATGAAAGCAAGTGGTACAAAACGATCTGATCCATTAATAAAAAAGAAACCAAAGAACGAGAACAGAGCAAGTTCTGAGAAGAGTAAAAGTGATGACAAACTAAGTGAAGATAAGTCCAGCATGGCTCCAAAAAGTGAGCCAAAAACTAGACGTAGAAACAGAAGTGAGAGTCCTAAAGGGATTAAACTAAACAATGATGCCAAAGGAAGACAGAGGAGTAGTGATAGTGAAAGAGATACAAATGAAAGGAAGGACAGTGCTAAGTGGTCAGCACAAGAAAAGAGAGACTTGTACAGAACAGTTTCAAACAAGGATTAAGCTAAGAGAGTTTCTTTTTATGATACATTAAGTGTTTAAAATTTAAATGAAACCCTGCCCCATAGCTGGTGTTTTTTCATGTGTCTGATTTTCAATGTTGTATTTCTCATAATGAATGTAAAAATGTACATATGTCTTCTGATTTAGAGTTTTTGGCCATTCCTTAAATATTTAAGATGCCCTTTGTGAAATAAAATTAATATGAAAGAAAATTCTGTAAAAATGTATTTGCAGTGAGTTTCACTCAAGTTTAAAATTTCACTGTTTCTTTAAAGGAAAGTTCATTTTGAAATTTACTGCTTCATTGGAAGTCTGAAGTAATGGATGTATCGAGGAAATGCATAAATATAAAGTGCATAAAATAATAACAATCATTCATCTAATCCTTTCTCTTACGCTTAACCCCACAGTTAGAGAAGTTATTCAGGTTAGGTAATCCATCAGATCTGATACATGCCACTTTTAAATTCATCATTTTGTATCATATGTATAGTATATTTAAGTCAAGAGTACACATGGTCTGTCCTAAAGGTTCTGATAATTTATTTTTCAATCATTTACTCTTCAATATAAGGTTACTATCTATTTAGAACTTTTCAAGGTACTTTCCTCCCGACTAGATCCAGAGTTTCCAGTGCTTCACCTATGCTTCGAAGGCTTCCTAGAAGTTCTCAACTGAAGCTTCTTTTAAACCCTCAAGTGTCTCATGGTGAGGGCCTTTAATTTCCAACTTTTAAAATCCATGTATCATCTCCTGTCACCACTCTGCTCAAAATTTCAGCATCTGATTCATAGCGTTTGAGCAATTCCTTGGGCTTCAATAGGTGCTGTTCCTTCATGGATGTCATTGGTGAGAACTTTTGACAGTATCTTGGCACAAACCTTCCTCATGTCAAAAATCTCAAAAGAGCTGCGCCACGCAAGTATATATGGCCAGCTGTAGAAATTCATTAGCAAAACGTTTGGGACAGACCCTGTATTTAAGTCAAAACAAATTAACCATTAGATCTCAGGTTTTCCTTTACTATTTGTAGGGGAAAATGGACAAAGAGAGTCTCATTTTCTTTGGAGGAAAATATTTTGGCTTAGAAAAATATTTGCTCAGTTCATAATTATGTTTTAATTATAATTTTCTTCACAGTCAAGATAAATGGGAGCATGATTGTTTGCTTGTGGTCTGATTACTGAATGGAAAGAAAACCTAAGTATAGTAATTGAACATTTTGGATAATAGATTACATAGTTAGGATTTAAGATCAATGTAAAATAAATCTCAGCAAACATATTGGAGCTAATGCTAGTCCCTCTCTTTAGTTGTTAAACAATAAAAAAAATTGGGAGCCAGTTTAAGCTAGACAATGGTGCATGCCATGCTTAAAACTGTAGCAAATCTTCAATTTATTAATTTATAAATGCTTCACACACAGGGAGACGCTAATTTACAGTGAAGCTATAATATCTACAATAGATGAGCACATACGACCATTCCCTAACTGGAAAAATACAGTCAGCTGGGATTTGAACCTGAAACCTTGGGGTTGGAGCGTTATCATGTCAGCATGCTAGCTACTCGCCCACCGAGGCCAGTATCAACCTCTCAACCTTCTTCTTGTACATGCATGTACCAACAATTAAATGCAACATTTTTTCGAAAGAATTGTTATCTGTACTATCGAGTTATAGTTTATGTCTGGTGCAATCTCTCTCTTAAATCATATTCAGTTATAATCATTGATAAGAATAAGATAAAGTAAATAATTGGGTGCAATCAAGTAAGAGTGATTAATAATAACAATCTTCTTGGGAGGCCTCCTTGTAGAAAGTTAGGTGAAAATTACCTTCAGGTTTCTAGGTAAGTTTTTCTACTTATCATACAGAGCATGCTATTGGGCATCATTTCCTTGAATCATTTGTCTGCTGGTCAAAGGATATTATTATTAGTAAGAGACTTTATTTGGAGAATCATTAATCAAGGGACTTTTTTATATTATCTTTGTTGTATCTCTTAAACATCAATTTCTTCTTTTCACAATAAACTAAGAGTAATTCCTGGTTTACTAAAATTTGTATTGATCATAAGAAAGATAACACTGGGGAACAATTTTCAACAAAATGTCTGTTGAGTTCAATTTTTCAGCTGCTTTAATAAGTTAAATACTTGATTTCAAAACTGTTGTTAGTTTTCTTCTGTCAAGTTTTTTTCTCTTCACCTTATCTTAATATTACCACTCTCTGAATTGTGAATGTGGACAAAGTGAACATGTGATACATTGCCATTTGGTAAACCGATGATTTGGCAAGAGCTCAGAGATCATGCAAGTGACTGTTACGTTTGCATAGTGAAAATGTCAGTATATAACAAGAAAAACAAATTTAAATTAGAGTATCCTATTTTGTCATCAGCTACACAAGTTATCATTCAGCTGAATTCCTAGTGCCAATTTTCCAAGAATTACCCTATTTGGAAATGTTTTTATACAAGCATGGTGAAGATCAAATTGAGAACAACAGTGAAGATTTTGAAATTGAAGACGACTCAGTTCCTAAGGGATTTCATAAGTATGAGTAGAATGATTTTGCATGAGATAAGGAAATATCTGAAAGGCTTCAGGACTCCTAGCATCAAGACTGCATGAGAAGAACTTGGTTGTAAAAGGAACTGAAGTATCCTACTTTTGATCAAGTAAAAGTGCATTTCTGCAATACCTTAGGAGTGACTGGATTTTTGTAGTTTTGTAGTTGGGAACTCCAGCCTATACTGCAACTGAATGACTATTGCTCGTTGATAGCTCAAAGTGGGGCTTAAAGTGTGTAATAAATTCCTTTGGTTAATCATATTGTTTAATTGAAATGAAACTAAGATAAAAAACTATTGGAATTAGAACCGCAAGCAATAGTTATAATCTTTGTCTTGGTGTGTAATAAGGTTCCTGTGTTGTTAGTGATGTCTGGCAGATGGCGTGACCTTCTAAGGATCATTTGTTTGTAGTTGTTCACTTGTTACCATAGTGTGATTATAGAGTTACGGTATGAATAGTTGTAGCCGTTCGGATAATTGTTTATCCCGAACCCCACCAACAATTCCATCACGAATCAGTTCGTCTTTAAGTGTTCTAAAATTACAGTGTTCGGCCCAAGGCGTGTAGCGAAGTAACGAATTCTTCAACAGTTTCGCTTTTGGATTGCGATCTCGAAAAAAACACAAATCTTTCATATACGACATTTTGTTTTACAATGAAATGATCTTCAAAGGCTTTATATCATATCACTTCGTAAATCAATAAATTACTAACACTTTATATTAGAACTTTCCTTTTCTAACTTTTGAAGCTGCAAATTCATTAGTTATTTCATCAATGTTTTTGGCAGATTCATGGCGTTTTCTCGATGAATAATATTCAATTGAGTAAAAACAGAGAAATTTACGGCAATGTAATTTCATCCTAAGTTGCAAGTAAGCTGTCTCAGTGCGATGAGTTTATTAAAATATCAGGATATGTATTATATTGTTGGTAATCAATGTGAAAGTTAAAAAGCTATCCAGCCCTAGAGTGATTCGAACAAGCGATTTACAAAAAGATGTCAGACAGCCTTCGATGTGTGCTTTGTTCTATGAAATACATGTTGTGTACAAAAATTATTTCTGTTAGAAAAGTTTCTGACCAAGCAGAGAAACGAAATATTTTTCCTCGAATCTTTTTTATTAGATTGTTATACAACTGCTAGAACGCAAATAAACTTAATTTTTTTATTTACTGTATTTGCCGGCGCATAAGTCGACCCCAAAAATTTTGAGGTGATTTTCAGTTTTTAGCCAAAATTTAGTTGCATATTTTATTTAAAAATCAAGAAATTGAAAGCAATAAGAGAGTGATAACTAAAACAAAGAGAATTCTAAAATCATGCACCTGACTATCATCAAATGTATCTTACATAAACTTTCAATTATGACAGCTAATCTATGATACTAAAATCCTTTGTCAGTGCATCCGTCAGTATGTTAGCATGTTCCAATAAAATCATCAAAAATTATGCAAATACTTTTGTCCTGGAACTGTACTGATACCCAAGGGCGTCGCAAGCCACTGGGCTAGGGGGGGGGGCAAGCTGCCTGATAAAATGAAAAATGCCTAACTTACAGGGGCTAGTTTATTCATGCCCACTTCTTACTACAAATATGTCAAATCTTTCAAGAATTGAATGTATTGAAAACTAGAGGAGTTTAACGCTTATATGGCCAACTCATTAAACTTTCCAAGATAGTAGTTTACATAAGCAAACTATTGGAAACTTATCATAAGTTTTGTTTGGATTTCTAGTTTGGTTACGTCCAATTTCTATTAAAAATTATTTTTTTGGATGCTTAAGTATTTTGATGCTGTAGATATATACTTCCCAAGTATTTGAGAGTTTTTTCTTCCAAGAGGTTGCCAAGTGTGAAAAGGAATAGTTGCAGTTATTTGACAAGCGATATAAAACCTCTCAACAAATCACCACATTGGTGCACCCATCCTTATTTGAACATCTTTCGTTATTAGACTATATCATCAGCAGCTTTCTTAGGAATGACTTCATCCGTTGCTTTTAAATTACCTCCTCTTCTAAGAAACAAAAAATCATTTATATCAGATGAAATTTTCTGGTAGGCTTACAATTAAGCTTGATTTTGTTATTTATGTATTAGCCAAGTATTCAATTGAATGCGTCACATCATCATCATTGTGCTTCTGTCCGCAGGCAGCTCTCAACGGAACTTGCTCCTCCAGGCATCTCTATCCTGTGCCTCTCTTTTTAGAACTTGATATTCTTTTCCTTGTTTTAAATCAGTCAGCATTCCGTATTTTCTTCTTCCTCTTCGTCGTTTCCCCTTGATCTTTCCTTCAAAAATCGTATTCTTTTGGCATTCTGCTCTTAGTATATGGCCTATCCATCTTGCTTTCCTTTCCTTATGTTTCCCAAAATTACTCGTTCTTCTCCAACCCTCCTCAGTACCTCTTCATTTTTTATCTTGTCTTTCCAACTTATTTTCTCCATTCTTCGCCATAGCCACATTTCAAAGCTCTCTATGTATTTTTCTTCTCTCCTTCTCAATGTCCATGTTTCGGATCCATATAACACAATACTCCAGATAAAGCACTTAGCAAATCTTTTCCTTAGCTCTATCTTGATGTTCTTTGCTGTCAAAAGATCTTTTATCTTCTGGAACGTTGCCTTTCCCTAAGCTATTCTACTTCTTATTTCCTCTGTACAACTGCCATTAGATGTGATGGTGCTTCCCAAATATTTAAATTTCTCGACTTGCTCCAATTCCTTCCCATTCAACTTAATTTGTACTGGGCCAGCCTTCGTTGATATCTTCATCACCTTCGACTTTTCAATGTTAACTTTCATTCCATATTCCTCTCCTTTTATACTGATTTTCTCTACCATTTCTTGCAGCATTTCTTCACTATCTGCTATCACAGCCTGATCATCTGCATATTCAATGGTTTTCATACTTTCTCCTCCTACCACTATCCCTCGAATCCCCTCCAAGGCTTCCTCTACCAGTTTGTCACCATATATATTATATAAAATTGGTGACAAGCAACACCCTTGTCTCACACCTCTGCCTATCGATGTCTGCTTTGTCTCATCTCCCCCTATCCTCACCACTACTCTTTGTCCTCTATACAGTTGTTTTAATGCCCTCCTGTCCTTCCAATCCACTCCAATTTCCTTTAGAATCACCATCAGTTTATCCCATTTCACCCTGTCAAATGCTTTCTCGTAATCAATAAAGCAGATGAACATCTCTCTGTCTACCTCCAGTACCCTTTCGCTCAGCATTCTCATGCACCCTATTGCATCCCTTGTTCCCTTTCCTCTTCGAAATCCAAACTGGTCCTCTCCCAAGTTTTCCTCTATCCTAGTCTCAATCCTCTTCATTATTATTCTGGTCATCATCTTTGTCACATGCGCTATAAAACTGATTGTACGGAAATCTTTGCAAGCTTGAGCGTTATTTTTCTTAGGCAATGGCATCATTATTGTTTTCAGAAAATCCTCAGGCCATTCCCCTGTGTCATATATCTTGTTAGCAAGATTAGTGATTCTACTAATTGCACCTTCCCCTAAGGTCTTCAACACCTCTGCTTGGATTCCATCAGATCCCACTGTCTTATTGTCCCTCAGGTCTCTTATTGCTCTCTCAACTTCATCTTTCAAAATCCTTGGACCCTTCGAATCCTCCTCGCATGTCCTCTCATCCTCTAGATCTACACTTCCATTGCATTCATGTGTACAGTACAGTTCTTCTATGTACTCCTTCCACAGAATCTTAATCTCTTCCTCATCTGTAGTTATTTTCCCATTTTTGTCTTTCATTCCTTTCTTACTTATCCTTCTATGGTCTCTCTTAGTTAGACATCTTGCGGTTTTATACATTTCTTCTATTTTCCCTGTCCTCTCCAATTCCTCTATCATGTGGCACTGTCTTTTTATCAAATCCTCTCTGGCTTTATCTGTCTCCCTCCTCAGCTCGTTATTTAGCATCCTGTATTTTCTTCTCCCATGTTCTGTATTATCACATTTCCACTTTCTTCTTTCTTCCATCTTGTCTACCATTTCCTGAGTGATCCACTCTTTTTTATTTCTTTGACTTCTCTCCATCCCCACCTCCTGTTCTAGAACCTCTATAATACCAGACTTAATATCAATTCACTCTTCTTTAACACATTCTTTCTTTTCTTGCATTCGAAATTTTTCTTCTAGAGCTATAGTGAATGCGGTTCCATCTGATTTCAACTTCTTTACGTCCCATTTCTTTTCTTCCCCTCTTTCCCTTTTCACGTGTTTCAGTTTTGTCTTCAGGTCTGCAATTAACAGGTTGTGGTCCGAGTCTATGTCAGCACCTGGAAGGGTTTAGGCATTCTTAACGCTGTTCTTAAATCTTTGGTTGATTAAAATAAAGTCTATTTGGTATCTATTTATATCCCCCGGACTTTTCCAGGTGTACAACCTCCGATCATGATTCCTAAACCATGTGTTTGCCACCCATACGTTGTTCTCTATACAGAACTCCAGCAATTTCTCTCCTCTGTCATTCCTTTTTCCCAGACTGTATTCCCCCACCACATTATCTTTTCTACCTTTACCTATGACACTATTCCAATCTCCCATTATCACAACTCTCACCTGTCCCTTTCCATTTTCTTCATATATCTGGGATACTTGTTCGTATACTACCTCCACATCTTCATCTTTTGCATCTGAAGTGGGCATGTACACTTGAATGATTAGAGTATCCACTGGCTCACTCCTTATTTTGACTGCTATCACCCTTTCACTAATTGCGATCACTTTAGTAACACAATTTTCCATTTGAAGAGAAGAGTTACTGCAGCCATAGAACATAAATCAGAAAAATCATTTCTTGGATGCTTCTTCCTGGCCATTTCTGTGAAAGGATTGTTGCAATTCTCAACAAACTACTCAAATTTTTTTTTGGGAGTTCATGTATTCGTAAGTAAAGGAATGGTAAAAGAGTATAGATCTTGTTGACTTCTTCACCATAGTGATTTTTATGAAATTACTTGTTGCTTTTGCTGTTTTTAATCCAATTAATAATTTTATGATGAAAGTTATTCATTCATGTTCATTTACTTAGCCCTTAGAAAGAAGACTATTAATTCTGTGACCAAAAAGAGAACTTGCTCCTCCTGCTGTAGAGCATAGATCAGATGTCTTTTGGTGGATTTTTTATCCTGGCCTTTACAATGAAACAATGCTCATTATTCCCAACAAATTCTAAAAACCAAGGAAATTATGGTGTCATCTAAGATTTTCTCATATTCTTGAAGGTATTTGTTTGAATAGTATTATTATTTAATATGAAAAATGTATTCTGGCTTCTCTTTTAAGATTAATTTTATTAAATATTGATGGCCTAATTCATAGATTGTTTAGCAACCCCTAGCTACAGCTAACGTGTGATTATTTCCAAATTTCGTACTCGTAGATTTTGACTTGGCACTGCTAAGGCTCTATTGGCATACGATGTAACTAAATAAAATAGTTATCACTAGTGATGCGGGACACCTTGTTTAAAATGTAACTAGCAGCTGATTTTGACGCCATAATGGAATTTCTTCCTCCGGTTTTCAGTGAACAGTTGAATGATGAACTGATATTGTGTATTATTAGTTGTAAATTGGTCAGTTTTTACATTCTAATTAGACTGTTAACTGTATTTTCTGCAGTTCCTTAGTGCAGTATTGAATTTATTTGTTTGCATTCCTTTTGGTAGTCTATACATAGCAGACAATATTGAGTTCATAAAAAGTTTTGTTCCGTTTGCTCTAAAACTTATTTTTTCTTCCTTTTAATATTATTTATCACTTTCTACTCATTAAATTTTATGAGGGTGGTATCATACCTTAATTTATCCTAAGCAACTTGTATGAATTTCAATTAGCATCTAGTTGTTTCTGGATTTGTATTCGTATAAATTTGTTCTACGATACTGAAGTTTTGGAAGTAAAAGAGGTGAGAAAATAATGCAAGGGTGATTTTTTTAGAGAGATTATTCGCCTAAAGTAAATCTAAGATACCCTGACAGAGAATTTAGATATATATATATAGATTTTCAGTATTGTGACCTGAAAGGTTACTTTGATTGATTGGGAGAAAGCTGAAGAATGGAAGTTATATTTTTCATTTGTGAATGGAATGATTATCATTTGCCTTTAGTTACAGTATAGAGAAAAGTATGTGTTACATTTACTTATGACTCAATAGTCAGTGTTTTTCATGACTGTTAATATAAAAGCTGGATCAAGTATGCATGATAAAGATACATAGATGAATGATAATAGTGAATGATGTTAAAGTAAGTTAAAGTGAGTTTATAATTTGTTTCAAAACATTCATTTTTAAATCTAGACCATCAAAGGTTTGCTTTAAGTATTGCATGCATTGTTTTGTAAGAACAGTGTTATTTATGTCATATCTTGGCACTTGGCATATTCATTGAAAAGGATAAATGGATAATGCATACCTTCAATTCTTAATATCACCATGAAAGAGATACTTTTTTTGGGAAATTTATTGAACATTTGCATTTCTAGTTTAATTCTTCAGGCTACAATGGAAATATCATTGTGATGTCCCTCTGTAAGATTTTTTGTGTGGGCTTGCATAATTCGCCCATATAATTTTACTTAATCATCTACATTGCAAATCTGCTGACATTTCTGATATAATATATTAATTATTTGCAATGCTATTAAAATGAAGTAATAATCAAGCCATCTTTATGCGAATGAACCTTAAAAGTTGATCTCTCTGTATTTATACCTCTTCATAATGAAAGAATAATTGAATATGGATGTAATAGAGTATTTTCTATGAATATATAAAATTTCCAACAGTTTTCCTCAAACTTTGGACAATTGATTCTGGAGATTGAAACTACTATATAAATCTAAACCAATTTATATCATTCCATTATGTTTGCCGGTTAAATAAAAACCGTAATTTACCTTTCATCGATTCAAAATTCATCTCAGAGGTATGCTAGACTTTTCTAATGCAATAATATTCATTATTATTATTAAACAAATTATAATATTCACAAAAAGTATAATAACTACCGACTTAAGTCCATATCTGTGAATATAAATAGCGACAAACCGTAAGAAAGAACATGATACTCTCTGTAAATGATGGTTTAGCTGTCAACACACATTTCTCAAATCGTCTTGTGTCCAGTTTATCTCTTCATGACCTCCTTTCCAAATGCTTATTTATACTTAATATGAACTTAAGGTCTCAATTGAATGCTATTATACAAAAAACTAGAAATATTAACAAATAATACAATTTAAATTATCTGAATATGTACCCTACCACTTAAAAAGTCGTATAATTGGAAACTATGGGAGAAAATCTTGATAAATAGTAGACCTAGTGAACTCAACATACCTCGCCTGCCTGTCAGATATTTATACTATGTTCTTTACAGCATGAAAACCTTAACGATTGATTTTTAGATATTTTAATTGAATAAACAACCGTAAAAATAAACGATGTAAAGACTATCTCCATCGTATCAATAAAAAGAGCGTATGAATGTTTGCCCATCCTAGTCATCATCTGTAAGTTTTGTATTTATGTGATGTTATTTGCACTATACAAAACCAATATGATAGATTTTACTTGAGAACATTTCAATACATCAAACAGCCGAAAGAATGGACGATAGAGATACCATATCAATTGCTTTTATAAGAAAAATGGGATGAAAATTAGCCCTGCCTTCGGGCAGAAGCAATGTAAACAACTTTTTCATTTGTTTGAGGTGCTGATGCAAGGTTGCCAACTGGGGAACGTCACTTTTTGCCGTTATAGCAGTTGTCTTCATAGCGACCTCTATTTTCACACTTAATCAACGATCTATGAATATGGCCGTGATAGCTCTTAATTTCTTTACTATACTGATGTACTCTTACACTACTTGTTCCTCTTGCTGTTGTTTTTCATATTAATGTATAGTTATTTAATCATGTAATTTTTTCATTCATTTTCAGATCCGAGTCCATATGCAGAGAGCCAGGCTATGAATTAAGATACCATAAAGAATTGAAGTTGTTCTTCCAGCCATACAGCATCAATCAACTTTGGATTGATTTTTATCTCTTTGCGTTAATGAATTGCACAATTCCAGGAAATGGTATTACCTGGTTAAGTTTCTTAAATGTTCATTGGTTCTTGCAAGAATATTAATTTTCAGTAATCATAAAAATGTTTTCATTTTCACAGCAGGGCTTCAATTAATATTTGTACTTTGTAAAATTAATATTATTATTATTAGTTGTTGTCTCAGAAAGGTCTATTATTTTATGCATATAAAAATTATATTTGTGATATTTTATTTGGGGGCCCCCATTTGCTTTTTTATGCACATTGTTTTAATATTTATATGTATTTCATATGTTCTGCTTTTTTTTCCTTTTGCAGATGTAATGGTACCAAGCATGCTCTCTTTTTAGTAGTTGGTCTTTGTAGTTGGTCTTAGATTAAATATTAACCACAGTCAAAACTAATCTAGCATTTAGACTAGAATTTTTCTTACAGATGACTTTAAAGCTATACATGAGTATAGTAGTTCCTGAGACAGATTAACATTACATATATTCCATTTGAATTATATTAATACTCTTTTCATTTGTTTACAGGTTTCCATGTGAATCTGATCTTCAGTTTAATTTAAGTGTTTACTTTTCAGTCTATTCATATATTTATTAATCTTATATTTCTTAACTTTCTTAGGCTTTTCGATACGGATATTTCTAGCAGTTGATAAATTATTCATTATTTGCTCTGTATACCGTTAGGAGTTAGTTCTGAAAGATAAGAGTAAAGATAGGCTGAGATGGATTGAATATTCAGGAAAAGAGCCGACCCCTTCCCCCCGCTACTTCAGCTGATTCAGCAATGAGCTTAACTAAAGAGTAGGATGGTAGGACAAGTTATTTAGACCTTGAGAAAATACTAAATAACTTGAACAAAGTGGTTATCGTTTAGTTAAAAATTCCTGTCACATGCCAAAGGGAGCAGCGTGTAGGGTATTCGCAGATGTTTCACATTTGTTGTTGCATTTTTGCTTTGGTTCTTAGAATGTATTGTTTGGTCCTGATCAGTCCTTTCTATGTTAATCCTGAAATAGTGCTGTCAATGCCATTTGTCAATCAGATCATACAGATATTTCTCATGGAAATAAGTTGCCATTTGTTTACATTGGTTAATTCATAATTTGTTCAGGGTAGATCCCAAAAAGGACATTGTTGGTTATTCATAGAAGTTTCACATTTGTCGTTGCATTTTTGCTCTGGTACGTAGAATGTATTGTTTTGTCTTGATCAGTCCTTCCTAAGTAAATCCTTTGCTATTTAAATATTTTATATTATTTTATATGTTATAATTTTTAATAGGCTTATTGAGACTAATTTTGTAATATTTTATTGAAAATATTAAGGTATCTCACCATGAATATAAAGAGTTGATACATTCGTACGCATTTGTTTCGAAACATTGCTATGTCAATGCTATTTGTCAATCTGCTCGCACAGATTATTTCTCATGGAAATAAGTTGTCATTTGTTGTCATTGGTCAGTACGTAATTTTTATTTGCATAATGATTTGGTGTATACATTTTATGGGAAGTGTGTTCATGGAT
This sequence comes from Sympetrum striolatum, assembly GCA_947579665.1. Lineage (NCBI taxonomy): Eukaryota > Metazoa > Arthropoda > Insecta > Odonata > Libellulidae > Sympetrum > Sympetrum striolatum. Next base: position 84,014,851 of record OX388352.1, read on the forward strand.
TTCAAAATGTTTTTAAATATATAAATATCGTGTAAGGATTTTAGTAGCAATTGCTTTAGCATTATGGATTGGCCAATCATTTGTTATTTTTAAGTATAATCTTATCAGAGAAATTGCTCTGATTTCTGATGATGAAAAATAATTAAATATTAAGCATTTGGGCCCAGTGCAACAATATTCAAACGATGAAGAGTAATTTCAATTTGGTGTGGTCTTGGTTCTTTATGTTGAGGAACTGTTGTAATGGCACAATCTTTGTTATTGTGCTGGTATGTTGTTCAGAAACTAGATTTTTAGAAGTCTCCATTATGACAACTAAGTATTCTTGTTGTAAATCGATTGAGAAATGTCTCAATCTGCAAAAGTGCTCCATCTGAAAGTCTTGATCAACCTTTGTAATGAGCATCTGTAAATTACAGATCTATCCTAGTATCCTCTTCTAGCATATAGTATCATCATCATCATCATCATCAGCCATTTTCAATCCGACATCGGATGTAGGCCTCCCCAAGTACTTTCCAATTTTCTCTGTCCTGAGCTTCTCGTTGCCACGTTACACCTAAGTACTTGATGTCTCTGTTCCACCTGTCCATAGGTCGTCTTCTTGGTCTCTTTACATCTCTTGGTATCCAGTTGAGAAAGCATATAGTATAGGATATGTTATATTAGTATTATTTTAATGATCCATACAATTGTAGTACCAAAAATGGATCTCATATTGCATCTTGTTTTTTACCTACTATGGTATGTTAACATTTAGATAATTGCTCTCATTCTGGTTTATTGGTTTATCATGTTATTTGCATTGCATTACTTTGCTTATCTGGTTATGATATTTATTAATTTGATATGGAGGTTTAAAAGAGACTACTGCCATCTTATTTTTTGTTATTTAATATCAAAAACTGTAATTAGACATAGCTGTTAGATCCAGCTGAGGTCCAACTAGTCAATGGAGTGGATGTGGACAGAAACTAGTAGATGCCAGACCATCTACTACTCCTTATACCAAGTTGTGGATATTACAAGGACTAATACATTTGTTGCAGACTTGTTAGCAAGTTTTATGTGGAACTCTTCATGGAGCACATTGATATCTGTTTGTTTTTTGTGCATGGGAAAGAAGAAAATGCAAAAATTGTGCAGAATAGACAGTTTTACAGGGGACTTTAAAGTAAACTTCATCAGTCTTTGGTGCTGTAGATTTTTTTATTGAATGGACTTTTATTTAATGGAATTTTAAGTGCAACTAAATCTGGGGATGTGAATATTAAATATTAGAGTATGTTCTTCTGAAAGTATTCATTCTTTAGTTTAGTTTTTATTTTGTTTGTATGTATATATTAAGTTTTCATTGAACATCGAGAGATATCTGAGTCTGAAAGCTCAAATTGATTTTAATGTTCTTCTAAGTGTGTTGATTGTTGATTTTGTTTGTATATTTATCTTTGAAAATCAAGAGGGATTGCAAAACATCCAAACATACATTGGAAAACATGGTTTTAGTATTTTTTGAATTCATTCGATTGTTGTCATATGGGTGTTTAATCGTTCGTCGTCTGGGTTACGTTTTGAATTTGTGGTTATATTAATTCCTTCGATTGTTGTTATATGGGTGTGTAATATTTTGGAAATCAAGAGGGATTCCAAAACCTCCAAACATACGTCAGAAAACATGGTTTTAGTATTTTTTTTGGCTGTTTTCTGATGATAGTTTGGTTTTTAAAAGTTTTGGATTTCACAGGTGGTTATAATCCATCATTGGGTTTTGTATCGTTTTGAATTCGTGGTTAATTTAATTCCTTCGATTGTTGTCATGTGGGTGTTTAATCGTTCGTCATCTGGGTTTCGTTTTGAATTTTTGGTTAATTTAATTCCTTCGATTGTTGTCATGTGAGTGTGTAATATTTTGGAAATCAAGAGGGACTCTTTTTTTGGATTTTGGACAAGAGGGAAAATGTTATTTAATGCATATATGGATGTTTTTAGTGGTTTTTTGTTGGTTTGATTTGTCATAATTCTCTTGGGTTTGTTTTGTTTCCATTTGGGTATTGAACATGGTATCATTGTCAATTGGGATTTGTTTTTCATTTGCTAAGTTGTCTTTTATTATTTATATGTAATATGTTCAAATGATTCTCAATGTGCTCTTAAGCAACCTCTATGTAACTCTGTTGATTGTCCATTTTACTATTGACTATTTCACTGTCTTCTCAAGCAGATATACTTGAATAAAGAATGAAAACATTGTATATTTTATAGTTTGGATTAATTTACTACCACATTCTCATAGTTAGGCCAATTTTAGCCAAATATTTTTGATTCTTCCTAAATATTTCCCGGATTTCCAAGAGGAAAACTGAAAATACATAATTACACAATTTATCCATACTTTAATAATTATCTTAGCAATTTAAACTTCCAATTCGATGAAGATTTCATGTCATGGTTGTAGTAAGGATAGGATGGGAAAATATAAGATTTATATTCTGGAAGAATTTAAAAGTTCGTGCACTTTTTAGGTGTTTGATCAATCACTTGTTTTGAGAAACTGTAACAACTTGGAACTTCAATAATAACAATTTGGTAACTTGTTAATACAAGCAATGACTACATAGAGGCATATTTTATCTAAAGTATTAACTGCTGTATTTCTTTCCATACATTACTGTAGTGATTTATAAAAAATATTAATTTTCAGTTGTTGCTGCAACAGTTTGTCATGCTATGCCTGCATAATGTTAAAATTAAAGCCTAATAATTGATTTTCTTATGGACTTCATCATTTTTCTGCATTAATTTTACATACTGAAGATGGAAGATTTTTCTTCATGTTCTACGAAGCAGCCTGATTTCAACTTATTTTTTAATTTTCCAAGCTTTATCTGCTAATCTTCCTGTTACAACCATAAGGTTTTGATCACAGAGGTAGCATTACTATCTCCCTGTAGCGAACAAAAGTGAATCCAGGGGTAAAGGGGCAAATTGGGCAGTTAGCCATGCTAATGAGAACTTTCCGTATCTCCCTATACTAAAACATTGTTTTTTCGTGATTTTGCGGCTTTGATACTGATTTATCAAGGTTTGATCGAGTTAGTCGAACGTTTTGGAACACAAAATGTTGTTTGAGCAATGTGTAACAGGAAGCAATTTTGTTATTTTCGCATTTCTAAAGGTTTTATAGGTAAATAAGCAGGGGCTTGTTTCTGCTTGCAGCATGCTCAAATGCTGTGCAACAAAACAGCTGCCACCACAAAATCTTCTGAAACTAGAATGTATGCATCTTCCTTAATTTTATTATTTCATTCATTATCTGAACTCAATGAAGCAGAACAAACGTCAGACTACTGACTTGTTCAACTCACAAATAGCATAGCTTCAAGACGCTGTGTAAATTTTCCTGACGACTTTTGCTATTAGTGTGGCGAATACATGCTCAAAGGTGCACAAAGAAATATTACGATTCACGTCAAAAAACTATATTTTGCATATTTTGGTGTCAAACTAGGAGATCAAGACAAATGATGGGCACCCCATAAAGTGGGTTTACAATGTCTTCATGATTTGGGACTTTGGTTTGGAGGATAGAAAGAAGCCTTAAAATTTGGAATTCCAACGGTATGGAGGAAGCCATTGTGACTTGGTGACTCATGGACCTGACATTCCTCTTAAAGAACTGACACTTTCGTCCTCGGATTCAGAAACAGCAGAAACCCAGGAATCAGATTCCGAGTACCAGCCTTCTAGCAGCAGCCTTCATGCACCTCAACCATTTACTCAGTGGGAACTCAATAATCTGACTAGAGATCTAGATCTGTCGAAGGAAGCAGCTGAATAGTTCGATTCCAGGTTGAAGGAAAAAATTATTATCCAAAGGTGTCTCTTTCTACTGGTACAGGAACCGCTAAAAAGAATTCATGAAATATTTTGTAGAAGAAGATGACCTAGTTTATTGTGCTTACGTTCCAGGACTGATGGGCCAATTTAAAATCACGTAGTCTTCATCACGGAAGTCAATATGCATCTGTGCAAATTGGCTGTGATATGTGCACATCTGTGCATTGGCTCTGTGCATCTAAAAGACCGCTATGAAAATCTTTTACAAATTCTCAACAAAGTAAAATATGCAGACCATGACTGAACTGTTTGTAGCGATATGAAAGTTGTATTAATGCTTCTTGGGCAACAAGGCAGATACACTAAGTACCCCTGTTTTCTATGTGAGTGGGATAGTCGTGACTGAGCTGAAAATTGGGTAAATAAAGATTGGTTAAAAAGACAAGCTCTTGAACCTGGGACCAAAAATGTGAATAGAGACAGTTTAATCAATCCAAAAAACGTGCTGTTGCCTCCTTTACAAATTGCTTCATCAATCCTAATTTGATGTGCAAAGGCACTACCGAAGGATGGAAACTATTTTAAGTACCTTTGCAAAAAGTTTTCAGCGCTGTCGGATGCCAAACTGGAAGGTGTTTTTGTTGGCCCAGATATTCGAAAGCTCATGAAGGATACGGAGTTAGAAGGAAGCATGACACAGAGTGAAAAGGCGGCCTGGATTTCATTTAAGGAAGTCATTAATAAATTCCTGGGCAACTACAAGAATCCTAATTTTGTGACGATTGTTGAAAACATGCTAGAGAAGTTCAGGATCTTAGGTTGTTCCATGAGTGTGAAAATAGATTTTCTACATTCCCACTTAGACTTCTTTCCTGAAAACTTAGGCGCAGTGAGCAAAGAACAAGCCGAAAGGTTCCATCAACATCTTATAAACATGGAATGCAAATACTGGATGGAATTAAAATATACTTGCCTGTTATACTACCTTATACTACCTATTATATAATTATACTGTTGGATGTTAACCATGATGATAATGAATCCGAAAGTAAACACACAAGGCAAACAGCTAGGAGAAGTTTTAAAGGCAAAAGTAGCAGTAAATGACTAAAAAGTGAATGAAAGTCTCTAAGCTCTAAGTCTGTAAAAGCTTTAGTCTACAAGTATGTTTTCAAAGGTTTTTTCCGTTTTTTTTCATTTTAGGGGATTTTACACACTTTTACTTTCCTGTTTTTCATTTAAACATTTCTTTTTTTGTCAAAAAGCAATCACAAAAAAAAAGATAATGTATTATCTAAACAAATCTGAAATGTTTAAGATTGTTATTAAGCTGGAAATAAATTTTACTACTATTTCTACATAGTGAATAATATTACAAACATAAACATTGAAACCTTAAAAAATCCTTACGTGATACAAAAAAAAGCTATTTTTGAAATCAGTGCCTCAAAATACATTACAAACACATTTTGTCGGTCTTGTTTTTTTCAATTACCCCGATTTTGCAGGCCTGTGTAATAGACAAGAGTCTCGTCTAATTTACCCTCTTGGGGTATGTTTCCTTTCTATAGTTTCTAGAAAATGATGCTTAATGATATGAGAGATTTTATGGCAATTAGATACAGCACAAATTCTATTTCTCACATATGTTTTGTCATTTCAATTTCCTAGCAAAAATTTGGAAGGTACTGGGAATTAAGGGAATTTTAAGTGATCTTTTATGTCTATGTCTATGTCTATGTCTATGTAAGAACCCTGCAAGCCGCCTTTCGGCGTGTGGCAGGGGGTGCAAGCACCTTGACTCTATTTTCCTAAACGGTTGCTTTCGCGTATACTTCGCGGAAAAAATGAATTTTTGAAACGATTCGTTTTAGCATCTATTTCCCTAATCTTTCGGGCAGTATCAGCACGGCCCATATAACAGGGGGGTCGCATTATATCGGTTACATCATCTGAAAACGTAATTTCTCTGAACTTATTTAATAAATTTATCCTTTGAATTTTTCTTCTATCTTCTAATGATTCCCATCCCGCGTCCTGTAACATCTGAGTGACACTCGCTGTTTTATCGTAGCAATTCTTTACAAATCGTATCGCCTTTCGTTGTACTTTTTCTAAATCCCGAATATGACATTTCTCGGCGGGGTCCCATACACTACATGCATACTCAAGGTGAGGCCTAACTAACGCTAAGTAACATCGCTCGCGAACCTTTTCTTCGCTCCTACCGACTATTCTTTTAACGAAGCCGAGTTTCTTAAGTGCTTTTCCACATATATTTCGGATGTGGGCACTCCATGATAGATTATTCGTGAGAGTTACTCCAAGATACTTTACCGATTCTACTGTCATTAGGTTTACCCCTCGGAGGCTATAAGAATAATCATTTATTATAGATTTACTTTCGAAGAAGTTAACTACAGAACACTTTTCTACATTAAGCTCTAATTGCCAATCATCGCACCAGTTCATAATTCTATCTAAGTCGTTCGAAAGGGTTAATCTATCCTCTGAACTAACTATTTCCCTGTAAATGACTGTGTCGTCTGCGAATATCCTAACATTGCTTTCAATGTGATTGCTGAGGTCGTTGATGTATACTAAAAATAACAACGGTCCAATTACACTGCCCTGAGGGACGCCCGAGGTCACCTTAACCAAGTTGGAACTAATACCATCGAGTACTACTCGTTGCTCTCTATCGGTGAGAAAGTCTTTTATCCAATTAATAACTTGTGCATTGATACCCGCAACTTCTAATTTGTACAGCAATTTATGATGAGGTACCTTATCGAAAGCCTTCCGAAAATCTAAAAATATCGCATCGACTTGCTTATGTTTTTCAGCAGAGTTTAGAACATCGTGTACTAATAAAGCCAGCGGAGCTGACCTTTATCTCAGCAGATACGTTCCTACTGGATCTAATCTTAAAGCTCTTGGCAAGGTCAGAGCAATTAAAGAAATTTACCAGGAATTCCAGCTGGAATGATGTATCCTATAAACTTTCGTAATAAATTAGGAAAAAATGATCATCTGCACAAAGTACAGGCTTCTACAAAAAAGGAAAAAGTTTGGTAAATTTTCATTCTTAAATAGAGCCATATTGGACTGGAATGCATTACCTGAAGAAATATTTTTCGACCTTCTCTGCTAATGAACGGAAGTTTAAGAAAATCATTAAAATTTTGCTATTAAGATGTTAATAGCTGTAAAAATTTCTACTCAGTTGTAAATGTTGTATTGTGGTTATGGTAGCATAATGTGGGGTGAACATTATTTAAAAAAAAGTAATTAAAGAACATAGTTTCAATAAGTATAGAGGATGATGCTAATTAAAACATTTAAAGATAATTAGTAATTAATGTTATACAAATTGGTAATTTGGCTTTGTAAAATGTATCTGAGCATTAACTAGTGTTGTACTTTTAGCATGGTTTTGGGATTTTGTAACATTTTCTCATTCATTTTATTCCTTTGTGAATGTTCAGTTATGTATTTGTTTCATGATCATTTAATGACACGGGTAATGTCGCCTGGTGTATCTCCAATGTAATAAATCTGATAATAATAATACCATTATTCTGGGTAAGATTCATCTACTTCATTCCATTGATTAAGCTTCAAAACGCCACTTACTGCATCCTTCACACTTTCCACAGCCTAATTGCAGGAATAAACCTCATAGAGTATGACAATATCCCTCCCATGTATTACAATGTTTATTTTTGGAGCCACGGTATAACTTAACTGCATCCTACTATCATTTTGAATCGAATACAGTCATTTTAGATTAATTTTTTACGGTGTACATTAGGGTGTCCCAAGATTTAGGGGATAATATTTTTTTGCAAATTTAAATACGCATACCCTCTAATTTTTTTCTATTTGGCCATTTAAAGTTACCATATTACTTATGAAAATTTGTCCCCCTATATAATTTTAATGTGCAGGAATCAAATTTATTTAATTAGTAATAATAGTAATATCTGTATACTGAACTAATTCAGCAAACATAACATATATGTTAGCTTAAGGAATATTTACCGCATAAGATTAAGACGCTAGAATTGTTTCTTTCAGCTGCCATGTCAACTTCTCTCCTCTGCTTAACTATTACACAAGTTTCTTTCGTTGGTATCACTCAGGCTACACTAATAAAAATTTGTTACAATACAGAAGTACAATGGTATTAAATTAATTTATTATAAAAATGATGGGAATATAGCGAGGTAATATCAACTCTGATGACGCGAATCGTCTATCGTATTAGAAATGCACATAAATGTCATTCTGATCGATTGCCGGCCTTTTTTTTCGTGAAAAATCAGAAATAATGGTCGTACGAAATCGAGATGAATACCAAAGGAATGGACATTGATCAAAGGTTCTTATTTTTATTGCGGAATATCGTATTCGAGTCGAATACCCTCTACCACAACCTCACCCGTACCGCCTCCTACACCACCCTCTCACGTCCCACACCCTACCGAAACAACTACCGCCCAGCCCCCTAACCAACCCTCTCCCGTCCCCCAATCTCCCGTCCCACCCTCTCCCGTCCAATCCACTCCCGACCCACACTCTCCCGTCCCACCCTTACCCGTCCCACCCTCTCCGGTCCCCCCTCTCCTACCCCACCCTCTCCCATCCAACCCTCTACCACCCAGCCCCCTACCCCACCCTCTCCCGTCCCACCCTCTCCCGACCCACCCTCACCCGTCCCACCCACTCCCGTACCGCCCACTACCCCACCCTCTCCCGTCCCACCCACTCCTGTCCCACCCTCTCCCGTCCCACCCACTCCTGTCCCACCCTCTCCGGTCCCGCCTCTCCTACCCCACCCTCTCCCATCCCACCCTCTACCACCCAGCCCCCTACCCCAACCTCTCCCGTCCCACCCACTACCGTACCGCCCACTACCCCACCCTCTCCCGTCCCACCCACTCCTGTCCCACCCTCTCCCGTCCCACCCACTCCTGTCCCACCCTCTCCCGTTCCACGCCCTACCGAGCCCGATACCACCCAGCCCCCTAACACACCCTCTCTCATCCCATCCTCTACCTTACCCTCTCCCGTCCCGCATCCTACCCACCCTCTACCGTCCCACCCTCTACCCCACCCTTACCCGTCCCAACACCTACCCTGTTGCCCACCCAATTCATACCCTATGATCTACCCTATACATTTCCTTCCTCTATTACGCCCAACACCTACTCAATTCCGCCCTTCTCCCAGTCATCGCTTCCTCCTTTTATTTTCCCATAACCATCTCCCATCTCCTTCCTTCACTCTTTATTTCCAATAAGACAATAGCAAAAACACGGGAAAAATTCAATGAAAAGGTACAGAATATATAAACTATACCCCACCTTACTCATCATAGTAAATGTATACATTATGCAATGGTTACTTTGGCTAAGGGCGCAAAATATATCCATATTATGTTCATTTCATGTTATGGTACACTATACTAGTTCCAGCCTTACAAAGGTTTATACTATACATAATAGAAATTATATTAAATCAATTGCTTCCTCATCTTATTCTCCCATAACCATCTCCCATTTCTTCTCACTCTTTATTTTTAATTAGACAATAGCAAAAATACGGGAAAAATTCAATGAAAAGGTACAGAATATATAAATTATACATAGCCCCGCCTTACACATTATAGTAAACTTATACATTCTGCAATAGTTCGTTCGGGTAAGGGCGCAAAATATTATGTTCATTTCATGTTATATTACACTATACTACTTCCAGCCTTACGAATGTTTATACTATACATAATAGAAAATATATTAAATCAATCGCTTCCTTCTCTTCCTCTCCCATAACCAACTCCCAATACCTTCAGACTGTCTTCCCAATTAGACATAAGGAAAAAATACGGGTAATTCAATATATAGGTACAGAATATATAAATTAATCATAGCTTTGCCTTACATATCATAACAAATCTATCAATTCAGCTATACTTATTTTGGCAAAGGGCGCAGAGTTGCTTTAAATCCATATTATATACATTTCAAGTCATGGTACGCTATACATGTTCCGGCCTTACAAATTTTTATACTATACATCATTTAAATATATTTTGGCTCGGAAGAGGATAAATGAATTTAACTTCTAATTCATCTTCCGGGGTAGGGTGATGCTTTAGGGGTTCGCCCTCGGGTTCTACACCAGCTTCGTAACGTGAGTCGTTGTGTGGTAGTTAAGTACCATGGTGATGTTCTCAATGTAAGTCCTGAATCATTCTACTTTGGAGCACCCGGATTTTTCGGGTGGGATTGTGGAACCGCTAGAGGAGGAGTGCTCTTTAGACCGTGTCGCTGATGCCGAATGCAAGGACCTCAGCTCCCTCCCGCACCCGGAGGCACTTTGCAACCTCTTCCCTCATCTTTCGCTTGGCCGTCAAAGGCGTTCTGCTGGTTAAATATCGAATTTTATGAGAAAAAGGATTGTACAGAGTCTGTATGGTTTGATTTGAATAGATTATAAGCCAACAATTGTTCTCAATGCAACAGCCATCTAAACGTTGTGGTAAAGTCACATTCAAATCGGCATTTACATAGAAATGCTATATTCCTATAATAGGAAAATATATAAAGAAAATCTAAATATAATATAATTATATAATGCAACAATTTAAATAGTGAATGGACTCAGAAGGAATATATGAATGTGATTATTAAATTTGAAAAGTTGGCTTAATGCTAAGAAGGAAATTAGTTATTTTAATATTATCAGACATCTAAAAACAGCCATGTCTCTTCCTTGTTTAGAATTTTAGAAGCAAAAGCTATAAATTATAATTACTTTAATAAGCAAAAACTATGTATTAAAATAAGGAAATCACGGTCAGAAATGTCTTCCTTAATTTGAAATATAATCATTTTATATACTTCGAAATACCATAAAATGATGAAATTACAATAAAAATTAATCTGGAAAATATGAAAGATTAGTCTGTTTACTTAACTTGGAGATCCAGCCACCGTTGTCCCCAGAGCCTCTTCCGTTGACGGTAGTCACTCGCGTTTGTGAAGCCATACGGTTAAGCCTTATCGAAATTTGAGCAAGCTCACTTTTTAAAACTGGAAGGAATAGAAACACCAAGGTAAATAATCATTTATTTGTGAATGTGGTAATATCGGGAAGAGAATAATTTAAAAATAAAATTCCCGGTGTCAAAGAAATATAACGCATCTATGAAGTTATTTAATGGTGATCCACTTCGATGTTAAAACACCGTACTCATCAACACTTCTAAACAATAAATAAGAGTAGAAAAATTGTAATCGAGGGCACTAGGAATAGAAATAAGGATGGTTCTGACGTAAGAGGAAAATGAACTTAGTACAGATAGTCTGGTGACGAGAATACAATACTACGCAACGATGGCAGTTTAAACATCCGCAGTGCCGGATTTAGGAACTGGGCAGTGCCCATAGGCCTCCACCAAGGTGACAAAATGTCAAAAAAATTGTAAAACAACACCCCGTTGAGTCGCGGAGAAAGAGGGAAATTTCTCAACAAGTCAAGACAGATTGGGGGGGGGGGCGATATAAAATATGAATTTTGCCAGATCGTCCACGCAATCCAACGGCCTCCACCCGTTGGATTGCCCATAGGCCTCATATACCCTAGATCCGGCATTGAACATCCGAATAATTTATAGCAAATAATGATAGAAATACGTAAAGAAAAAGGTTCAAATTTACTTGCATAGATCTTAGGAGACCAAACTGTGTTACTGGTGACATTTAGCTACATATTTCAATTAATTTTGATCGAGTTTTTTCAAAAACGCTAAAGGGACTCGAGTCTCGAAATCTCAGATTAAACGGGTGCTAAGAGATGCAGTTCGAAGTGCCTTAATCCGTTGGCCCCTTGACTAGGGTTGACAAGAATTGGGCATTATTCCCTCTGCACCTACGAAGCAGGTGTTTAATACATATATATATGCATTTCTTACTAAACTACTACCAACAAACACTGCCTCCACTAAATATACATTCAAATAGGCAGCGATTGATTACTACTAATTGTTCTGAGGAATTTAGAAAAGATTGAATAGAAGTAAACTCCCGATTATCCGGAATCCGCTTTATCCGAACAAACTCTTCCGAATGCATTTACCCACCGAATACTATCGCGATCCATTACTTATTTGCTCGTGACACCTCCTTAAATCGTTCAGAGAAATGTAAGAAACGTTCAACCATTTCTTTTTAATTATGGTTATCTGTATAATACTTGTGCTTTTATTCAATAGTCCAATATTTCGTGAGAAGTAGAGAATAAAAACAAAACAAATTATAGTTTTATTTCATAACAGAAATTCATTTACTTGTCGGATGTTAAAGTGGCGATAACTGCATAAACCTAGTATCAAACAAAGACCATCATCTGAATATTGTCTAAATGCAATTACCTTTAAAAGCAAAGTTTATTTTTATAGAAGTGTTTATAATGATTTTGATTGGTTTAATATGGACGATATAGCTTACTGATTGGGAACTTTGTAAAAGAGAGTGGAATTCCAACGAAAGAAATTAGATCACAGATTTCGTTACTTGTCATTCTTGTATATCACCACACTCAAAGGTAACAGATGTTGGGAGTCCAGTATACCGAAAGAAAGATCACAGGGAATATATAAGTTTACATTTACTCCACAGGAAGCGAATTTAGTAACTTCACGTATTCTGAAATGCTGTTGGAAAATGTAGAATTGATTGTAATACTCTTTGAAATGCTTGCAATAAACAAAAACATTTGCCGAAGTAACTTTAATAACACCAATCTAAGATTCGAGTGGGCACTTTTTTAGATTCATCGATGAATCCATCAAACCGTTCATTCTATTCATCAATGAATTTACGATGCTTTCCACCGATGTCCACCGCTTCCATCGAGATTAATTCCCGGTGAAGAGCCGATGGTTCTGATGACAGTAGCGGGCCCTTCAAATGTTAATAACCTAATAAAAAAGCAAGTAAATGCCATTTTACAAATATAACGAATTTATAATGCAACCAACGATGCGATGCATTACGTTTCAACAGAGTTTACCCTTACCTTTACCCTTAAAAGGTTGTGGTTAACATTTGCAAGTGATAGAATGCGTAAGAATGTCATTAGAAGGCATTCCAGCGATAGAATTAGTAAATCTCTGCATTATTTAGGATTAATTTGCCTTTAATGAACACAGGAAACCTATGAAATAGGGCCAGGTGAATTGGTACGGGAAGAATTCGTACGCGGGGAATTGATCCCCCGCGCTGATGTTGTACTACCACCAAACCCACCCCCTGGTTGATTTATTTATAACATTAACCCATAATCAGGGCGTGTAGATTAACATAAGACTGGATAACAGTAGTACAACATCAGCACGGGGGATCAATTCACCGCGTACTAATTCACCACGTACGAATTCAACGCGTAAGAATTCACCGGCGACCGGTGAATTGGTCCGAGGGAATTGGTTCGAGGGATATATTACTGGGAAGTAGCACTCTAAAACATTGAGATGACTCTGAGTGACTAAGGATGCATTTGCATATCCTTAAATTGTGTCGGTATAATGGCATTATGATTAAATTATTTGCGTAAATACTTAAGTATCATTAATTTACTAGAAAGTGTTTTTCAGAGCAGTGATGTGTGTGGAATCATTAAGTTGCCTTTATTGAAGTTTAGCCTAAGTAGAAATCGTATTTAATGCTTTTGCCCGAAAACACTAATAAATTAGTATTAACTGCATCAATATTTCAGTTTCGTCATAACTTTGAACACGTGACGTATATAAGGAGAATTGGCAACAGTTCACAGAATTAAATTGAATGTTGTATTATACGTACGTCTCAAATCTCTATTGATCTATAGAACGATTGAGCCCAAATATATTTACTGACTGCTGATTCAGCGATTTAAATTAGAGAGAACGGCATTTATATCTTAATCGCCTCGTGTTTCTCAATAGTTTTTGCAATAATATAACAGAGGAGCCTTCATGATTCAACATGACTCCTAGGTATTAGTTATGGTGCACTAGCTCTAATGGATGCCTTGAAAATCGGAACTGCGCGTGAATTATGTTAGTTTGATTTCAATTTGATAACTCCCTGAAAATCATCTAAATACATCTATTGTTATTCAAATTCAGTTTATTATCACTGTATGAGAATTTCTATTGACATACAATTAGATAATTGTGTAACAAATATAGTTTAAAGAACAACAACCGGATGAAGATATAAATGCAGGAATTAATCGCTGGATTTCATCAACAGTCTTATCGTGAAGATTTCGCCTCTCGTCATTGCAGCATAAAAATACGAGATTTAGTATCACTCGATGTTTATTTTATTTAAATGGATATAATATTAGTGTCAGGAATATGCAAAATTATAATATTATTTGAAACTAGTGGTAATCTAAAAAATACATTCAATTTTAGTATCCATTGCATTCTTTGATTGTACCTTTTTCCCAGTCAAGGCGGTAAATGCACGAAAGAAAACTAATACATAGTTCTAACAGAAGCAAACGATGAGTTCGCCTTGAACTTGAAGGAAAGCGAAGAATTGAAGGCCAATGGGAGGCCATTACTGGTCTTTTGGCATTGTTAGCATGAGCCTACTTCTTTTACTGATACCTCGAAAGTGAAAGCAACGAAAATGAAATGAAAACGATGCAATTCGAAATGAATTGAAGGACGTTGGAAAGCCATTACTGGTCTAAGAGTGATTGTTTACGTGATCATAGCTTCTTTTTAAAGTGCTTTGAAAGTGAAAGCAACGGCGAAGGGAAGCGAAATATCAATAGGTATTGGAAAGAGCTCATCGAAGAAAGCGAAACTGCATTTTGAACTTGCATGAAATGGTATGTCTGACCATTTCATTACTGTACTGTAGTAATTATTCTCCATTAAATTACATCAAATGATAATTATAAAAAAAACAACTCCCAACACTATCGTTCAGATTTTGTTTGGAATGCACTAACTTATTATGAAATAGTTTCTTTCACCCCCAGAACTATTGATCAATATATCACTTAATTGATAGTCCGTTCCACAGGATTTTATAATAAAATACACGCTGTAAAAAAAAACTTCGCAGTCCATAAAGTGAGGTTATTTTCAAAGTACGTGATATTACAGATTGATATAAAAATTTATATGCTGCTTACCTAAGATGAAGCTTCATTCCACTGTATCTACCATCGAAGGATCTCCTGTACGACTTTCACTTCCAAAAGACGCCAATGAGCAATACGCAGGACAATATCGGTGTTGCCTCCCAAACAATTAAAAATGATAAATTCCAAATTAAGAAAATATCTATATGGATTAAAATCGGAATCATAATCTAAAGCCATGCAAATGTAAATTGAAGTAAGTAATTTGAAAACTATGTATTCCTGTTCATTTGCAACCGTTGACAAAACAGTTTGAAATATCTTGTTACATCATCGCACAATATTAGGAAGATAATAACTAATAATAATTAACATTTAAGGAAGCCTTAATTAAAGTCGTAGACATTGGCTGAAGATATTGAAATTATGACACGAAACAAATACTTTAATGACAGTACTAATTCGTACCAAATTGAACAAAATTCCTAAAGTGATCAAGCAAAATTTAAACTGAAATTAAACTGTAAGAAATAAATATGGTTAAGATTATGAAATAATGCCGTTTAAATTTAGAATTACGTCGTTAAATACAACAAGGAACTTGGAAACTATAGCAACTAAAACTTCTGAAAAGTCTACTAAATTGATAAAAATCGGAAGAGCTAAACCCATGAAAATGTAAAGTAAAACTTGCAATTTTAATATAAATAAATAATAAATATGGTTACATCAATGAACAATATTGAGAATAAGTTAAAAAATAACGACCGCTGACGGGAATTAATATAAAAATTGGTACAGTATGGAATAGTATTCCTGAAATTATTAGGCTAAATTTAAATCTATATTATTACAAACATTAAAACTGCACCGAATTCGAGTCCTGGCTCTCTAGGAATCTTTTCTCTCATTTTTACTTTCTCCATATACGAAGTATAGAGAAAGTATTGTTTTCATGAAAAAATTCGACTTCGAGATTTCAACGGAAATACATGTTTTGGGGTCCCTAGAACACGTTTTGACTATTTTCGGAATGATGTCTGTGTGTATGTGTGTGTGTGTGTGTGTGTGTGTGTGTGTGTGTCTGTATGTGTGTGTGTGTTAGTGGGCGCTCTATCGTAAAAACTATTGGTCGTATTAATACCAAACTTCGTATATAGTACTGTGGTGTGTGCTGTCAGAGTTGATTAGTTTTTGGAGTAAATCGGTTGACCGGAAGTCGAGCTTCATTCATTATAGCTCATTTCCGGTTTTCAATATATCTCCATAAATATGATATATACGTGCATTGTATTACTTATAAAAGTTTTAGAAAATGTAATTTACTATAACTTTTGTATTTAATATATTTTTGTATCACCGGTTGATTAGGAGTTATTCGTGAAATACCGATAAACCGGAAGTAGCCGTTATGTACTTTGTGGGCGCTCTAACTTAAAAACGATGCATTATATCAACACCAAATTTCATATATAGTTTTTTATTTAGTTTCTTAAGAGTTGATTAGTTTTTGGAGTAAATCGGTTCACCGGAAGTCGAGCTGTATTCTTCAAAGCTCATTTCCGGTTTTCAAAATATCTACATAAATATGATATTTAGGTACATACTATTATTAATAAAAGTTTTAGAAAATAAAATTTACTATAACTTTTGGTTGAAATATATTTTTGTATCACTGATTGTGTAGGAGTTATTCATGAAATACTGATAAACCGGAAGTTGCTGATTATGTACTTTGTGGGCGCTCTGGGCTCTATGGGCGAAATGCCAATTTCATCGTTTTTCATCGATCATGTCCCGTAAAACATTATTATTCATGTTTTTGGCGTCAAAGATAATAATATATATATATTAATCACTCATATTCCAAGTTTAGATGGAATATAGAGTTCGAAATTACTGCGGTAGATAAATATTTACATCTTATATATATGGAGAAAGTCATGTGCTGGCCACATCAGATTTTTTAATTTCAATTTCAACGTGTTACTCGTAATGAAATGGCAGTAGAAATTTGCATGAATTTTAACTTTCAAATCAAATTACCGATGACGACTTAAAATTAATTTATAAAAACTCCAAAAAGGCATCACTCTATATTGAATCCAAAACTAATTTGGTGTGAAAAAATTAATATTCACATTAGAGGGTTATTGCAACTTAATATCCTTATAACGTTATCATAGACGCGAGAAGACCGGTAATTCTACTGCGAATGATAAATAAATACAAACATGTTTACGTAGATAAAAAGACGATATAAATCTATTACCTTATATTACTCTTCTACTATATTAAGGTAATATAATTTATAATAAAATGAAACATGAACAGCTACGATGCGTCCACACTTTCCGTTAAATTTCAAATCCGTTTTTCCCTTGTTTATGTGATGACGTAATGTACTGACCGAAGCATAAAAATTAACGACAGAACTATTTTAAAAATATATTCAGATAAAACATGTCATATTACCGGGCATAATTTAGGAAGACGGTAGTTCAGATCTGTATTTTTGGCAAATTGAAAATACATGTGGCAAAGCCGAATTCGAGGTTTTATCGGAATTTTTCTTTCGTTTATTTCATTTAAATTCAGAATATAACTCGTACGGAGGTAGTTTTAATTTTCACAAACGCCTTACAAGATGAATTACTATCATAGAAGTTATCGTTATCTCAGAAGCAAGACTACAACTAAATACCCTCAATCCCACGCGATGACATATTTGCACTTATCGAACCATAAAAATCAAAAGAAAAGATGTATGCCTTTTACATTCGGGCATTAACTCGACATAGGCAAACCTATTGATTCCGGTTTCTCGAGAAGAATAGGCTTGAACCGGTACCTAGTCCCGGCGACATTCTTTTCTTTCTCTAAAACTGTCATAAAATTTCAGAAGACTGTCTTAGATTCTTAATTACAAGCAAACATATTTACTTAATTCGCTAATCACCATCCTTAACGAGCTTTTACACCGGAGAACGTACTTACGAAATCGTATTAAACAGTTCCGATTCTAAATAATAAGATTAATGTCATCTCTTTAATTCACCCAAAATTAAAATCAATCATCATATGAAACATATGATTCGTCGTACAATAATATTACACAAGGAAAAAACTTAAATTCACCAAAACACAGAAATATTGTCTCAGACAATACCTAATAAAGTATTAAGTGAGACTTACCATTAATCCTGGGTGACAACGTTGGACGTTGAACATGACAACGAATTTCAACTGTTTTTCAAACACAGGTTGTCAGCACGACCTCGCTCGCAGAAATTCAAGCAGCAACTGACGAAGAAGCCGTTCGCGCAACCGTTAAACAATACAGCTGTCACCTGATTGGTCCAAATTAAACCGTCTTTCAACTTGGCCCCACCCACCAATCGCCATGAAAGTTTTCCACTGCCAACTGCCATTACATTTTAACAAATTTAGTGAAGTATTATTATAAATAAAAATTCAATTTCTTCGTAGATTTTAATTATTTTGTTTAAATTTCGCGAAATCGTCGAAGTGCTGGATCTTAAAATATCAAAGTTTGCATAATTTAAATATTTTATGTTCTTAAGAAAATATTTATATTTGGATCTGGATATTTAAGATTATTAGGTTTTTTATTTACGAAAATGAAATAATGATTTACAATTTAAAATTACAACTATTCATCCAGAAAGAGAAAAATGTAACAGTAATATCGATTTAATACATTGACTCACAATTAGTAACAAGATTTGATTGCAAGGATACGTTTTGAGGCAAAGAAGTGCAGAATTTCAAGAAATTACGTCAATTTTTACGAATAAAGCCGAGAAACCTATATTTCACTCTTAGAAATTCCTTTTTAAGATACCAATTCTCTCGCAAATCCAACACGTATTCTACGATGTCAACCAAAGATGCTTTTTTAAATCAAAATTATTTAAACGAGATATATAAGTGGATCGAATGATACATTACTCAGTTATGTGGAGGTCCCGGAAACTTCGGCAATATCTGGTATCTTCACTCGCTGTATTAATGGTTTACAAATACACTTAAGTAGCAAGATGAAACAAGAAGTGGTTTTGATAGATTTCTTCTTTGACATTCAGATTTTACTACCAATAGACATTACTATACTTGACCACCATAATCAAGAGTTAATAAGTGTCTTTAGATTATTTATCCAATTAAATATCCCTCCTTGAAAGTACTGTCAATCGCGTCATGGTAACATTACTACATAATCTCTAACACGAATAAATTTGCATTAAGAATTCGTTATCATTGTAGTTGCCTAGGTGATTATGTCCTAACCCTCGAAGTGGACTCGTAAGTCTTACATACATGTAGATTAAGATAAAATTCAAAGCACATATCATCATCATCGTACTTACTTTCAAATCTTGCATTTTGTGATCGTAATGTGAACGAAGGAAGCCCAATTCGTACAGCTCCAGCGTGAAATCAATCAATCATGAGATTTTCTATTTTGACGATTCTTCTATCTCAGATTTAGAATAACGCACTTTTCAACACTTACTTTTGGATAAAGCTGTAAATCAGGCCGAGAGCTTAAACTCTTTCTTTTAGATTCCACACTCTTCCGTGGCACATTCACAATCAAGAAATACAGAAGTTAAAGCAAAATTGTCAACTTTCAACAAACGAACTGTGCACAGATGAACATTTATAACCTCTTAAAAATATTTTAGACGTTATATTTCACACAGGTCGTCGCTTAAACCGGGAGGTTAATACGCAGCCCTTTAACTTCAGCAGTAAGCACTCAGATAACAGGAAACAAAACTATTTCCCTCCATTATTCACTGCCTTAGAAACGCGACTTGCGTACTTCATTTTTTCGAAGACAATCGGAATTCTCTTGAGGTGTGGTGCGTAATCACCTCGTGATGAAGAGCAGAAACTACGAAATGGCGTTCTAGAGTTGGAATGCCATTTAAAGTGCTTGTAAGTGTTCATATTCGTGGAATAAGTTTGATAACAATGCTTCAGATTATGTACTTTCTGCATTTATTCACTGTGAATAACTGAGTGCTACGTAAAAACGTATCTGTGGAATAATCAAATTGTAGCAGACACTTTGTGGAAAACCCGCCATTTTCGTCGATACGAAAACACTACGAAAGTACTGTGAAATTACGTGAAACCAGTGCTCCGATAAACATCTTGTTATATTTTATCTTATTATTGTACATATTGCTTTGAATTTCGATCGTAGTGTTTAAAGATGTGAAGTTGTCGATTCCCAAGCGTTTCATGTTAATTTCGCCATTTCTTATCGTTAACTGATTACCTTATTTAACTCGTGGTTAGAAAGTTGCATAATAGGACAGCTTCTTGGCTGGTTTATCTAGTATTGTTAACAATTAACGAAGACCAGTCAAATAATGACGATCTAACTGTCGATCAGTGACTTCCTTGAATAAAAGTGGACACGTGTACTATTTTAAATCGGCGATGAAACAACCATCAACGAGACGAGCACTCATGGTGAAGGGATTTCTTATCACGCAGTTCTAAGAGCTCGGAATCCTTCCATCAAACTACATTTACCATCGACGCAAGATGGAGATCATGTAAGTACGATGAGAGTGGTGTTTGCATTCCTTTGAATGGCTGTGAATTAACTTCATAGATTAGCAATGAGATACAGGCCGATTTACAAATTTCTGCCGAAGCAAATTGATTCCTATTCTAGAATATTTCGTGTTGCATTGAGTGGTCAATAGTGCATTCCTGGTTCGTAAACTATTATATTATATTATAATTCGGTAACATCAACGTTTAATGTATCATTCAATCAACTTTTATGTCTCGTTTTAATAATTCTGCTTCATAAAAAGCATCTTTGGTTGACATCGTAGAAAACGTGTTTGACTAGCGAGAGAATAAGTATATTAAAGAGGAATTTCTAAGAGTAAAATATAAGATATTCTCGCTTTATTCGTAAATATGAACGTCATTTCTTGAAATCCTGCACTTATTTTGATCAAAACGTATCCTTGCAATGAGATCTTGTTAGTAGTTGTGGGTATATTAATTACATCGATATGGTTGCTACATTTTTATCTTTTGGGATGAATGGTTATTAAATTAATTTGTGAATCGTTATTACATTTTCGAAAATTAAAAAAACCTATGAGTCTTAAATATCTGGACACAAATATATATGTTTTTTAAGAACCTATAATATTTAGATCAAGCAAACTTTGATATTTTTCGATCCAGCACTTCGACAATATCGCGAATTTTAAACAAAATAATTAAAATCTACGAAAAATATAAATCATATATATATATATATATATATATATATATATATACGAGTAAAATGTAGCTTGCATACTGCAAGCAGATCGGCAATACTAATTTCATATCGGCATCATATCGGGACGGTCTTTAAAAGAAAAAAAAAGGATTTAATTTTTTCTTAAAATTCGCTGAAATTTCATCGTCTGGCATCGAACCCGGGTCTTACTGGTAAACCTACTATGAAACACAATAGAAGATCACCATCTCTAACTATGTGTGAAAATTCAAGCAGAAATATTGGCTATAACTGCCTCAAAAAACGTTCTAATTTTCACTAATGTTAATGCCTCTCGGGACTCGAACCAAGGACGATCGTGGAATTCTAAAATATGTTTCTGATAGATATTTATGATCTCTATCTATATGCCGAATTTCAAGTTTCTATTTTAGTGGGAAAGGTTTCAAAATAATTCCTAAAAATCGGATCAAATTCTGATTTCAGAGACACCTGGTGTCGAACCCAGGACGTATTGCAAGCTGTAAATGCAGAGTTTGATGTGTAAAGACTTACTCTTGTATCAAGCAAAGTTTGAAGTTGATAGCATGTCGGAAAGTACCTAAATTTTGTTTCCGTTGTCTCCGTAAGAAATGCATTGAGAAGTGCAAATGGCCCTCTGGGATCGAACCAAGGACCATCAGCGAACATGTAAAATTTGATTATGAAGTATATTCATGATATCTATCCACGTGCCGAGTTTCGAATATCCATGTTATCGGGAAAGGATCCAAAAAAATCTTCAAAATCGCCGTAATGCATTTTAAACGGCCGATTTTTGCCCCGACCAAGCATCGAACCATGGACTATATTCAAAGATGTTTTTCTGATTTTCGTTGGATACGCACGGCTTCTAGCGATCCCTCGAGTTTCAACTCTTTCTCTCCCCGGGAAGTACCTCAAAAAAATTTTCGAAAATCCCCGCCATGTATTCTTATGGAGAAAATCGCGACTTTGGGGCCCTCTGGAATCGAACCCATGACCCTGAGGATCAAAATCGCAATTTTTCTGGCGGTTACACGTTATGGCCAATACGTCGTAAAAATTTCAAGTCAATCACGCTGGTGGTTTAGGCTGTGAATTAGTATCCTATCTATCTATCTATCTATATAGGTATATACATGAATGAATCCGGAGAAGCATCTATATATAATAGATATATATATATATATATATATATATATATATATATATATATATATATATATATATATATATATATATAATGATATTTTAATAAATTCGTTGAATTATAATTGCTTACGTTTGCAGTGGAAAATTTTCATGACGGTTGGTGGGCGGGGCCAAGTTGAAAGACAGTTAAATTTGGACCAATCAGGTGATAGCAGTATTTTTCATCGATTGCGCGGACGGTTCTTTCGTCAGTTGCTTCCTGGATTTCTGCGAGCGAGGTCGTGCTGACAACCTGTGTTTGAGAAACAGTTGAATTTGAATTTGTTGTCATGCTCAACGTCCATCTTTGTCACCCAGGATTTCCAGTTAAGTCTCCAGTGGTAAGTCTCATTAAATACTTTATTATGTATTGTCTGAGAAAATATTGCAAAAGTCTGTTGGTAAATTAAATAATTTAAGTTTCTTCCTTTAGTAATATCAGTGTACGACGCATCATTTGAATAATTTTGTGATTGATTTTAATTTAGGGTGAATTAATGACATTAATCTTATTATTTGGAATCGGTACTGTTTAATACGATTTCGTAAGTACGATCTCCGGTTTAAAAGCTCGTTAAGCATGGTCATTAGCGAATTAAGTAAACAAGTTTTCTTGAAAATAGGAACCTAAGACATTTTATGACAGTTTGAGAGTAAGAAATGAATGTCGCCGGCACGAGAAACCGGTTCCCGCCTATACTTCTCGTGAAATCGAATCCTTAAATTTGCCTACGTGACTCAATTCCCGAATCTAAAAGCCTTTTTTTTTATTTTTATGTTTCGATGAGTGCAAATATGTCATCCCGTGGGAATGGTCTTGCTTCTATGATTACGAGAATAACTTTATTTTCGGTTCAAGATTGTAATTCATCGTCTTAGGCGATTATGAAAATTTAAACTGCCTTTTCATTAGCGTCCGAAACCGTACGAGTTAAACTCTTAATTTGCATATAAAAACGAGAGAAAAATTCCGATAAAGCCTCGGCTTTGCCGCATTTTTTTTCAATTTGCCAAGAATCTGAAGTCCCGTTTTTCTCAGTTTATGCCCAGTGACTTGTTTTATCTGAATATATTTTAAAAATATTTCTGTTGTTAATTTTTATGCTTCCGTAAGTGCATGACGTTATCACACAAACAAGGGAAGATCGGATTTGAATTTTAACGGAAATTGTGGACGCATCGTAGCTGTTTATTTTTAATTTATTTATAGATTGTATTACCTTAATATAATGGAAGGGTAATATTAGGTAATAGATCTATATCGTCTTTATATCTACGTAATCCTGTTATTATTTCTATTAAATTCGCAGAAGAAATACCGGTCTTCTCATGTCTATTATAATGTTATAATGATATTAAGTGGCAACATCCCTCTAATGCAAATAATAATTTTTTCAAACCTAATTAGTTTCGGATTCAGTATTGAGTGATGCATTTTTTAGGAATATTTATTTTTTTGGAAGTTGGATCCTTGTTTCGTTAAACATCTATTCTCGCAATCGGAATTAAACTTCTGAATTGTTTCTCTAGTGAATATTTCGTACGTATGCAATTAGCTATTTCAAGTCGTCATCGGAGATTTATTTTGAAAGTAAAAATCTTGCAAATTTCAACTGCCTTTTCATTACGAGTAACAAGTTGAAATTGAAATTAAGAAACGAGGGAACAAATTCCGAGTGAACCTGGACTCGAATTTAATGCAGTTTTCATTGATGAGTTTTCAATTTTCCAAGAAATCATATTTTCGGTTTAAATTCCTTCCTCCTGTAATCAATACGTAGTTTTACTTGAATATATTTTCCAATTAGTCCTTCCGTTAATTTTTAGCCTATTTTAAGATCTTACTCATAAACATTATGGTAATCCTGGTTTGAATTTAAAAGGAAATCAGTACTTGAAGGAAATTTTAATAGATGTATTCTTATCAACGGCATCGAATGTATTAATCGAACCTTCTAAAATTGATTTAAAATCGTTATTGTGGCTTAAATTAAAGAAGTTCTAACTGTTCCGCGCTGATTGTGCCTTTATCATCTTAAACATTAATTTCATTATCTCATAATCAGGACCGAATTTGTCTATAATTATTGTAATTTAGATTTAAATTTAGCCTTATCAATTCAGGAATTCTATTCAATTTAGTACGGATTTGTAATATTAATTTCCTTCAGCGGTCGTTATTTTTTAAACTTATTCTCAATACTGTCCGTTGAAGTAGCCATATTTATTAATGATTTATGTTAAAATTGCTTGTTTTACTTCAAATTTTCATGGGTTTAGAATACTCTTCTGATTTTTATCAATTTAGAAGATTTTTCAGAAATTTTAGTTGCTATAGTTCTTTAGTTCCTTGTTATCTTTAACGACGTAATTCTAAATTTAAACGGCATTATTTCATAATCTGAATCATTTTTATTTCTTACTATTTAATTGCATTTCAAATGTAGCTTCATCACCTAAGAATGTTGATCAATTTGGTAAGAATTAGCACTGATATTAATGTTTTTGTTTCGTGTCATTAATTCAATATCTTCAGCCAATTTCTAAGACTTTAATTAAGGCTTCTTTAAATGATTATAATTAGTTATTATCTTTTTAATATTGTCCGATGATGTAACAATATATTTGAAACTGTTTGGTCAACGGTTGCAAATGAACAGGAATACTTAGTTTTCAAATTACTTACTTCGCTTTACATTTGCATGGCTTTAGATTATAATTCCGATTTTTATCCATATAGATATTTTCTTAATTTGGAATTTATCATTTTTAATTGTTTGGGAGGCAACACCGATATTGTCTTGGCGTTATGCTCATTGGCGTCTTCAGGAAGTGAAATTTGTACAGGAGATCCTTCGACGGTACAAGTCAGTGGATTGGAGCTTCGGCTTAGGTAACAACAATTTATATATTTTTATATCAATCTGTAATATAACGTATTTTGAAAATGTCCTCCCCTTATGGACTGTGAACTTTTATTTTTCACATCGTGTAATATATAATAAAAACCTGTGGAACGGGCAATCAATTAAGTGATTTATTGATCAATAGTTTTGGAGGTGAATAAAAGGTTTTTAATAAGAACTTTGAGCAACATAATCTGAACGACCATGTAGTAAGTTGCTATCTTTTATAATTCTCATATGGTGTAATTTAATGGAGAATAAATAGTACAGTACAGCAATGCAATGGTCATACATGCCATTTCCCTTTTTCTGTAATTTTCTGTGAATAGGTGCAGAAATTCAGTTTCGCTTTCTTCGATGAGCTCTTTCCAACACCTATTGATATTTTGCTTCCCTTCACCGTTGCTTTCACTTTCAAAGCACTGTAAAAAGAAGCTATGATCACGTAAACAGTCATTCTTAGACCAGTAATCGGTTTCCAACGTCCTTCAACTCATTTCAAATTTTCCAAGCATCGTTTTCATTTCCTTTTCTGTTGCTTTCACTTTCGAGGTATCAGAAAAGAAGTAGGCTCATGCTAACAATGCCAAAAGACGAGTAATGACTTCCCAATGGCCTTCAATTCTTTGCCTTGCTTTCCTTCAAGTTCAAGGCAAACTCATCGTTTACTTCTGTGAGAACTATGTAATTGTTTTCTTTCGTACATTTACCGCCTTGTCTGTGAAAAAGATGCAACCAAAGAATGCAATGGATAGTGAAATTGAATATTTTTTTAAGATTACCACTAGTTTCAAATAATATCATAATTTTTGCATATTCCTGACACTGGAATATATGAAATTCAATAAAATATACATCGAGTGATATAAAATCTCGTATTTTTATGCTGCAATGACGAGAGGCGTAATCTTCACGATAAGACTGTTGATAAAATCCAGCGATTTCTTCCTTCATTTATATCTTCACCGTTTGTTGTCCTTTAAACGATATTTGTTACACAATTTTCTATTTGTATGTAAAAAGATATACTCAGGGAGTGATTAACTGAATTTTAATAAAAATAGAATTTTTTAGATAATTTTCAGGGAGTTATCAAACTCAAATGTAGTCGAACTAAATAAATATTCTCCTCTTAAATTTCTTGGTTTCTTAACTGAATATTTCCACCCCAATTTAACAATAATACTGCATTAATTATCCGTGATTAACACCATGGCAAAGAGAATTTCATTACTGCTTCCATCATTTCCAACTAAACTAAGAATACTTAATTTCCTTCTGCATCATCGTTTTAAAGCAAACGTTTGTCTAAGATGGTCAATCTTGTTATTAGGCGTTGTAACTTATTTAGGAGTTACGGTTTCTAAATTGAATGCTCGGTTCAGCAAATTAGAACCCGATTTAAAGATATTTTAGCAAACTCAATAACGATAGAACTTCTAATTTCTTAGACGAACTTAAAGATCGTATACCGTTCCACTGCAGTTCATTCTTCTTTGTAACTCATAAGTTTACTTGAGTTTTTCTAAATCTATTAACCAATCATTAATTACAGTTTACCTAGTTATTGATGCTACATTGTTAGAACTTACTTGTGTATATTTATAATAGCAAACGCAACCTTTCCGCGTTGATGTACCACAGATAGTCAGTCAAGATAACACTTTCATTAAATATATCTCAATTCATTTTCCCAATAAAAATTGCGCTTTCGTGTGTTTGAATCGTATCTGATCCACAGACCGGAGTTATGAATTGTGACATCATATAACCAGCCGAACTTATTTATTTAAGGACATTTTTAACATTGTTTTATCAAAGCTAGTGATTAGGGACGCTTCTGCCTTTTTGTTAGTATTTGCTTTTCATTTCAATCTCGCAATACTGTACTGATTGAAAAAATTAATTGTATTTATAAATATTATTTCATAAGTATTGGGCATAACTTCAACTTTTTTATCTGGATTTGATTGATATCAAGAATAGCTCGTATTTTTCATATCTTATTCTTACTAATTTACAATGTATTTAACTATACTAAAGAAGGAGGTTTCTTCCCTTTATTAGATTTTGATTGATTTTGTTTGCATCATCAAGGCTGTTATTTTATTGCAAAAACTATTGAGAAACCCTAGGCTGATTAAAGTATAAATTCCATTCTCTTTAATTAAAATCGCGGAATCAGCAGTCAGTGAATATATTTGAGCCCAAACGTTATATAGATCATTAGAGATTTGAGACGTACGTAAAATAAATACATTTTACTTCATTCTGTCAAATCGCAAAAACATTAGATACGATTTCTACCTCGGCTTAACTTCATTAAAGGAAACTTAGTGATTCCACACACATCCCGGCTCTGAATAACACTTTATCATAAATTAATGATCTTTAAGTATTAACGCAAATAATTTAAACATAATGTCATTAAAACGACACAATTTAAGAATATGCAAATGAATCCTTAGTTAGTTGTGTGTCATCTCAATGTTTTAGAGTGCTAATTCCCAGTAATATATCCCTCGTACCAATTCCCCCCGGACCAATTCACCGGGCGCCGGTGAATTCGTACGCAGGGAGTTGATCCCCCGCGCTCATGTTGTACTATTGTTATTCAGTCTTATGTTAATGTACACGCCCTGAGTATTGGTTAATGTTATAAATACATCAACCAGGGGGTGGGTTGGGTGGTAGTACAACAACAGCGCGGGGGATCAATTCCCCGCGTACGAATTCATCCCGGACCAATTCACCGTGCGCCATTTCATAGGTTTACTGTGTTCATTAAAGGCAAATTATTACTAAATAATGCAGAGATTTACTATTTCTATCACTGGAACGCCTTCCAATGTCATTCTTACGTATTCTATCACTTGCAAATGTGAACCACAACTTTTTAAGGGTTTGATAGAGTCTGCAATTCGTTCCATGGCAATATCTCCCATCTTAAATGAGAATTTACATCTCTTTTATGTACAGAAAGGAAGAAGAACTTACTATAATACTTAATAAATATTAGAAAGAAATTGTCAGGACAACAATAAATCTATTATATTTGCATATCCTCAAGCCAGAAGAAGCCGTTAAATTAAAATTGCGCATTCCTCTTTCTTCAAGAAATACTATTTCCTTCTCTCAGCAGTAATTAACTATGATTAATGGATCAACACAAAAGGCTTCTCCGTCGTGGATTGCAAAATCAACATTCCCGATTCGATCTTTTTTGTTTTCGTAGAGAAAATTGTGCATTTCATTAACAATATTCTTTGTAAATTTTAGACTATTTTGAAGGAATAAGACGATGTTGGATGATAAAAGGTGTTGAATAGCACATTCAATATCACAGTAGAAGAAAAGGTAGTCGTAATTGTCATTAACATTAGGTATTCAGATCTGTGTACTGTGTTTATTTGTATGTTCGGTTTCAGAACCGAAAGCTTACCAAAGAAAACGTCCATGTCTGAAGGATTTATTCTTTTAGCAAATTTTGAATCAAAATCACATAGAATAAAACATTCTTAAAAATTGGATCGTTTCATATTCACTTTTGGCAAGAATTTGGAAGAAAATTTGAGATAATTTATATACACAATTACATCACTTTCAATCTATAAATCTTTAAAGCGATAAGAAACGAGGAAATTAATTTTCGATCAAATTCCAGCACTGGTCACGTTTTTAAATTCATCAATCTGACTGAATTACATCGATGTTAGTCTGATTACTTTGATAGATTATCAATTATTGATGGATTTAAGAATAGTCCGTAGGTTTTTCTGCTGTTTTACTAGATTGCTTCTGCTGCATTTGCAATTTGTTCCATCTCCACAATTTCTTAAACTCTGGTGAAACATATATAATCGCATCGTTTTTTGCATTATAAATATGTTTTATTTGTAAGTTGCCATTTACTGGCTTTTTTATTAGGTTATTAACATTTGAATGACCCGCTACTATCATCAGAACCATCGGCTCTTCACCGGGAATTAATCTCGATGGAGGCGATGGACATCGGTGCATCTTAAATCCATTGATGAATAAAATGAATGGTTTGATGGGTCCATCGATGAATTTAAAAAAGTGCCCACTCGAATCTTAGATTAGTTTTATTTCAGCTTCTTCGGTGAAAGATTTTGATTATTGCAAGCATTTCAAAGAGTATTACAATCAATTCCACATTTTCATACAGTTTTTCGGAATACGTTTAGCTACTTAATTCGCTTCCTGTTGAGTAAATGTAGACCTTTATGTGTGTACCCTGTGATATTTCTTTCGGTATGTGGCGTAGATTCATGATAACCGGCATCCGATACCTTGGATTGGTGTGTGATACACAAGAATCACAAGTTACGAAATTTCTAACGTTTGTTACCCATTCTTCTATACAAAATTCCTAATACGTAAGCTTTATAATCCTTATTTGACCAATCAGAATGAAAGTGATTATAATGCTTGTATATACGAAAATAAACATTGGCGGTATTTCTGAAGTTTATTGAATACTGCCTTTAAAGTTTAAATGCATTTACACAATATTCAGATGATGGTGTGGGTTTGATACCAAGTTTAAGCAGTTAATCAAAGTTCCCGGTTTAACACCTGACAGGTAATTGAATTTCGTAATTATCATTTTTTACTTCAAGTTCATTTTCCTCTAATGTCAAAATCACACTTATTTCTATTCCTAGTGCCCTCGATTACAATTTTTCTTCTCTAAGAAGTGTTGATGAGTACCCTTTGTGTTTTAACATCGAATTAGATCACCATTATATTACGTCATAGATTTATATTAACACAATATGTTTCTTAAACAACAGGAATTATATTTTTAATGTAGATGATAATGTGAACTTCACACCAAGTACATTTGATTTGATTAAAACACATCATTGGCAATTATCAATCCTAATCATATTTAAAAACTCCAATTCATTGAGATCTATAATATTGGTCACATCGTGTATGACATAGGTTCCGTTATTAAATTAAACACGTTTGTAGTTTAAATGCATTCATAATGATGATAAAACGAAACTCAATCGATAGTATTATTGTACTCTATTGTCCTTATATTATGTTTCGTCAAATGATCGACCTTTGTACAATAAATCAAAAGGGTGTGAGCTGAGAGACAAAGAGAGTGAGGTAGAGAGGGATACAAAACTGCTGGAGCTAGGCTTAGAATAAGTATATTGAGAATTAAATGCTATTATTCGATATATTTTAATTAGGTTAGATAGCAATTTCTTGAATATTGTGTTCTTTATTTGTTTTTTCCAAATTAATTTTGAATTATTATTGTTTTTCAGGCACTGGTCGATTGATATACATGCGACATTAGGAATGGAGCTTAGGATCCAAGAGAGTGACGTCGAGAGGGTTCGATCGTGTTCGGGAGAGAAGATTAGATTAAGTATATTAAGAATACAATGCTATTAATACATTATATTTAAATTACGTTAGATAGCAATTTCTTGAATGTTTTGCTCTCTATTTAATTTTTCCAATTTAATTTGGTATTATATTTGTTTTTCAGGCACCTGTTGCGTAATCAATGCAACAATTGGAATTGAGCTGAGGATTCTAAGATAGTGACGTCACAAGGGTTTCGATCTTGCTCGGGAGGGAGGCTTAGATGAAGTATATTGAGATTACAATGCTATTATTCGATCTATTTTAATTAAGTAAGATAGCATTTTCTTGAAAATGTTGCTCTCTTTTTGTTTTTCCAATTTTATTTTGTATTATAATTGTTTTTCATGGACCTGCTGCTTCATCAATGCGACATTGGGAATTGAGCTGAGGATTCTAAGCGAGTGACGTCAGGGGGGTTTCGATCTTGCTCGGGTGGGAGGCTTATATTAAGAGCATTGAGAATACAATGATATTATTCGAATATGTATAATATATTATATGAATATTCTTGAATATGTTGCTCTCTTTTTGTTTTTCCAATTTAATTTTGTATTATTATTGTTTTTCATGCACCTGCTGCTTATTCTATGCAATATTTGGAATTGAGCTGATGATTCTTAGCTAGTGACGTCACGAGGTTTTCGATCTTGCTTGGGAGGGAGGCTTATATTAAGAATATTGAAAATACAATGATATTATTCGACCTATATTAATTAAGTTAGAAAGCATTTTCTTGAATATGTTGCTCTCTTTTGTTTCTCCAATTTAATTTTGTATTATTATTGTTTTACATGCACCTGCAGCTTATTATATGCGATATTTAGAATTGAGCTGAGGATTCTAAGCTAGTGACATCTTGAGGGTTTCGATCTTGCTTAGGAGGGAGGCTTATATTAAGAATATTGAGAATACAATGATATTATTCGACCTATTTTAAATAAGTTAGAAAGCATTTTCTTGAATATGTTGCTCTCTTTTTGTTTTTCCAATTCAATTTTTCATTATTACTGTTTTTAAGGCACCTACTGCTTTATCAATGCGACATTGGGAATTGAGCTGAGGATTCTAAGTGACTGACGTAACGAGGGTTTAGATCTTGCTTGGGAGGAAGGCTTAGATTATGTATATTGAGAATACAATGCTATTATTCGACCTATTTTAATTAATTAAGATAGAATTTTCTTGAATGTGTTGCTCTCTTTTTGTTTTTCCAATTTAATCTTGTATTCCTATTGTTTTTCATGCACCTGCTGCTATTTCTATGCAACATTTGAAATTGAGCTGAGGATTCTAAGCGAGTGACGTCACGGGGGTTTCGATCCTGCTTGAGAGGGAGGCTTAGATTAAGTATATTGAGAATACAATGATATTACTCGAAGATGTAGAATATATTATATGAATATTCTTAAATATGTTGCTCTCTTTTTGTTTTTCCAATTTAATTTTGTATTATTATGGTTTTTCAGGCACCTGCTGCTTCATCAATGCGACATTCGGAATTGAGCTGAGGATTCTACGCGAGTGACGTCACGAGGGTTTCGATCTTGCTTCGGAGGGAGGCTTTGATAAAGTATATCGAGAATACAATGCTATTATTCGACCTATTTTAATAATGTTAGAAAGCATTTTCTTGAATATGTTGCTCTCTTTTGTTTCTCCAATTCAATTTTGTATTATTATTGTTTATCATGCACCTGCTGCTTATTCTATGCGATATTTAGAATTGAGCTGAGGATTCTAAGCTAGTGACATCACGAGGGTTTCGATCTTGCTTCGGAGGGAGGCTTAGATAAAGTATATTGAGAATACAATGCTATTATTCGACCTACTTTAATAATGTTAGAAAGCATTTTCTTGAATATGTTGCTCTATTTTGTTTCTCCAATTCAAATTTGTATTACTATTGTTTTTCATGCACCTGCTGCATAAACAATGCGATATTTAGAATTGAGCTGAGGATTCTAAGCTAGTGACATCAAGAGGGCTTCGATCTTGCTTAGGAGGGAGGCTTATATTAGGATTATTGAGAATACTATGATATTATTCGACCTATTTTAAGTAAGTTAGAAAGCATTTTCTTGAATATGATGCTATCTTTTTTTTCCAATTTAATTTTGTATTATTATTGTTTTTCATGCACCTGCTGCATAAACAATGCGATATTTGGAATTGAGCTGAGGATTCTAAGCTAGTAACATCACGAGGGTTTCGATCTTGCTTGGTAGGGAGGCTTAGATTAAGTATATTGAGAATACAATGATATTATCCGACCTATTTTAATTAAGTGAGAAAGCATTTTCTTGAATATGTTGCTCTCTATTGGTTTTTCCAATTTAATTTTTCATTATTATTGTTTTTCAGGCACCTGCTGCTTAATGAATGTGACATTGGGAATTGAGCTGAGGATTCTACGCGAGTGACGTCACGAGGGTTTCGATCTTGCTTGGGAGGGAGGCTTAGATTAAGTATATTGAGAATACAATGCTATTATTCGACCTATTTTAATTAAGTTAGATAGAATTTTCTTGAATATGTTGCTCTCTTTTTGATTTTCCAATTTAATTTAGTATTATTATTGTTTTTCATGCACCTGCTGCCTAATCAATGCGACATTGGGAATTGAGCTGAGGATTCTAAGTGAGTGACGTCACCAGGGTTTAGATCTTGCTTGGGAGAAGGCTTATATTAAGTATATTGAGAATACAATGCTATTATTCGCCCTATTCTAGTTAAGTTAGAAAGCATTTTCTTGAATATGATGCTCTCTTTTTGTTTTTCCAATTTAATTTTATATTATTATTGTTTTTCAAGCACCTGCTGCTTCATCCATGCGACATTTGGAATTTAGCTGAGGATTCTAAGCGAGTGACGACACGAGGGTTTAGATCTTGCTTTAGAGGGAGGCTTAGATTAAGTATATTAAGAATACAATGCTATTTTTCGACCTATTTTAAGTAAGTTAGAAACCATTTTCTTGAATATGATGCTCTCTTTTTTTTCCAATTTTATTTTCTATTATGCACATGCTTCTTATTCTATGCGACACATAAGTATAAGTATATTGAGATTACATTGCTATTATTCGATCTATTCTAATTAAGTTAGATAGCACTTTCTTGAATATGTTGCTCTCTTTTTGTTTTTCCAATTTAATTTTGTATTATTATAGTTTTTCAGGCACCTGCTGCTTAATCAATGTCACATTTGGATCTAGCTGAGGATTCAAAGCGAGCGACGTCACTAGGGTTTTGATCTTGCTCGGGAGGGAGGCATAGATTAAGTATATTGAGATTACATTCCTATTATTCGATCTATTTTAATTAAGTTAGATAGCACTTTCTTGAATATATTGCTCTCTTTTTGTTATTCCAATTTAATTTTGTATTATTATTATTTTTAAGGAACCTGCTGCTTAATCAATGCCACATTTGGATTGAGCTGAGGATTCCAAGCGAGTGACGTCACTAGAGTTTTGATCTTGCTCTGGAGGTAGGCTTAGATTAAGTATATTGAGATTTCAATGCTATTATTCGATCTATTTTAATTAAGTTAGATAGCACTTTCTTGAATATGTTGCTCTCTTTTTGTTTTTCCGATTAATTTTGTATTGTTATTGTTTTTCAGGCACCTGCTGCTTAATGAATGTGACATTGGGAATTGAGCTGAGGATTCTACGCGAGTGACGTCACGAGGGTTTCGATCTTGCTTGGGAGGGAGGCTTAGATTAAGTATATTGAGAATACAATGCTATTATTCGACCTATTTTAATTAAGTTAGATAGAATTTTCTTGAATATGTTGCTCTCTTTTTGATTTTCCAATTTAATTTAGTATTATTATTGTTTTTCATGCACCTGCTGCCTAATCAATGCGACATTGGGAATTGAGCTGAGGATTCTAAGTGAGTGACGTCACCAGGGTTTAGATCTTGCTTGGGAGAAGGCTTATATTAAGTATATTGAGAATACAATGCTATTATTCGCCCTATTCTAGTAAAGTTAGAAAGCATTTTCTTGAATATGATGCTCTCTTTTTGTTTTTCCAATTAAATTTTATATTATTATTGTTTTTCAAGCACCTGCTGCTTCATCCATGCGACATTTGGAATTTAGCTGAGGATTCTAAGCGAGTGACGACACGAGGGTTTAGATCTTGCTTTAGAGGGAGGCTTAGATTAAGTATATTAAGAATACAATGCTATTTTTCGACCTATTTTAAGTAAGTTAGAAACCATTTTCTTGAATATGATGCTCTCTTTTTTTTCCAATTGAATTTTCTATTATGCACATGCTTCTTATTCTATGCGACACATAAGTATAAGTATATTGAGATTACATTGCTATTATTCGATCTATTCTAATTAAGTTAGATAGCACATTCTTGAATATATTGCTCTCTTTTTGTTATTCCAATTTAATTTTGTATTATTATTATTTTTAAGGCACCTGCTGCTTAATCAATGCCACATATGGATTGAGCTGAGGATTCTAAGCGAGTGCCGTCACAAGGGTTTTGATCTTGCTCGGGAGGGAGGCTTAGATTAAGTATATAGAGATTGCATTCCTATTATTCGATCTATTTTAATTAAGTTAGATAGCACTTTCTTGAATATGTTGCTCTCTTTTTGTTTTTCCAATTTAATTTTGTACTATTATCGTTTTTCAGGCACCTACTGCTTAATCAATGCCACATATGGATTGAGCTGAGGATTCTAAGCGAGTGACGTCACGAGGGTTTTGATCTTGCTCGGGAGTGAGGCTTAGATTAAGTATATTGAAATTACATTGCTATTATTCGATCTATTTTAATAAGGTTAGATAGCACTTTCTTGAATATGTTGCTCTCTTTTTAGTTTTCCAATTTAATTTAGTATTATTATAGTTTTTCAGGCACCTGCTGCATAATCAATGCCACATTTGGATTGAGCTGAGGATTCTGAGCGAGTTACGTCACTAGGGTTTTTATCTTGCTCGGGAGGGAGGCTTAGATTAAGTATATTGAGAATACATTGCTATTATTCGATCTATTTTAATTAATTAGATAGCACTTTCTTGAATATGTTGCTCTCTTTTTGTTTTTCCAATGTAATTTGTATTATTATTTTTTTTCAGGCACCTGCTGCATAATCAATGCCACGTTTGGAATTGAGCTGAGGATTCTAAGTGAGTGAAGTCAAGAGGGTTTTGATCTTGCTCGGGAGGGAAGCTTAGATTAAGTATATTGAGATTCCATTGCTATTATTTGATCTATTTTAATTAAGTTATATAGCACTTTCTTGAATATGTTGCTCTCTTTTTGTTTTTCCAATTTAATTTTGTATTATTATTATTTTTCAGGCACCTGCTGCTTAATCAATGCCACATTTGGAATATTGCTGAGGATTCTAAGCGAGTGACGTCACTAGGGTTTTGATCTTGCTTGGGAGGGAGGCCTAAATTAAGTATATTGAGATTACATTGCTATTATTTGATCTATTTTAATTAAGTTAAATAGCACTTTCTTGAATATGTTGCTCTCTTTTAGTTTTTCCAAGTTAATTTTGTATTATTATTGTTTTTCAGGCACCTGCCGCTGAATCAATGCCACATTTGGAATATTGCTGAGGATTCTAAGCGAGTGACGTCACAAGGGTTTTGATCTTGCTTGGGAGGGAGGCCTAAATTAAGTATATTGAGATTCTATTGCTATTATTTGATCTATTTTATTTAAGTTAGATAGCACTTTCTTGAATATGTTGCTCTCTTTTTGTTTTTCCAATTTAATTTTGTATTATTATTGTTTTTCAGGCACCTGCTGCTTAATCAATGCCACATTTGGAATTGAGCTGAGGATTCTAAGCGAGTGACGTCACGAGGGTTTTGATCTTGCTCGGGAGGGAGGCTTTTATTAAGTATATTGAGATTACATTGCTATTATTTGATCTATTTTACTTAAGGAAGATAGCACTTTATTGAATATGTTGCTCTCTTTTTGTTTTTCCAATTTAATTTCGTATAATTATAGTTTTTCAGGCACCTGCTGCTTAATCAATGCCACATTTGGAATATTGCTGAGGATTCTAAGCGAGTGACGTCACGAGGGTTTTGATCTTGCTCAGGAGGGAGGCTTAGATTAAGTATATTGAGATTATATTGCTATTATTTGATCTATTTTAAATATGTTCGATATTACTTTCTTGAATATGTTGCTCTCTTTTTGTTTTTCCAATTTAATTTTGTATTATTATTGTTCTTCAGGCACCTGCTGCTTCATCAATGCGACATTTGGAAATGAGTTGAGGATTCTAAGCGAGTGACGTCACTAGGGTTTTGATCTTGCTCGGGAGGGAGGCTTAGATTAATTATATTGAGATTGCATTGCTATTATTTGATCTATTTTAATTAAGTTATGTAGCACTTTCTTGAATATGTTGCTCTCTTTTTGTTTTTCCAATTTAATTTTGTATTATTATTGCTTTTCAGGCACCTGCTGCTTAATCAATGCCACATTTGGAATATTGCTGAGGATTCCAAGCGAGTGACGTCACCAGGGTTTTGATCTTGCTCGGGAGGGAGGCTTAGATAAAGTATATTCAAATTACATTGCTATTATTGGATCTATTTTAATTAAGTTAGATAGCACTTTCTTGAATATTTTGCCCTCTTTTTGTTTTTCCAATTTAATTTTATATTATTATTGTTTTTCAGGAACCTGCTGCTTCATTAATGCGACATTGAGCTGAGGATTCTAAGCGAGTGACGTAATGAGGGTTTTGATCTTGCTCGGGAGGGAGGCCTAAATTAAGTATATTGAGAATCAAATGCTATTTTACGACCTATTTGAACATAGTAAGAAAGCATTTTCTTGGATATATTGCTCTGTTTTTGTTTTTCCAATTTAATTTTGTATTATTATTGTTTTTCATGCACCTGCTGCTTAATCAATACAAGATTTGGAATTGAGCTGACGATTCTTATTAAGTGACGTCACGAGAGATTTGATCTTACTCCTTAGGGAGGCTTAGATTAAGTATATTGAGAATAAAATGCTATTATTCGACCTATTTTAATTAAGTAAGAAAGCATTTTCTTGAATATGTTACTCTGTTTTAGATTTTCCAATTTAATTTTGTATTATTATTGTTTTTCAAGCACCTGCTGCTTAATAATGCGACATTTGGAATTGAGCTGAGGATTCTAATTGAGTGACGTCACGAGAGTTTCGATCGTACTCGTTAGGGAGGCTTAGATTAAGTATATTGAGAATACAATGATATTATTCGACCTATATTAATTAAGTTAGAAAGCATTTTCTTGAATATGTTGCTCTCTTTTTGTTTTTCCAATTCAATTCTTCATTATTACTGTTTTTAAGGCACCTACTGCTTTATCAATGCGACATTGGGAATTGAGCTGAGGATTCTAAGTGACTGACGTAACGAGGGTTTAGATCTTGCTTGGGAGGAAGGCTTAGATTATGTATATTGAGAATACAATGCTATTATTCGACCTATTTTAATTAATTTAGATAGAATTTTCTTGAATGTGTTGCTCTCTTTTTGTTTTTCCAATTTAATCTTGTATTCCTATTGTTTTTCATGCACCTGCTGCTATTTCTATGCAACATTTGAAATTGAGCTGAGGATTCTAAGCGAGTGACGTCACGGGGGTTTCGATCCTGCTTGAGAGGGAGGCTTAGATTAAGTATATTGAGAATACAATGATATTACTCGAAGATGTAGAATATATTATATGAATATTCTTAAATATGTTGCTCTCTTTTTGTTTTTCCAATTTAATTTTGTATTATTATGGTTTTTCAGGCACCTGCTGCTTCATCAATGCGACATTCGGAATTGAGCTGAGGATTCTACGCGAGTGACGTCACGAGGGTTTCAATCTTGCTTCGGAGGGAGGCTTTGATAAAGTATATCGAGAATACAATGCTATTATTCGACCTATTTTAATAATGTTAGAAAGCATTTTCTTGAATATGTTGCTCTCTATTGGTTTTTCCAATTTAATTTTTCATTATTATTGTTTTTCAGGCACCTGCTGCTTAATGAATGTGACATTGGGAATTGAGCTGAGGATTCTACGCGAGTGACGTCACGAGGGTTTCGATCTTGCTTGGGAGGGAGGCTTAGATTAAGTATATTGAGAATACAATGCTATTATTCGACCTATTTTAATTAAGTTAGATAGAATTTTCTTGAATATGTT
This sequence comes from Sympetrum striolatum, assembly GCA_947579665.1. Lineage (NCBI taxonomy): Eukaryota > Metazoa > Arthropoda > Insecta > Odonata > Libellulidae > Sympetrum > Sympetrum striolatum. The sequence goes on from OX388352.1 coordinate 84,053,861, forward strand.
GCTCTCTTTTTGATTTTCCAATTTAATTTAGTATTATTATTGTTTTTCATGCACCTGCTGCCTAATCAATGCGACATTGGGAATTGAGCTGAGGATTCTAAGTGAGTGACGTCACGAGGGTTTAGATCTTGCTTGGGAGAAGGCTTATATTAAGTATATTGAGAATACAATGCTATTATTCGCCCTATTCTAGTTAAGTTAGAAAGCATTTTCTTGAATATGATGCTCTCTTTTTGTTTTTCCAATTTAATTTTATATTATTATTGTTTTTCAAGCACCTGCTGCTTCATCCATGCGAGATTTGGAATTTAGCTGAGGATTCTAAGCGAGTGACGACACGAGGGTTTAGATCTTGCTTTAGAGGGAGGCTTAGATTAAGTATATTAAGAATACAATGCTATTTTTCGACCTATTTTAAGTAAGTTAGAAACCATTTTCTTGAATATGATGCTCTCTTTTTTTTCCAATTGAATTTTCTATTATGCACATGCTTCTTATTCTATGCGACGCATAAGTATAAGTATATTGAGATTACATTGCTATTATTCGATCTATTCTAATTAAGTTCGATAGCACTTTCTTGAATATGTTGCTCTCTTTTTGTTTTTCCAATTTAATTTTGTATTATTATAGTTTTCAGGCACCTGCTGCTTAATCAATGCCACATATGGATTGAGCTGAGGATTCTAAGCGAGTGACGTCACGAGGGTTTTGATATTGCTCGGGAGGGAGGCTTAGTAAAGTATATTCAGATTACATTGCTATTATTCGATCTATTTTAATTAAATTATGTAGCACTTTCTTGAATATGTTGCTCTCTTTTTGTTTTTCCAATTTAATTTTGTATTATTATTATTTTTAAGGCACCTGCTGCTTAATCAATGCCACATATGGATTGAGCTGAGGATTCTAAGCGAGTGACGTCACAAGGGTTTTGATCTTGCTCGGGAGGGAGGCTTAGATTAAGTATATACAGATTACATTCCTATTATTCGATCTATTTTAATTAAGTTAGATAGCACTTTCTTGAATATGTTGCTCTCTTTTTGTTTTTCCAATTTAATTTTGTACTATTATCGTTTTTCAGGCACCTACTGCTTAATCAATGCCACATTTGGATTGAGCTGAGGATTCTAAGCGAGTGACGTCACAAGGGTTTTGATCTTGCTCGGGAGGGAGGCTTAGATTAAGTATATTGAGATTACATTGCTATTATTCGATCTATTTTAATAAGGTTAGATATCACTTTCTTGAATATGTTGCTCTCTTTTTATTTTTCCAATTTAATTTAGTATTATTATAGTTTTTCAGGCACCTGCTGCATAATCAATGCCACATTTGGATTGAGCTGAGGATTCTGAGCGAGTTACGTCACTAGGGTTTTTATCTTGCTCGGGAGGGAGGCTTAGATTAAGTATATTGAGAATACATTGCTATTATTCGATCTATTTTAATTAATTAGATAGCACTTTCTTGAATATGTTGCTCTCTTTTTGTTTTTCCAATATAATTTGTATTATTATTTTTTTTCAGGCACCTGCTGCATAATCAATGCCACGTTTGGAATTGAGCTGAGGATTCTAAGTGAGTGAAGTCAAGAGGGTTTTGATCTTGCTCGGGAGGGAGGCTTAGATTAAGTATATTGAGATTATATTGCTATTATTTGATCTATTTTAAATATGTTCGATATTACTTTCTTGAATATGTTGCTCTCTTTTTGTTTTTCCAATTTAATTTTGTATTATTATTGTTCTTCAGGCACCTGCTGCTTCATCAATGCGACATTTGGAAATGAGTTGAGGATTCTAAGCGAGTGACGTCACTAGGGTTTTGATCTTGCTCGGGAGGGAGGCTTAGATTAATTATATTGAGATTGCATTGCTATTATTTGATCTATTTTAATTAAGTTATGTAGCACTTTCTTGAATATGTTGCTCTCTTTTTGTTTTTCCAATTTAATTTTGTATTATTATTGCTTTTCAGGCACCTGCTGCTTAATCAATGCCACATTTGGAATATTGCTGAGGATTCCAAGCGAGTGACGTCACCAGGGTTTTGATCTTGCTCGGGAGGGAGGCTTAGATAAAGTATATTCAAATTACATTGCTATTATTGGATCTATTTTAATTAAGTTAGATAGCACTTTCTTGAATATTTTGCCCTCTTTTTGTTTTTCCAATTTAATTTTATATTATTATTGTTTTTCAGGAACCTGCTGCTTCATTAATGCGACATTGAGCTGAGGATTCTAAGCGAGTGACGTAATGAGGGTTTTGATCTTGCTCGGGAGGGAGGCCTAAATTAAGTATATTGAGAATCAAATGCTATTTTACGACCTATTTGAACATAGTAAGAAAGCATTTTCTTGGATATATTGCTCTGTTTTTGTTTTTCCAATTTAATTTTGTATTATTATTGTTTTTCATGCACCTGCTGCTTAATCAATACAAGATTTGGAATTGAGCTGACGATTCTTATTAAGTGACGTCACGAGAGATTTGATCTTACTCCTTAGGGAGGCTTAGATTAAGTATATTGAGAATAAAATGCTATTATTCGACCTATTTTAATTAAGTAAGAAAGCATTTTCTTGAATATGTTACTCTGTTTTAGATTTTCCAATTTAATTTTGTATTATTATTGTTTTTCAAGCACCTGCTGCTTAATAATGCGACATTTGGAATTGAGCTGAGGATTCTAATTGAGTGACGTCACGAGAGTTTCGATCGTACTCGTTAGGGAGGCTTAGATTAAGTATATTGAGAATACAATGCTATTATTCGACCTATATTAATTAAGTAAGAAAGTATTTTCTTTATATGTTCCTCTGTTTTTGTTTTTCCAATTTAATTTTGTATTATTATTGTTTTTCATGCACCTGCTGCTTAATCAATGCGACATTTGGAATTGAGCTGAGGATTCTAATTGAGTGACCTCACGAGAGTATCGATCATACTCGTTAGGGAGGCTTAGATTAAGTATATTGAGAATAAAATGCTATTATTCGACCTATTTTAATTAAGTAAGAAAGCATTTTCTTGAATATGTTTCTCTGTTTTTGATTTTCTAATATAATTTTGTATTATTATTGTTTTTCATGCACCTTGATGCTTAATCAATGCGACATTTGGAATTGAGCTGAGGATTCTAATTGAGTGACGTCACGAAAGTTTCGATCGTACTCGTTAGGGAGGCGTAGATTAAGTATATTGAGAATACAAAGCTATTATTCGACCTATTTTAACATAGTAAGAATGCATTTTCTTTATATGTTCCTCTGTTTTTGTTTTTCCAATTTAATTTTGTATTATTATTGTTTTTCATGCACCTGCTGCTTAATCAATGCGACATTTGGAATTGAGCTGAGGATTCTAATTGAGTGACCTCACGAGAGTTTCGATCATACTCGTTAGGGAGTCTTAGATTAAGTATATTGAGAATAAAGTACTATTATTCGACCTATTTTAATTAAGTAAGAAAGCATTTTCTTGAATATCTTTCCTCGTTTTTGAATTTCCAATTTAATTTTGAATTATCATTGTTTATCAAGCACCTGCTGCTTAATCAATGCCACATTTGGAATTGAGCTGAGGATTCTAAGCGAGTGTCGTCACGAGGGTTTTGATCTTGCTCGGGAGGGAGGCTTAAATTAAGTATATTGAGATTACATTGCTATGATTTAATCTATTTTATTTAAGTTAGATAGCACATTCTTGAATATGTTGCTCTCTTTTAGTTTTTCCAATTTAATTTTGTATTATTTGTTTTTCTGGAACCTGCTGCTTAATCAATGCCACATTTGGAATTGAGCTGAGGATTCTAAGCGAGTGACGTCACGAGTGTTTTGATCTTGCTCGGGAGGGACGCTTAGATTAAGTATATTGAGATTACATTGCTATTATTTGATCTATTTGAATTAAGTTAGACAGTACTTTCTTGAATATGTTGCTCTCTATTTGTTTTTCCAATTTAATTTGTATTATTATTGTTTTTCAGGCACCTGCTGCTTAATCAATGCCACATTTGGAATAAAGCTGAGGATTCTATGTGAGTGACGTCATGAGGGTTTTGATCTTGCTCGGGAGGGAGGCTTTTATTAAGTATATTGAGATTACATTGCTATTATTTGATCTATTTTACTTAAGGAAGATAGCACTTTATTGAATATGTTGCTCTCTTTTTGTTTTTCCAATTTAATTTCGTATAATTATAGTTTTTCAGGCACCTGCTGCTTAATCAATGCCACATTTGGAATTGAGTTGAGGATTCTAAGCGAGTGACGTCACGAGGGTTTTTATCTTGCTCGGGAGGGAGGCTTAGATTAAGTATATTGAGATTATATTGCTATTATTTGATCTATTTTAAATATGTTCGATAGCACTTTCTTGAATATGTTGCTCTCTTTTTGTTTTTCCAATTTAATTTTGTATTATTATTGTTTTGCAGGCACCTGCTGCTTAATCTATGCCACATTTGGAATTGAGCTGAGGATTCTAAGCGAGTGACGTCACTAGGGTTTTGATCTTGCTCGGGAGGGAGGCTTAGATTAAGTATATTGAGATTGCATTGCTATTATTTGATCTATTTTAATTAAGTTATATAGCACTTTCTTGAATATGTTGCTCTCTTTTTGTTTTTCCAATTTAATTTTGTATTATTATTGCTTTTCAGGCACCTGCTGCTTAATCAATGCCACATTTGGAATTGAGATGAGGATTCTAAGCGAGTGACGTCACGAGGGTTTTGATCTTGCTCAGGAGGGAGGCTTAGATTAAGTATATTGAGATTATATTGCTATTATTTGATCTATTTTAAATATGTTCGATAGCACTTTCTTGAATATGTTGCTCTCTTTTTGTTTTTCCAATTTAATTTTGTATTATTATTGTTCTTCAGGCACCTGCTGCTTCATCAATGCGACATTTGGAAATGAGTTGAGGATTCTAAGCGAGTGACGTCACTAGGGTTTTGATCTTGCTCGGGAGGGAGGCTTAGATTAATTATATTGAGATTGCATTGCTATTATTTGATCTATTTTAATTAAGTTATATAGCACTTTCTTGAATATGTTGCTCTCTTTTTGTTTTTCCAATTTAATTTTGTATTATTATTGCTTTTCAGGCACCTGCTGCTTAATCAATGCCACATTTGGAATATTGCTGAGGATTCCAAGCGAGTGACGTCACCAGGGTTTTGATCTTGCTCGGGAGGGACGCTTAGATAAAGTATATTCAAATTACATTGCTATTATTGGATCTATTTTAATTAAGTTAGATAGCACTTTCTTGAATATTTTGCCCTCTTTTTGTTTTTCCAATTTAATTTTATATTATTATTGTTTTTCAGGAACCTGCTGCTTCATTAATGCGACATTGAGCTGAGGATTCTAAGCGAGTGACGTAACGAGGGTTTTGATCTTGCTCGGGAGGGAGGCCTTAAATTAAGTATATTGAGAATCAAATGCTATTTTTCGACCTATTTGAACATAGTAAGAAAGCATTTTCTTAGATATATTGCTCTGTTTTTGTTTTTCCAATTTAATTTGTTATTATTATTGTTTTTCATGCACCTGCTGCTTAATCAATACAAGATTTGGAATTGAGCTGACGATTCTTATTGAGTGACGTCACGAGAGATTTGATCTTACTCCTTAGGGAGGCTTAGATTAAGTATATTGAGAATAAAATGCTATTATTCGACCTATTTTAATTAAGTAAGAAAGCATTTTCTTGAATATGTTTCTCTGTTTTAGATTTTCCAATTTAATTTTGTATTATTATTGTTTTTCAAGCACCTGCTGCTTAATAATGCGACATTTGGAATTGAGCTGAGGATTCTAATTGAGTGACGTTACGAGAGTTTCGATCGTACTCGTTAGGGAGGCTTAGATTAAGTATATTGAGAATACAATGCTATTATTCGACCTATATTAATTAAGTAAGAAAGTATTTTCTTTATATGATCCTCTGTTTTTGTTTTTCCAATTTAATTTTGTATTATTATTGTTTTTCATGCACCTGCTGCTTAATCAATGCGACATTTGGAATTGAGCTGAGGATTCTAATTGAGTGACCTCACGAGAGTTTCGATCATACTCGTTAGGGAGGCTTAGATTAAGTATATTGAGAATACAAAGCTATTATTCGACCTATTTTAACTTAGTAAGAATGCATTTTCTTGGTTATATTGCTCTGTTTTTGTTTTTCCAATTTAATTTGGATTATTATTGTTTTTCATGCACCTGCTGCTTAATCAATGCGACATTTGGAATTGAGCTGAGGATTCAAATTGAGTGACGTCACGATAGTTATGATCGTACTCGTTAGGGAGTCTTAGATTAAGTATATTGAGAATAAAATACTATTATTCGACCTATTTTAATTAAGCAAGAAAGCATTTTCTTGAATATCTTTCCTCGTTTTTGATTTTCCAATTTAATTTTGAATTATCATTGTTTATCAAGCACCTGCTGCTTAATCAATGCCACATTTGGAATTGAGCTGAGGATTCTAAGCGAGTTTCGTCACGAGGGTTTTGATCTTGCTCCGGAGGGAGGCTTAAATTAAGTATATTGAGATTACATTGCTATTATTTAATCTATTTTATTTAAGTTAGATAGCACATTCTTGAATATGTTGTTCTCTTTTAGTTTTTCCAATTTAATTTTGTATTATTATTGTTTTTCTGGAACCTGCTGCTTAATCAATGCCACATTTGGAATTGAGCTAAGGATTCTATGCGAGTGACGTCACGAGGGTTTTGATCTTGCTCGGGAGGGAGGCTTTTATTAAGTATATTGAGATTACATTGCTATTATTTGATCTATTTGAATTAAGTTAGACAGTACTTTCTTGAATATGTTGCTCTCTATTTGTTTTTCCAATTTAATTTGTATTATTATTGTTTTTCAGGCACCTGCTGCTTAATCAATGCCACATTTGGAATAAAGCTGAGGATTCTATGTGAGTGACGTCATGAGGGTTTTGATCTTGCTCGGGAGGGAGGCTTAGATTAAGTATATTGAGATTATATTGGTATTGTTTGATCTATTTTAATTAAGTTAGATAGCACTTTCTTGAATATGTTGCTCTCTTTTTGTTTTTCCAATTTAATTTTGTATTATTATTGTTTTTCAGGCACCTGCTGCTTAATCAATGCCACATTTGTAATTGAGCTGAGGATTCTATGCGAGTGACGTCACGAGGGTTTTGATCTTGCTCGGGAGGGAGGCTTAGATTAAGTGTATTGAGATTACATTGCTATTATTTGATCTATTTTAATTAGGTTATATAGCACTTTCTTGAATATGTTGCTCTCTTTTTGTTTTTCCAATTTAATTTTGTATTATTATTGTTTTTCAGGCACCTGCTGTTTAATCAATGCCACATTTGGAATGGAGCTGAGGATTCTAAGTGTGTGACGTCACCAGGGTTTTGATCTTGCTCGGGAGGGAGGCTTAGATAAAGTATATTGAGTTAACATTGCTATTATTTTATCTATTTTAATTAAATTCGATGGAACTTTCTTGAATATGTTGGTCTCTTATTGTTTTTCCGATTGAATTTTGTATTATTATTGTTTTTCAGGCACCTGCTGTTTAATCAATGCCACATTTGGAATTGAGCTGAGGATTCTAAGCGAGTGACGTCACGAGGGTTTTGATCTTGCTCGGGAGGGATGCTTAGATTAAGTATATTGAGATTAGATTGCTATTCTTGGATCTATTTAATTAAGTTAGATAGCACTTTCTTGAATATTATGCTCTCTTTTTTTTTTCCAATTTAATTTTGTATTACAATTGTTTTCCAGGCACCTGCTGCTTAATCAATGCCACATTTGGAATTGAGCTGAGGATTCTAAGCGAGTTACGTCACGAGGGTTTTAATCCTGCTCGGGAGGGAGGCTTAGATTAAGTATATTGAGATTAGATTGCTATTATTGGATCTATTTAATTAAGTTAGATAGCACATTCTTGAATATGTTGCTCTCTTTTAGTTTTTCCAATTTAATTTTGTATTATTAATGTTTCTCTGGAACTTGCTGCTTAATCAATGCCACATTTGGAATTCAGCTGAGGATTCTAAGCGAGTGACGTCACGAGGGTTTTGATCTTGCTCGGGAGGGAGGCTTAGATTAAGTGTATTGAGATTACATTGCTATTATTTGATCTATTTTAGTTAAGTTAGATAGCACTTTCTTGAATATGTTGCTCACTTTTTTTTCCTATTTAATTTTGGATAATTATTGTTTTTCTTGAACCTGCTGCTTAATCAATGCCACATTAGGAATTGAGTTGAGGATTTTAAGTGTGTGACGTCACAAGGGTTTTGATCTTGCTCGGGAGGGAGGCTTAGATAAAGTATATTGAGTTTACATTGCTATTATTTGATCTATTTTAATTAAATTCGATAGCACTTTCTTGAATATGTTGCTCTCTTTTTGTTTTTCCAATTTAATTTTGTATTACAATTGTTTTCCAGGCACCTGCTGCTTCATCAATGCGACATTTGGAATTGAGTTGAGGATTCTAAGCGAGTGACGTCACTAGGGTTTTGATCTTGCTCGGGATGGAGGCTTAAATTAAGTATATTGAGATTACATTGCTATTATTTGATCTATCTTAATTAAGTTAGATAGCACTTTCTTGAATATGTTGCTCTCTTTTAGTTTTTCTAATTTAATTTTGTATTATTATTGTTTTTCTGGAACCTGCTGCTTGATCAATGCCACATTTGGAATTCAGCTGAGGATTCTAAGCGAGTGACGTCACGAGGGTTTTGATCTTGCTCGGGAGGGAGGCTTAGATTAAGTGTATTGAGATTACATTGCTATTATTTGATCTATTTTAGTTAAGTTAGATAGCACTTTCTTGAATATGTTGCTCACTTTTTTTTCCAATTTAATTTTGGATAATTATTGTTTTTCTTGAACCTGCTGCTTAATCAATGCCACATTTGGAATTGAGCTGAGGATTTTAAGCGTGTGACGTCACAAGGGTTTTGATCTTGCTCGGGAGGGAGTCTTAGATTAAGTATATTGAGATTAGATTGCTATTATTGGATCTATTTAATTAAGTTAGATAGCACTTTCTTGAATATTATGCTCTCTTTTTGTTTTTCCAATTTAATTTTGTATTACAATTGTTTTCCAGGCACCTGCTGCTTAATCAATGCCACATTTGGAATTGAGCTGAGGATTCTAAGCGAGTGACGTTAGGAGGGTTTTGATCTTGCTCGGGAGGGATGCTTAGATTAAGTACATTGAGATTCCATTGCTATTATTTGATCTATTTTAATTAAGTTTGATAGCCCTTTCTTGAATATGTATGCCCTCTTTTGGTTTTCCAATTTAATTTTGTATTAATATTGTTTTTCATGCACCTGCCGCTGAATCTATGCCACATTTGGAATTGAGCTGAGGATTCTAAGCAAGTGACGTCACAAGGGTTTTGATCTTGCTCAGGAGGGAGGCTTAGATTAAGTATATTGAGATTTCATTGCTATTATTCGATCTATTTTAATTAAGTTAGATAGCACTTTCTTGAATATGTTGCTCTCTTTTTGTTTTTACAATTTAATTTTGTATTATTATTGTTCTTCAGGCACCTGCTGCTTAATCAATGCCACGTTTGGAATTGAGCTGAGGATTTTAAGCGAGTGACGTCGCGAGTGTTTCGATCTTGCCGGGAGGGAGGCTTAGATTAAGTATATTGAGAATACATTGCTATTATTTGATCTATTTTAGTTAAGTTAGATAGCACTTTCTTGAATATGTTGCTCACTTTTTTTTTCCTATTTAATTTTGTATAATTATTGTTTTTCTTGAACCTGCTGCTTAATCAATGCCACATTTGGAATTGAGCTGAGGATTCTAAGCGAGTGACGTCACGAGGGTTTTGATCTTGCTCAGGAGGGAGGCCTAGATTAAGTATATTGAGTTTACATTGCTATTATTTGATCTATTTTAATTAAATTCGATAGCACTTTCTTGAATATGTTGCTCTCTTTTTGTTTTTCCAATTTAATTTTGTATTATTATTGTTCTTCAGGCACCTGCTGCTTCATCAATGCGACATTTGGAATTGAGTTGAGGATTCTAAGCGAGTGACGTCACTAGGGTTTTGATCTTGCTCGGGAGGGAGGCTTAAATTAAGTATATTGAGATTACATTGCTATTATTTGATCTATCTTAATTAAGTTAGATAGCACTTTCTTGAATATGTTGCTCTCTTTTAGTTTTTCTAATTTAAATTTGTATTATTATTGTTTTTCTGGAACCTGCTGCTTAATCAATGCCACATTTGGAATTGAGCTGAGGATTCGAAGCGAGTGCCGTCACGAGGGTTTTGATCTTGCTCGGGAGGGAGGCTTAGATTAAGTGTATTGAGATTACATTGCTATTATTTGATCTATTTTAGTTAAGTTAGATAGCACTTTCTTGAATATGTTGCTCACTTTTTTTTCCTATTTAATTTTGGATAATTATTGTTTTTCTTGAACCTGCTGCTTAATCAATGCCACATTTGGAATTGAGTTGAGGATTCTAAGCGTGTGACGTCACAAGGGTTTTGATCTTGCTCGGGAGGGAGGCTTAGATAAAGTATATTGAGTTTACATTGCTATTATTTGATCTATTTTAATTAAATTCGATAGCACTTTCTTGAATATGTTGCTCTCTTTTTGTTTTTCCAATTTAATTTTGTATTATTATTGTTCTTCAGGCACCTGCTTCTTCATCAATGCGACATTTGGAATTGAGTTGAGGATTCTAAGCGAGTGACGTCACTAGGGTTTTGATCTTGCTCGGGAGGGAGGCTTAAATTAAGTATATTGAGATTACATTGCTATTATTTGATCTATCTTAATTAAGTTAGATAGCACTTTCTTGAATATGTTGCTCACTTTTTTTTTCCAATTTAATTTTGGATAATTATTGTTTTTCTTGAACCTGCTGCTTAATCAATGCCACATTTGGAATTGAGCTGAGGATTCTAAGCGAGTGACGTTACGAGGGTTTTGATCTTGCTCGGGAGGGAAGCTTAGATTAAGTACATTGAGATTTCATTGCTATTATTTGATCTATTTTAATTAAGTTAGATAGCCCTTTCTTGAATATGTATGCCCTCTTTTGGTTTTCCAATTTAATTTTGTATTATTATTGTTTTTCAGGCACCTGCCGCTGAATCTATGCCAGATTTGGAATTGAGCTGAGGATTTTAAGCGAGTGACGTCGCGAGTGTTTTGATCTTGCCTGGAGGGAGGCTTAGATTAAGTATATTGAGAATACATTGCTATTATTCGATATATTTTAATTAAGTTAGATAGTACTTTCTTGAATATGCTGCTTTCTTTTTGTTTTTGCAATTTAATTTTGTATTATTATTGTTTTTCAGGCACCTGCTGCTTAATCAATGCCACATTTGGAATTGAGCTGAGGATTCTAAGCGAGTGACGTCACGAGGGTTTTGATCTTGCTCGGGAGGGAGGCTTAGATGAAGTATATTGAGAATACAATGCTATTATTCTACCTATTTTAATTGAGTAAGATAGCATTTTTATGAATATTGTTCACTGTTTTTGTTTTTCAAATTTATTTTTGTATTATTATTGTTTTTCAGGCACCTGTTGCTAAATCAATGCGACATTTGGAATTGAGCTGAGGATTCTAAGCAAATTTCGTCACGAGGGTTTCGATCTTATTTGGAAGGGAGGCTTAGATTAAGTATATTGAGAATACAATGCAATAATTCGACCTATTTTAATTTAGTAAGACAGTATTTTCTTGAATATGTTGCAATCTTTTTTTTTCCAATTTAATTTTGTATTATTATTGTTTTTCAGGCACCTGCTGCTTAATCAATGCGACATTTGTATTTGAGCTGAGGATTCGAAGCGAGTGACGTCACGACGGTTTCGATCTTGCTTGGGAGGGAGGCTAAGATTAAGTATATTGAGATTACATTACTATTATTGGATCTATTTTAATTATGTTAGATAGCATTATCTTGAATATGTACTCTGTTTTTGTTTTTCCAATTTAATTTTGTATTATTATTGTTTTTCTGGCACCTGCTGCTTAATCAATGCCACATTTGGAATTGAGCTAAGGATTCTAAGCGAGTGACGTCACGAGGGTTTTAATCTTGCTCGGGAGGGAGGCTTAGATTAAGTATACTGAGATTACATTGCTATTATTTGATCTATAATAATTAAGTTAGATTGCACTTTCTTGAATATGTTGCAATCTTTTTTTTCCAATTTAATTTTGTATTATTATTGTTTTTCTGGCACCTAATGCTTATTCAATGCCACATTTAGAATTGAGCTAATGATTCTAATTGAGTGACGTCACGAGAGTTTCGATAGTACTCGTTAGGGAGGCTTAGATTAGGTATATTGAGAATACAATGCTATTATTGGATCTACTTTAATTAAGTTAGATAGCATTTTCTTGAATATATTTCTCTGTTTTTGATTTTCCAATTTAATTTTGTATTATTATTGGTTTTCATGCACCTGCTGCTTAATAAATGCGATATTTGGAATTGAGCTGAGGATTCTAATTGAGTGACGTCACGAGAGATTCAATCTTACTCGTTAGGGAGGCTTAGATTAAGTATATTGAGAATACAATGCAATAATTCGACCTATTTTAATTTAGTAAGACAGTATTTTCTTGAATATGTTGCAATCTTTTTTTTTCCAATTTAATTTTGTATTATTATAGTTTTTCAGGCACCTGCTGCTTAATCAATAACACATTTGGAATTGAGCTGAGGATGCTAAGCGAGTGACGTCACGAGGGTTTCGATCTTGCTTGGGAGGGAGGCTTAAATTAAGTGTATTGAGATTAGATTGCTATTATTGGATCTTTTTAATTAAGTTAGATAGCACTTTCTTGAATATAATGATCTCTATTTGTTTTTCCAATTTAATTTTGTATTATTATTGTTTTTCAGGCACCTGCTGCTTAATCAATGCCAAATTTGGAATTGAGCTGAGGATTCTAATTGAGTGACGTCACGAGAGTTTCGATCGTACTCGTTAGGGAGGCTTAGATTTAGTATATTGATAATACAATGCTATTATTCGACCTATTTTAATTAAGTAAGAAAGTATTTTCTTGATATATTGCTTTGTTTTTGTTTTCCAATTTAATTTTGTATTCTTATTGTTTTTCAGGCACCTTCTGCATAAACAATGCGACATTTCTAATTAAGCTTAGGATTCTAATTGAGTGACGTCACGAGAGTTTCGATCGTACTCGTTAGGGAGGCTTAGATTAAGTATATTGAGAATAAAATGCTATAATTCGACCTATTTTAATTAAGTAAGAAAGCACTTTCTTGAATATGTTGCTCTCTTTTTTTTCCAATTTAATTATGTTTTATTATTGTTCTTCAGGCACCTGCTGTTTAATCAATGCCACATTTGGAATTGAGCTGAGGATTTTAGGGAGTGATGTCACAAGGGTTTCGATCTTGCTTGGGAGGGAGGCTTAGATTAAGTATATTGAGATAACATTGCTATTATTCGATCTATTTTAATTAAATTAGATTGCACTTTCTTGAATATTTTGCTCTCTTTTTGTTTTTCCAATTGAATTTTGTATTATCATTGTTTTTCAGGCACCTGCTGCTTAATCAATGCCACATTAAGAATTGAGCTGAGGATTTTAAGCGAGTGATGTCACAATGGTTTTGACCTTGCTCGGGAGGGAGGCTTAGGTTAAGTATATTGAGATTACATTGCTATAATTGGATCTATTTTAATTAAGTTAGATAGCACTTTCTTGAATATTATGCTCTCTTTTTGTTTTTCGAATTTAATTTTGTATTATTATTGTTTTTCAGGCACTTGCTGCTTAATCAATAACACATTTAGAATTGAGCTGAGGATGCTAAGCGAGTGACGTCACGAGGGTTTCGATCTTGTTTGGGAGGGAGGCTTAGATTAAGTATATTGAGATTACATGGCTATTATTCGATCTATTTTTATTAAGTTAAATAGCACTTTCTTGAATATGTTGCTCTCGTTTTATTTTTCCAATTTAATTTTTTATTATTATAGTTTTTCAGGTACCTGTTGCTTAATCAATGCCACATTTGGAATTGAGCTGAGGATTCTAAGCGAGTGACTTCACGAGGGTTTTGATCTTCCTCGGGAGGGAGGCTTAGATTAACTATATTGAGATTACATTGCTATTATTGGATCTATTTTATTTAAGTTAGATAGCACTTTCTTGAATATAATGCTCTCTTTTTGTTTTTCCAAATTATATTTGTATTATTATTGTTTTTCAGGCACCTGCTGCTTAATCAATGCCAAATTTGTAATTGAGCTGAGGATTTTATGGAGTGACGTCACCAGGGTTTCGATCATGCTTGCAAGGGAGGCTTAGATTAAGTATATTGAGATAACATTGCTATTTTTCGATCTATTTTAATTAAGTTAGATAACACTTTCTTGAATATTATGCTCTCTTTTTGTTTTTCGAATTTAATTTTGTATTATTATTGTTTTTCAGGCACCTGCTGCTTAATCAATGCCACATTTGGAATTTAGCTGAGGATTCTAAGCGAGTGATGTCAAGAGGGTTTCGATCTTGCTTGGGAGAGAGTCTAAGATTAAGTATATTGAGATTAGATTGCTATTATTGGATATATTTTAATTAAGTTAGATAGCACTTTCTTGAATATTATGCTCTCTATTTTTTTTTCAAATTTAATTTTGTATTACTATTGTTTTTCAGGCACCTGCTGCTTCATCAATGCCACATTTGGAATGCAGCTGAAGATTCTAAGCGAGTGACGTCACGAGGGTTTTGATCTTGCTCGGGAGGGAGGCTTAGATTAAGTGTATTGAGATTACATTGCTATTATTGGATCTACTTTAATTAAGTTAGATAGCACTTTCCTGAATATCATGCTCTCTTTTTGTTTTTACAATTTAATTTTGTATTAGTATTGTTTTTCAGGCACCTGCTGCTTAATCAATGCCACATTTGGAATTGAGCTAAGGATTCAAATTGAGTGACATCACGAGAGTTTTGATCTTGATCGGGAGGGAGGCTTAGATTAAGTACATTGAGATTACATTGCTATTATTTGATCTATTTTAATTAATTTAGATAGCACTTTCTTGAATATATTTCTCTGTTTTTGATTTTCCAATTTAATTTTGTATTATTATTGGTTTTCATGCACCTGCTGCTTAATAAATGCGATATTTGGAATTGAGCTGAGGATTCTAATTAAGTGACGTCACGAGAGATTCGATCGTACTCCTTAGGGAGGCTTAGATTAAATATATTGAGAATACAATGCTATTATTCGACCTATTTTAATTTATAAAAAAAGTATTTTCTCTATATGTTGCTCTTTTTTTGTTTTTCCAATTTAATTTTGTATTATTATTGTTTTTCAGGCACCTGCTGCTTAATCAATGCAACATTTGGAATTGAGCTGAGGATTTTAGGGAGTGACGTCACGAGGGTTTCGATCGTACTCGTTAGGGAGGCTTAGATTAACTATATTGAGAATAAAATGCTATTATTCGACCTATTTTAACATAGTATGAAAAGATTTTCTTGGGTTATATTGCTCTGTTTTTGTTTTTGCAATTTAATTTGGATTATTATTGTTTTTCATGCACCTGCTGCTTAATCAATGGGACATTTGGAATTGAGCTGAGGATTCTAATTGAGTGACGTCACGAGAATTTCGATCGTACTCTTTAGGGAGGCTTAGATTAAGTATATTGAGAATATATGCTATAATTCGACCTATTTTATTTAAGTAAGAAAGCATTTTCTTGAATATGTTGCTCTCTTTTTGTATTTCCAATTTAATTTTGTATTATCATTGTTTTTCAGGCACCTGCTGCTTAATCAATGCCACATTAAGAATTGAGCTGAGGATTTTAAGCGAGTGATGTCACAAGGGTTTTGACCTTGCTCGGGAGGGAGGCTTAGGTTAAGTATATTGAGATTACATTGCTATAATTGGATCTATTTTAATTAAGTTAGATAGCACTTTCTTGAATATTATGCTCTCTTTTTGTTTTTCGAATTTAATTTTGTATTATTATTGTTTTTCAGGCACTTGCTGCTTAATCAATACCACATTTAGAATTGAGCTGAGGATGCTTAGCGAGTGACGTCACGAGGGTTTCGATCTTGTTTGGGAGGGAGGCTTAGATTAAGTATATTGAGATTACATGGCTATTATTCGATCTATTTTTATTAAGTTAAATAGCACTTTCTTGAATATGTTGCTCTCGTTTTATTTTTCCAATTTAATTTTTTATTATTATAGTTTTTCAGGCACCTGTTGCTTAATCAATGCCACATTTGGAATTGAGCTGAGGATTCTAAGCGAGTGACTTCACGAGGGTTTTGATCTTCCTCGGGAGGGAGGCTTAGATTAACTATATTGAGATTACATTGCTATTATTGGATCTATTTTATTTAAGTTAGATAGCACTTTCTTGAATATAATGCTCTCTTTTTGTTTTTCCAATTTATATTTGTATTATTATTGTTTTTCAGGCACCTGCTGCTTAATCAATGCCAAATTTGTAATTGAGCTGAGGATTTTATGGAGTGACGTCACCAGGGTTTCGATCTTGCTTGCAAGGGAGGCTTAGATTAAGTATATTGAGATAACATTGCTATTATTCGATCTATTTTAATTAAGTTAGATAGCACTTTCTTGAATATTATGCTCTCTTTTTGTTTTTCGAATTTAATTTTGTATTATTATTGTTTTTCAGGCACCTGCTGCTTAATCAATGCCACATTTGGAATTTAGCTGAGGATTCTAAGCGAGTGATGTCAAGAGGGTTTCGATCTTGCTTGGGAGAGAGTCTAAGATTAAGTATATTGAGATTAGATTGCTATTATTGGATATATTTTAATTAAGTTAGATAGCACTTTCTTGAATATTATGCTCTCTATTTTTTTTTCAAATTTAATTTTGTATTACTATTGTTTTTCAGGCACCTGCTGCTTCATCAATGCCACATTTGGAATGGAGCTGAAGATTCTAAGCGAGTGACGTCACGAGGGTTTTGATCTTGCTCGGGAGGGAGGCTTAGATTAAGTGTATTGAGATTACATTGCTATTATTGGATCTACTTTAATTAAGTTAGATAGCACTTTCCTGAATATCATGCTCTCTTTTTGTTTTTACAATTTAATTTTGTATTAGTATTGTTTTTCAGGCACCTGCTGCTTAATCAATGCCACATTTGGAATTGAGCTAAGGATTCAAATTGAGTGACATCACGAGAGTTTTGATCTTGATCGGGAGGGAGGCTTAGATTAAGTACATTGAGATTACATTGCTATTATTTGATCTATTTTAATTAATTTAGATAGCACTTTCTTGAATATATTTCTCTGTTTTTGATTTTCCAATTTAATTTTGTATTATTATTGGTTTTCATGCACCTGCTGCTTAATAAATGCGATATTTGGAATTGAGCTGAGGATTCTAATTAAGTGACGTCACGAGAGATTCGATCGTACTCCTTAGGGAGGCTTAGATTAAATATATTGAGAATACAATGCTATTATTCGACCTATTTTAATTAATAAAAAAAGTATTTTCTCTATATGTTGCTCTTTTTTTGTTTTTCCAATTTAATTTTGTATTATTATTGTTTTTCAGGCACCTGCTGCTTAATCAATGCAACATTTGGAATTGAGATGAGGATTTTAGGGAGTGACGTCACGAGGGTTTCGATCGTACTCGTTAGGGAGGCTTAGATTAACTATATTGAGAATAAAATGCTATTATTCGACCTATTTTAACATAGTATGAAAAGATTTTCTTGGGTTATATTGCTCTGTTTTTGTTTTTGCAATTTAATTTGGATTATTATTGTTTTTCATGCACCTGCTGCTTAATCAATGGGACATTTGGAATTGAGCTGAGGATTCTAATTGAGTGACGTCACGAGAATTTCGATCGTACTCTTTAGGGAGGCTTAGATTAAGTATATTGAGAATATATGCTATAATTCGACCTATTTTATTTAAGTAAGAAAGCATTTTCTTGAATATGTTGCTCTCTTTTTGTTTTTCCAATTGAATTTTGTATTATTATTGTTTTTCAGGCACCTGCTGCTTAATCAATGCCACATTTGGAATTGAGCTGAGGATTCTAAGTGACGGACGTCACGAAGGTTTTGATCTTGCTCGGGAGGGAGGCTTAGATTAGGTATATTGAGATTACATTGCTATTATTGGATCTATTTTCATAAAGTTAGGTAGCACTTTCTTGAATATTATGCTCTCTTTTTGTTTTTCCAATTTTATTTTGTATTATTATTGTTTTTCAGGCCCTTTGCTAAATCAATGCGACATTTGTAATTGAGCTGAGGATTTGAAGCGAGTGATGTCACGACGGTTTCGATCTTGCTTGGGAGGGAGGCTTAGATTAAGTATATTGAGATTACATTGCTATTATTTGATCTATTTTAATTACGTTCGATAGCATTATCTTGAATATGTACTCTGTTTTTGTTTTTCCAATTTAATTTTGTATTATTATTGTTTTTCCGTTACCTGCTGCTTAATCAAAGCGACATTTGGAATTGAGCTGAGGATTCTAATTGAGTGACGTCACGAGGGTTTTGATCGTACTTGTTAAGGAGGCTTAGATTAAGTATATTGAGATTACAATGCTATGATTCGACCTATTTTAATTTAGTAAGAAAGAATTTTCTTGAATATATTGGAATCTTTTTGTTTTTTTAATTTAATTTTGTATTATTACTGTTTTTCAAGCACCTGTTGCTTAATCCATGCGAGATTTGGAATTGAGCTGAGGATTCTAAGTGAGTTACATCACGAGGGATTCGATCTTGCTCGGGAAGGAGGATTATATTATGTATATTGAGAATATAATTCTATTATTCGACCTATTTTAATTTAGTAATAAAGCATTTTCTTGAATATGATGCTCTCTTTTTGTTCTTCCAATTAATTTTTTAATTATTATCGTTTTTAGGCACCTGCTGCTTAAAAAATTCGACATTTGGAATTGAGCTTTGGATTCTAAACGAAAGACGTCACGAGGGTTTTGATCTTGCTCGGAGAGAGGCTTAGATTAAGTATATTGAGATTACATTGCTATTATTTGATCTATTTTAATTAAGTTAGATAGCACTTTCTTGAATTTGTTGCTCTCTTTTTGTATTTCCAATTTTATTTTGTATTACTAAGTTTTTTCTGTCACCTGTAGCTTAATCAATGCCACATTTGGAATTGAGCTTAGGATTCTAAGCGAGTGACGTCACGAAGGTTTTGATCTTGCACGGGAGGGAGCCTTAGATTAAGTATATTGAGATTACATTGCTATTATTGGATCTACTTTAATTAAGTTAGATAGCACTTTCTTGAATATTATGCTCTCTTTTTTTTATAATTTAATTTTGTATTATTATTGTTTTTCAGGCACCTGCTGCTTAATCAATGCCACATTTGGAATTGAGCTAAGGATTCTAATTGAGTGACGTCACGAGAGTTTCGATCGTACTCGTTAGGGAGGCTTAGATTAAGTATATTGAGAATACAATGCTATTATTGGATTTACTTTAATTACGTTAGATAGCACTTTCTTGAATATTATGCTCTCTTTTTGTTTTTCAAATTTATTTTTGTATTATTATTGTTTTTCAGGCACCTGTTGCTAAATCAAAGCGACATTTGGAATTGAGCTGAGGATTCTAAGCGAGTGACGTAACGAGGGTTTTGATCTTGCTCGGGAGGGAAGCTTAGATTAAGTATATTGAGATTACATTGCTATTATTCGATCTATTTTAATTAAGTTAGATAGCACTTTCTTGAATATTATGCTCTCTTTTTGTTTTCAAATTTATTTTTGTATTATTATTGTTTTTCAGACACCTGTTGCTAAATCAATGCGACATTTGGAATTGAGCTGAGGAATCTAAGCCAATTTCCTTACGAGGGTTTCGATCTTATTTGGAAGGGAGGCTTAGATTAAGTATATTGAGATACTATTGCTATTATTTGATCTATTTTAATTAAGTTAGATAGCAGTTTCTTGAATATGTTGCTCTCTTTTTGTTTTTGCAATTTAATTTTGTATTATTATTGTTTTTCAGGCACCTGCTGCCTAATCAATGCCACATTTGGAATTGAGCTGAGGATTCTAAGCGAGTGACGTCACGAGGGTTTTAATCTTGCTCGGGAGGGAGGCTTAGATTAAGTATATTGAGATTACATTGCTATTATTTGATCTATTTTAATTAAGTAAGATATCACTTTCTTGAATAAGTTGCTCTCTTTTTGTTTTTCCGATTAATTTTGTATTGTTATTGTTTTTCAGGCACCTGCTGCTTAATCAATGCCACATTTGGAATTGAGCTGAGGATTCTAAGTGACGGACGTCACGAAGGTTTTGATCTTGCTCGGGAGGGAGGCTTAGATTAGGTATATTGAGATTACATTGCTATTATTGGATCTATTTTCATAAAGTTAGGTAGCACTTTCTTGAATATTATGCTCTCTTTTTGTTTTTCCAATTTAATTTTGTATTATTATTGTTTTTCAGGCACCTGTTGCTAAATCAATGCGACATTTGTAATTGAGCTGAGGATTTGAAGCGAGTGATGTCACGACGGTTTCGATCTTGCTTTGGAGGGAGGCTTAGATTAAGTATATTGAGATTACATTGCTATTATTTGATCTATTTTAATTACGTTCGATAGCATTATCTTGAATATGTACTCTGTTTTTGTTTTTCCAATTTAATTTTGTATTATTATTGTTTTTCCGTTACCTGCTGCTTAATCAAAGCGACATTTGGAATTGAGCTGAGGATTCTAATTGAGTGACGTCACGAGGGTTTTGATCGTACTTGTTAGGGAGGCTTAGATTATGTATATTGAGATTACAATGCTATGATTCGACCTATTTTAATTTAGTAAGAAAGAATTTTCTTGAATATATTGGAATCTTTTTGTTTTTTTAATTTAATTTTGTATTATTACTGTTTTTCAAGCACCTGTTGCTTAATCCATGCGAGATTTGGAATTGAGCTGAGGATTCTAAGTGAGTTACATCACGAGGGATTCGATCTTGCTCGGGAAGGAGGATTATATTATGTATATTGAGAATATAATTCTATTATTCGACCTATTTTAATTTAGTAATAAAGCATTTTCTTGAATATGATGCTCTCTTTTTGTTCTTCCAATTAATTTTTTAATTATTATCGTTTTTAGGCACCTGCTGCTTAAAAAATTCGACATTTGGAATTGAGCTTTGGATTCTAAACGAAAGACGTCACGAGGGTTTTGATCTTGCTCGGAGAGAGGCTTAGATTAAGTATATTGAGATTACATTGCTATTATTTGATCTATTTTAATTAAGTTAGATAGCACTTTCTTGAATTTGTTGCTCTCTTTTTGTATTTCCAATTTTATTTTGTATTACTAAGTTTTTTCTGTCACCTGTAGCTTAATCAATGCCACATTTGGAATTGAGCTGAGGATTCTAAGCGAGTGACGTCACGAAGGTTTTGATCTTGCACGGGAGGGAGCCTTAGATTAAGTATATTGAGATTACATTGCTATTATTGGATCTACTTTAATTAAGTTAGATAGCACTTTCTTGAATATTATGCTCTCTTTTTTTTATAATTTAATTTTGTATTATTATTGTTTTTCAGGCACCTGCTGCTTAATCAATGCCACATTTGGAATTGAGCTAAGGATTCTAATTGAGTGACGTCACGAGAGTTTCGATCGTACTCGTTAGGGAGGCTTAGATTAAGTATATTGAGAATACAATGCTATTATTGGATTTACTTTAATTACGTTAGATAGCACTTTCTTGAATATTATGCTCTCTTTTTGTTTTTCAAATTTATTTTTGTATTATTATTGTTTTTCAGGCACCTGTTGCTAAATCAAAGCGACATTTGGAATTGAGCTGAGGATTCTAAGCGAGTGACGTAACGAGGGTTTTGATCTTGCTCGGGAGGGAAGCTTAGATTAAGTATATTGAGATTACATTGCTATTATTCGATCTATTTTAATTAAGTTAGATAGCACTTTCTTGAATATTATGCTCTCTTTTTGTTTTCAAATTTATTTTTGTATTATTATTGTTTTTCAGACACCTGTTGCTAAATCAATGCGACATTTGGAATTGAGCTGAGGAATCTAAGCCAATTTCCTCACGAGGGTTTCGATCTTATTTGGAAGGGAGGCTTAGATTAAGTATATTGAGATACTATTGCTATTATTTGATCTATTTTAATTAAGTTAGATAGCAGTTTCTTGAATATGTTGCTCTCTTTTTGTTTTTGCAATTTAATTTTGTATTATTATTGTTTTTCAGGCACCTGCTGCCTAATCAATGCCACATTTGGAATTGAGCTGAGGATTCTAAGCGAGTGACGTCACGAGGGTTTTAATCTTGCTCGGGAGGGAGTCTTAGATTAAGTATATTGAGATTACATTGCTATTATTCGATCTATATTAATTAAGTTAGATTACACTTTCTTGAATATGTTGCAATCTTTTTTTTCCAATTTAATTTTGTATTATTATTATTGTTTTTCAGGCATCTGCTGCTTAATCAATGCCACATTTGGAATTGAGCTGAGGATTCTAAGCGAGTGACGTAACGAGGGTTTTGATCTTGCTCGGGAGGGAAGCTTAGATTAAGTATATTGAGATTACATTGCTATTATTCGATCTATTTTAATTAAGTTAGATAGCTTTTTCTTGAATATGTTGCTCTCTTTTTGTTTTTACAATTTAATTTTGTATTATTATTGTTTTTCAGGCACCTGCTGCTTAATCAATGCCACATTTGGAATTGAGCTGAGGATTCTAAGCGAGTGACGTAACGAGGGTTTTGATCTTGCTCGGGAGGGAAGCTTAGATTAAGTATATTGAGATTACATTGCTATTATTTGATCTATTTTAATTAAGTTAGATAGCACTTTCTTGAATATGTTGCTCTCTTTTTGTTTTTCCAATTTAATTTTGTATTATTATTGTTCTTCAGGCACCTGCTGCTTAATCAATGCCACATTTGGAATTGAGCTGAGGATTCTAAGCGAGTGACATAACGAGGGTTTTGATCTTGCTCGGGAGGGAGGCTTTGATTAAGTACATTGAGATTACATCGCTATTATTTGATCTATTTTAATTAAGTAAGATATCACTTTCTTGAATATGTTGCTCTCTATTTGTTTTTCCAATTTAATTTTGTTTTATTATAGTTTTTCTGGCACCTGCAGCTTAATCAATGCCACATTTGGAATTGAGCTGAGGATTCTAAGCGACGGACGTCACGAGGGTTTTAATCTTGCTCGGGAGGGAGACTTATATTAGGTATATTGAGATTACATTGCTATTATTGGATCTACTTTAATTAAGTTAGATAGCACTTTCCTGAATATCATGCTCTCTTTTTGTTTTTACAATTTAATTTTGTATTAGTATTGTTTTTCAGGCACCTGCTGCTTAATCAATGCCACATTTGGAATTGAGCTAAGGATTCAAATTGAGTGACATCACGAGAGTTTTGATCTTGCTCGGGAGGGAGGCTTAGATTAAGTACATTGAGATTACATTGCTATTATTTGATCTATTTTAATTAAGTTAGATAGCACTTTCTTGAATATATTTCTCTGTTTTTGATTTTCCAATTTAATTTTGTATTATTATTGGTTTTCATGCACCTGCTGCTTAATAAATGCGATATTTGGAATTGAGCTGAGGATTCTAATTAAGTGACGTCACGAGAGATTCGATCGTACTCCTTAGGGAGGCTTAGATTAAATATATTGAGAATACAATGCTATTATTCGACCTATTTTAATTAATGAAAAAAGTATTTTCTCTATATGTTGCACTTTTTTTGTTTTTCCAATTTAATTTTGTATTATTATTGTTTTTCAGGCACCTGCTGCTTAATCAATGCAACATTTGGAATTGAGCTGAGGATTTTAGGGAGTGACGTCACGAGGGTTTCGATCGTACTCGTTAGGGAGGCTTAGATTAACTATATTGAGAATAAAATGCTATTATTCGACCTATTTTAACATAGTATGAAAAGATTTTCTTGGGTTATATTGCTCTGTTTTTGTTTTTCCAATTTAATTTTGTATTATTATCGTTTTTAAGGCACCTGCTGCTTAATCAATGCCACATTTGGAATTGGGCTGAGGATTCTAGAAGAGTGACGTCACGAGGGTTTTGATCTTGCTCGGGAGGGAGGCTTAGATTAGGTATATTGAGATTACATTGCTATTATTGGATCTATTTTAATTACGTTAGATAGCATTATCTTGAATATGTACTCTGTTTTTGTTTTTCCAATTTAATTTTGTATTATTATTGTTTTTCCGTTACCTGCTGCTTAATCAATGCGACATTTGGAATTGAGCTGAGGATTCTAATTGAGTGACGTCACGAGGGTTTTGATCGTACTTGTTAGGGAGTCTTAGATTAAGTATATTGAGAATACAATGCTATTATTCGACCTATTTTAATTTAGTAAGAAAGAATTTTCTTGAATATATTGGAATCTTTTTGTTTTTTTAATTTAATTTTGTATTATTACTGTTTTTCAAGCACCTGTTGCTTAATCCATGCGAGATTTGGAATTGAGCTGAGGATTCTAAGTGAGTTACATCACGAGGGATTCGATCTTGCTCGGGAAGGAGGATTATATTAAGTATATTGAGAATATAATTCTATTATTCGACCTATTTTAATTTAGTAATAAAGCATTTTCTTGAATATGATGCTCTCTTTTTGTTCTTCCAATTAATTTTTTAATTATTATCGTTTTTAGGCACCTGCTGCTTAAAAAATTCGACATTTGGAATTGAGCTGTGGATTCTAAACGAAAGACGTCACGAGGGTTTGATCTTGCTCGGAGAGAGGCTTAGATTAAGTATATTGAGATTACATTGCTATTATTTGATCTATTTTAATTAAGTTAGATAGCACTTTCTTGAATTTGTTGCTCTCTTTTTGTATTTCCAATTTTATTTTGTATTACTAAGTTCTTTCAGTCACCTGTAGCTTAATGAATGCCACATTTGGAATTGAGCTGAGGATTCTAAGCGAGTGACGTCACGAAGGTTTTGATCTTGCATGGGAGGGAGCCTTAGATTAAGTATATTAAGATTACATTGCTATTATTGGATCTACTTTAATTAAGTTAGATAGCACTTTCTTGAATATTATGCTCTCTTTTTTTTATAATTTAATTTTGTATTATTATTGTTTTTCATGCACCTGCTGCTTAATCAATGCCACATTTGGAATTGAGCTAAGGATTCTAATTGAGTGACGTCACGAGAGTTTCGATCGTACTCGTTAGGGAGGCTTAGATTAAGTATATTGAGAATACAATGCTTTTATTGGATCTACTTTAATTAAGTAAGATAGCACTTTCTTGAATATGTTGCTCTCTTTTTGTTTTTCCAATTTAATTTTGTATTATTATTGTTTTTCAGGCACCTGCTGCTTAATCAATGCCACATTTGGAATTGAGCTGAGGATTCTAAGCGAGTGACGTCACGAGGGTTTCGATCTTGCTCGGGAGGGAGGCATAGATTATGTATATTGAGAATACAATGCAATTATTCGACCTATTTTAATTACGTTAGATAGCACTTTCTTGAATATTATGCTCTCTTTTTGTTTTTCAAATTTATTTTTGTATTATTATTGTTTTTCAGGCACTTGTTGCTAAATCAAAGCGACATTTGGAATTGAGCTGAGGATTCTAAGCCAATTTCCTCACGAGGGTTTCGATCTTATTTGGAAGGGAGGCTTAGATTAAGTATATTGAGATTACATTGCTATTATTGGATCTACTTTAATTAAGTTAGATAGCACTTTCTTTAATATTATGCTCTGTTTTTGTTTTTACAATTTAATTTTGTATTATTATTGTTTTTCAGGCACCTGCTGCTTAATCAATGCCATATTTGGAAATAGCTGAGTATTCTAAGCGAGTGACGTCACGAGGGTTTTGATCTTGCTCGGGAGGGAGGCTTAGATTAAGTATATTGAGATTACATTGCTATTATTCGATCTATATTAATTAAGTTAGATTGCACTTTCGTGAATATGTTGCAATCTTTTTTTCCAATTTAATTTTGTATTATTTTTGTTTTTCAGGCACCTGCTGCTTTATCAATGCCACATTTGGAATTGAGCTGAGGATTCTAAGCCAGTGACGTCACTAGGGTTTTGATCTTGCTCGGAAGGGAGGCTTAGATTAGGTATATTGAGATTACATTGCTATTATTGGATCATTTTTAATTAAGTTAGATAGCACTTTCTTGAATATGTTGCTCTCTTTTTGTTTTGCAATTTAATTTTGTATTATTATTGCTTTTCCGGCACCTGCTGCTTAATCAATGCCACATTTGGAATTGAGCTGAGGATTCTAAGCGAGTGACGTAACGAGGATTTTGATCTTGCTCGGGAGGGAACTTAGATTTAGTATATTGAGATTACATTGCTATTATTCGATCTATTTTAATTAAGTTAGATAGCACTTTCTTGAATATGTTGCTCTCTTTTTGTTTTTCCAATTTAATTTTGTATTATTATTGTTCTTCAGGCACCTGCTGCTTAATCAATGCCACATTTGGAATTGAGCTGAGGATTTTAAGCGAGTGACGTCGCGAGTGTTTCGATCTTGCCGGGAGGGAGGCTTAGATTAAGTATATTGAGAATACATTGCTATTATTCGATATATTTTAATTAAGTTAGATAGTACTTTCTTGAATATGCTGCTTTCTTTTTGTTTTTGCAATTTAATTTTGTATTATTATTGTTTTTCAGGCACCTGCTGCTTAGTCAATGCCACATTTGGAATTGAGCTGACGATTCTAAGCGAGTGACGTCACGAGGGTTTTTATCTTGCTCGGGAGGGAGGCTTTGATTAAGTACATTGAGATTACATTGCTATTATTTGATCTATTTTAATTAAGTAAGATATCACTTTCTTTAATATTATGCTCTCTTTTTGTTTTTACAATTTAATTTTGTATTATTATTGTTTTTCAGGCACCTGTTGCTAAATCAATGCGACATTTGGAATTGAGCTGAGGAATCTAAGCCAATTTCCTCACGAGGGTTTCGATCTTATTTGGAAGGGAGGCTTAGATTAAGTATATTGAGATACTATTGCTATTATTTGATCTATTTTCATTAAGTTAGATAGCAGTTTCTTGAATATGATGCTCTCTTTTTGTTTTTGCAATTTGATTTTGTATTATTATTGTTTTTCAGGCACCTGCTGCCTAATCAATGCCACATTTGGAATTGAGCTGAGGATTCTAAGCGAGTGACGTCACGAGGGTTTTGATCTTGCTCGCGAGGGAAGCTTAGATTAAGTATATTGAGATTACATTGCTATTATTCGATCTATATTAATTAAGTTAGATTACACTTTCTTGAATATGTTGCAATCTTTTTTTTCCAATTTAATTTTGTATTATTATTATTGTTTTTCAGGCATCTGCTGCTTAATCAATGCCACATTTGGAATTGAGCTTAGGATTCTAAGCGAGTGACGTAACGAGGGTTTTGATCTTGCTCGGGAGGGAAGCTTAGATTAAGTATATTGAGATAACATTGCTATTATTCGATCTATTTTAATTAAGTAAGATATCACTTTCTTGAATATGTTGCTCTCTATTTGTTTTTCCAATTTGATTTTGTTTTATTATAGTTTTTCTGGCACCTGCAGCTTAATCAATGCCACATTTGGAATTGAGCTGAGGATTCTAAGCGACGGACGTCACGAGGGTTTTGATCTTGCTCGGGAGGGAGACTTAGATTAGGTATATTGAGATTACATTGCTATTTTTGGATCTATTTTAATTAAGTTAGATAGCACTTTCTTGAATATGTTGCTCTCTTTTTGTTTTTCCAATTTAATTTTTTATTATTATTTTTTTTCAGGCACCTGCAGCTTAATCAATGCCACATTTAGAATTGAGCTGAGGATTTTAAGCTAGTGACGTCACTAGGGTTTTGATCGTGCTCTGGAGGGAGGCTTAGATTAAGTATATTGAGATTACATTGCTATTATTTGATCTATTTTAATTAAGTTAGATAGCACTTTCTTGAATATTTTACTCTCTTTTTTTTTTTCCAATTTAATTTTGTATTATTATTGTTTTGCAGGCACCTGCTGCTTAATCAATGCCACATTTGGAATTGAGCTGAGGATTCTAAGAGAGTTACGTCACTAGGGTTTTGATCTTGCTCTGGAGGAAGGCTTAGATTAAGTATATTGAGATTACATTGCTATTATTCGATCTATTTTAATTAAGTTAGATAGCACTTTCTTGAATATGTTGCTCTCTTTTTGATTTTCCAATTTAATTTTGTATTATTATTGTTTTTCAGGCACCTACTGCTTAATCAATGCCACATTTGGAATTGAGCTGAGGATTCTAAGCGAGTGACGTCACGAGGGTTTCGATCTTGCTCGGGAGGGAGGCTTAGATTATGTATATTGAGAATACAATGCAATTATTCGACCTATTTTAATTAGTTTAGAGAGCATTTTCTTGAATATGATGATCTCTTTTTGTGTTTCCACTTTAATTTTGTATTATTATCGTTTTTAAGGCACCTTCTGCTTAATCAATGCCACATTTGGAATTGAGCTGAGGATTCTAAGCGAGTGACGTCACAGGGGTTTTGATCTTGCTCGGGAGGGAGGCTTAGATTAAGTACATTGTGATTACATTGCTATTATTTGATCTATTTTAATTAAGTAAGATATCACTTTCTTGAATAAGTTGCTCTCTTTTTGTTTTTCCGATTAATTTTGTATTGTTATTGTTTTTCAGGCACCTGCTGCTTAATCAATGCCACATTTGGAATTGAGCTGAGGATTCTAAGCAACGGACTTCACGAGGGTTTCGATCTTGCTCGGGAGGGAGGCTTAGATTAGGTATATTGAGATTACATTGCTATTATTGGATCTATTTTAATTAAGTTAGATAGCACTTTCTTGAATATGATGCTCTCTTTTTGTTTTTCCAATTTAATTTTGTATTATTATAGTTTTTTGGCACCTGCTGCTTAATCAATGCCACATTTGGAATTGAGCTGAGGGTTCTAAGCGAGTGACGTCACAAGGGTTTTGATCTTGCTCGGGAGGGAGGCTAAGATTAAGTATATTGAGATTACATTGCTATAATTGGATCTACTTTAATTAAGTTAGATAGCACTTTCTTTAATATTATGCTCTCTTTTTGTTTTTACAATTTAATTTTGTATTATTATTGTTTTTCAGGCACCTGCTGCTTAATCAATGCCGCATTTGGAATTGAGCTGAGGATTCTAAGCGAGTGACATCACGAGGGTTTTGATCTTGCTCGGGAGGGAGGCTTAGATTAAGTATATTGAGATTACATTGCTATTATTGGATCTACTTTAATTAAGTTAGATAGCACTTTCTTGAATATTATGCTCTCTTTTTGTTTTTACAATTTAATTTTGTATTATTATTGTTTTTCAGGCACCTGTTACTTAATTAATGCGACATTTGGAATTGAGCTTAAGATTCTTGGGGAGAGGCTTTGATTAAGTATATTTAGAATACAATGCTATTATTCGATCTATTTTAGTTAATCTATTTTAATTTCTTAACTCATGGAATTCCGATGAAATTGGATATTCAACATTAAATATTAGTTTATAAGAAAGTTACATAGTTCTTGCAATCTTCTTCAGTTAATATTATGATACAGTCTAGTTATTAAGTATACTGCTTTCTTCAGATGTATGTTTATATAAACTTCCTTTTTCATACATAATAGTTTGATAGGATCTAAGATTTTAAAATTCACATCCTCAAATTTACTTTCATTTCTAGGACTATATGATGCCAATCGAAATCCACGAGAACGCCTTTGATGGCCAAGCGAAGATGAGGGAATAGTTTGTACAGAGTCCTCTGGGTGCGGGAAGTATCAGAGGTCCTTGCGTTTGGCATCAGCGACATGGTCTTAAGAGCCCTCCAAGTCTAGGGGCTCTACAATCCCGCCCGAAAAATCCATGCGCTCGAAAGTAGAATGATTCTGGACTTACATTGAGAACATCACCATGGTACTGAAGTACCAGACAATGACCCAGGTTGCAAAGTGGGTGTATTACCAAGTGCTAACCCCTAAAGCATCACCCTACACCGGAAGATGAATTAGAAGTGAAATGAATTAATTTCCAATGCTTCCGTGCCAAATTACATATATTAATATATATATATATATATATATATATATATATATATATATATATATACTTTTACTATGATGTGTAAGGCAGGGCTATGTATAATTTATATATTCTGTACTATTTTATGTTATGTTATTGTTATGGGAGAGGAAGAGAAGGAAGCGATTGATTTAATATAATATCTATTATGTATAGTATAAACCTTTGCAAGGCTGGAACATGTATAGTGTAGCATAAGTTGAAATGAACATAGTATGGATATATTTTGTGCCCTTAGCCAAACGAACTATTGCAGAATGTATAAGTTTACTATGATGTGTAAGGCGGGGCTATGTATAATTTATATATTCTATACCTTTTCATTGAATTTTTCCCGTATTTTTGCTATTGTCTAATTAGAAATAAAGAGTGAAGGAAGGAGATGGGAGATGGTTATTGGAGAATAAGAGGAGGAGGCGATGATTGGGAGAGGGGCGGAATTGAGAATGTGTTGGGCGTAATAGAGAAAGGAAATGTATAGGGTAGATCATAGGGTACGGATTGGGTGGGCAACAGGGTAGTTATTGGGACGGGAGAGGGTAAGTTAGAGGGTGGGATGGGTGAGGGTGGGACGAGAGAGGGTGGGACGGCAGACAGTGGGGTAGGGGGTTGGACGGTGGAGGGTGGGACGGTTGAGGGTGGGGTAGGGGGCGGGACGGTAGAGGGTGGCACGGGTGAGGGTGGGTTATGGGGAGGGGCGGTAGTGGGTTCGGTAGGGAGCTGAACGGGAGAGGGTGGGAATGGTGAGGATGGGACGGGTGAGGGTGGGATGGGTTAGGGTGGGGTATGGGGCGGGACGGGAGAGGGTGGGTATGATGAGGGTGGGACGGGTGAGGGTGGGACGGGAGAGGGTGGGACGGGAGAGGGTGGGACGGATGAGGGTGGGTCAGGGGGCGGGACGGTAGAGGGTGGGAATGGTGACGGTATGACGGGTGAGGGTGGGATGGGTTAGGGTGGGTTATGGGGCGGGACGGGAGAGGGTGGGTATGGTGAGGGTGGGACGGGTGAGGGTGGGACAGGAGAGGGTGGGATGGATGAGGGTGGGTCAGGGGGCGGGACGGTAGAGGGTTGGACGGTTGAGGTTGGGGTAGGGGGTGGGACGGGAGAGGTTTGGTATGGGTGAGGGTGGGTTAGGGAGATGGGCGGTGGTGGGTTAGGTAGGGAGCGGTACGGGTAGGGGAGGGAATGGTGAGGGTGGGACGGGTGAGGTTTTGACGGGAGAGGGTGGGACGGGTGAGGTTGGGGTAGGGGATGGGACGGGAAAGAGTGGGATGGGTTAGTGTGGGATAGGGAGCGGGATGGGAGAGGATGGGAATGGTGTGGGTGGGACGGGTGAGGGTGGGACGGGAAAGGGTTGGACCGGTGAGGGTGGGTTATGGGGCGGGTCAGGAGAGGGTGGGACGGTAGTGGGTGGCACTGGTGAGGGTGGGTTAGGTGGCGGGATGGTAGAGGGTTGGGTAGGTTGTATGTGGCGAGACGGTAGTTGGTGGGTATTAGTGAGGTTAATAAATTATTATCTACATCTACATTAATACCCTGCAAGCCACCTTTCGGCGTGTGGCAGGGGGTGTAAACACCAGTTGAATCTATACTACTTCCTTATTGTCACATATTGTTCACGGAAAGAATGAATCTCTAAAACGATTCGTTCTAGCATCTATTTCTCTTAACTTACGGTCATTATGGGATCGACCCAGGTAACAGGGGGGTTGCATGATACCGATTGTATCTTCCAAAAATGTAGTTTCCCTGAATTTATTAAGCAATCGCAGCCTAGCTTTCAATCTCCTTTCTTTCAAGGATTCCCAACCTACATCTGAGAGCATTTTTGTGACGCTTGCTTTTTTATCGTAGAATTTCTTAATAAAACGAAACACTTTACGCTGCACATTCTCGAGTTTGCGAGTATACGTTACATCCACCGGATCCCATATACTCGCCGCATATTCCAGAAGGGGTCTGACCAAGGTAAAATAATATCGCTCTCTAACCATTTCATCGCATTTACCGACAATACCCTTTACAAAGCCAAGCCTTTTACTTGCTTTGCCGCAGATTTTTCGAATATGCGTTCTCCAATTTAAGTTATTAATAATCTTGATCCCGAGATATTCAACTGTATATACTACTTTGATACTAATTCCATTAATTTTGTACGGGTGATTTGGACACAATTTTTTCTTTTCGAAGAAATTAACTACGGAGCATTTACCTACGTTAATATCTAATTCCCATTTTGCGCACCACCTTTGGATGAGGACTAAATTGTTTGAGAGAGATGTCCGGTCTTCCTCAAGGGTAACAAGGGTTTTGCTCTATCATTGCAAATAACGGAGATAGAGAGGTTTTAAACATCAAAAATTTAAATATTTAAAATTGCTCAAATTGAATATTTGAAATTATGTATAGATAAGCTACATAGTTATCATCTCCCAGTAACAAGGGTTTTGCACTATCATTGCAAAAAACGGAGATATAGACGTTTTAAATTTCAAAAATAAAAATCTTTAAAATTGCTAGAATTGAAAATTTGAAATTTTTTTGTAGATACGCTTAATAGTGAAAAACTGTTAGTTAGAATGGTTTCCCTATACGTAATTGGATAATTTTAGCGAAATTTCAATTTTTCTCTTCTATTTCACCTTAATTTTCGCCATTATATCAATGTATGATCGAAGAATGCTACAAAAAAAGATAATTTTAGCGAAATATCTATTTTTCTTTATATTTCGTCATTTTATCGAGATATGATCGAAAAAAGCAACGAAAACGGATAATTTTAGAGAAATTACAATCTTTTTTCTCTATTTTGCCTTAATTTTCGTAACTTTATCAAGATATGATCGAAAAAAGCAACGAAAACGGATAATTTTAGCGAAATTTCAATTTTCTCCTCTAAATTGCAGTAATTTTCGTCATTTTATCCAGATATGATCGAAAAAAACAACGAAAACAGATAATTTTAGAGAAATTTCAGTCTTTATCCTCTTATTTGTCTTTGTTTTTCGACATTTTATCGAGATATGATCCAAAAAAGCAACAAAAAAAATAATTTATTCGAAATTTAAAACTTTTTGCTCTTTTTTGTCTGTATTTTTCTTCATTTAATCGAGAAATTATCAAAAAAGGCAACGAAAACGGATAATTTTAAGGAATATCAATTTTTCCTCTAAATTTTAGCTTTATATTTTGTAATTATATCGTGATATTCTCAAAAAAAGCATCGAAAATGGATAATTTTAGCGAAATTTCAAATTTTCTTCTCTATTTTCCCTTAATTTTCGTCATTTTATCGAGATATGATCGAGAAAGAAACGAAAACGGATTATTTAAGCAAAATTTCAATTTTTTTCCTATAATTTGTCTTTATTTTTCGTTATTTAATCGTGATATGATCGAAGAAAGAACCGAAAACGGATAATTTTAGCAAAAGTTCGATTCTTTTCTATATTTTTCCGATTTTTCGTAATTATGCGAGATATGATAAAATAAAGCAACGAAAACGGATAATTGTAACGAAATTTGAAATTTTTTCCGATTTTTTGCTATTATAATCCTTGTTTCCTAAGTGTTTTGCGATATCAGAATTAATGGGTATCGATTTCGAGCAATTTTAAATTTGCGATTTTTCAAATTTTCAAACGCTTATATCTCGCTTATTTGCAATGATAGCGCAAAACGAATGCTTATTTAGTATCAACAATAAATATATCTACCACTAGAATTAATGGGTATCGATTTCGGGCAAATTTAAATTTGCGATTTTTCAAATTTTCAAACGCTTATGTCTCGCTTATTTGCAATGATAGCAAAAAACGAATGCTTATTTAGTATCAACAATAAATATATCTACCACCAGAATCAATGCGCATCGATTTCGAGCAATATTAAATTTGCGATTTTTCAAATTTTCAAACGCTTATATCTCGCTTATTTGCAATGATAGCGCAAAACGAATGCTTATTTAGTATCAACAATAAATATATCTACTACCAGAATTAATGCGCATCGATTTCGAGCAATTTTAAATTTGCGATTTTTCAAATTTTCAAACGCTAATATCTCGCTTATTTGCAATGATAGCGCAAAATGAATGCTTATTTAGTATCAACAATAAATATATCTACCACCAGAAGTAATGTCCATCGTTTTTGAGCAATTTTAAATTTGCGATTTTTCAAATTTTCAAACGCTTATATCTCGCTTATTTGCAATGATAGGGCAAAACGAATGCTTATTTAGTATCAACAATAAATATATCTACCACCAGAATTAATGCGCATCGATTTCAAGCAATTTTAAATTTGCGATTTTTCAAATTTTCAAACGCTTATATCTCGCTTATTTGCAATGATACCGCAAAACCAATGCTTATTTAGTACCAACAAAAAATATATCTACCACCAGAATTAATGGGTATCGATTTCGAGCAATTTTAAATTTGTGATTTTTCAAATTTTCAAACGCTAATATCTCGCTTATTTGCAATGATAGCGCAAAACGAATGCTTATTTAGTATCAACAATAAATATATCTACCACCAGAATTAATGCGCATCGATTTCGAGCAATTTTAAATTTGCGATGTTTCAAATTTTCAAACGCTTATATCTCGCTTATTTGCAATGATAGCGCAAAACGAATGCTTATTTCGTTTCAAAAATAAATATATCTACCACGATCCCCATTACTTCTGGTGGTAGGTATAATTATTGTTGATACTAAATAAGCATTCGTTTACGCTATCATTGCAAATAAGCGAGATATAAGCGTTTGAAAATTTGAAAAATCGCAAATTAAAAATTGCTCGAAATCGATCCCCATTAATTCTGGTGGTAGGAATAATTATTGTTGATACTAAATAAGCATTCGTTTTGCGCTATCATTGCAAATAAGCGAGATATAAGCGTTAGGAAATTATAAAAATCGCAAATTTAAAATTGCTCAAAATCGATCCCCATTAATTCTGGTGGTAGGTATAATTATTGTTGATACTAAATAAGCATTCGTTTTTCGCTATCATTGCAAATAAGCGAGATAATAGCGTTTGAAAATTTGAAAAATCGCAAATTTAAAATTGCTCGAAATCGATCCCCATTAATTCTGGTGGTAGGTATAATTATTGTTGATACTAAATAAGCATTCGTTTTGCGCTATCATTGCAAATAAGCGAGATATAAGCGTTTGAATATTATAAAAATCGCACATTTAAAATTGCTCAAAATCGATCCCCATTAATTCTGGTGGTAGGTATAATTATTGTTGATACTAAATAAGCATTCGTTTTTCACTATCATTGCAAATAAGCGAGATATAAGCGTTTGAAAATTATAAAAATCGCAAATTTAAAATTGCTCAAAATCGATTCCCATTAATTCTGGTGGTAGGTATAATTATTGTTGATACTAAATAAGCATTCGTTTTGCGCTATCATTGCAAATAAGCGAGATATAAGCGTTTGAAAATTTGAAAAATCGCAAATTTAAAATTGCTCAAAATCGATCCCCATTAATTCTGGTGGTAGGTATAATTATTGTTGATACTAAATAAGCATTCGTTTTGCGCAATCATTGCAAATAAGCGAGATATAAGCATTTGAAAATTTGAAAAATCGCATATTTAAAATTGCTCAAAATCGATCCCCATTAATTTTGGTGGTAGGTATAATTATTGTTGATACTAAATAAGTATTCGTTTTGCGCTATCATTGCAAATAAGCGAGATACAAGCGTTTGAAAATTTGAAAAATCGCAAATTTAAAATTGCTCAATATCGATCCCCATTAATTCTGGTGGTAGGTATAATTATTGTTGATACTAAATAAGCATTCGTTTTGGGCTATCATTGCAAATAAGCGAGATATAAGCGTTTGAAAATTTGAAAAATCGCAAATTTAAAATTGCTCAAAATCGATCCCAATTAATTCTGGTGGTAGGTATAATTATTGTTGATCAAAATAAGCATTCGTTTTGCGCTATCATTGCAAATAAGCGAGATATAAGCGTTTGAAAATTTGAAAAATCGCAAATTTAAAATTGCTCAAAATCGATCCCCATTAATTCTGGTGGTAGGTATAATTATTGTTGATACTAAATAAGCATTCGTTTTGCGCTATCATTGCAAATAAGCGAGATATAAGCGTTTGAAAATTTGAAAAATCGCAAATTTAAAATTGCTCAAAATCGATCCCCATTAATTCTGATGGTAGGTATAATTATTGTTGATACTAAATAAGCATTCGTTTTGCGCTATCATTGCAAATAAGCGAGATATAAGCGTTTGAAAATTTAAAAAATCGCAAATTTAAAATTGCTCAAAATCGATCCGCATTAATTCTGGTGGTAGGTATAATTATTGTTGATACTAAATAAGTATTCGTTTTGCGCTATCATTGCAAATAAGCGAGATATAAGCGTTTGAAAATTTGAAAAATCGCAAATTTAAAATTGCTCAAAATCGATCCCCATTAATTCTGGTGGTAGGTATAATTATTGTTGATACTAAATAAGCATTCGTTTTGCGCTATCATTGCAAACAAGCGAGATATAAGCGTTTGAAAATTTGAAAAATCGCAGATTTAAAATTGCTCAAAATCGATCCCCATTAATTCTGGTGGTAGGTATAATTATTGTTGATCAAAATAAGCATTCGTTTTGCGCTATCATTGCAAACAAGCGAGATATAAGCGTTTGAAAATTTGAAAAATCGCAAATTTAAAATTGCTCAAATTCGACCCCCATTAATTCTGGTGGTAGGTATAATTATTGTTGATACTAAATAAGCATTCGTTTTGCGCTATCATTGCAAACAAGCGAGATATAAGCGTTTGAAAATTTGAAAAATCGCAGATTTAAAATTGCTCAAAATCGATCCCCATTAATTCTGGTGGTAGGTATAATTATTGTTGATCAAAATAAGCATTCGTTTTGCGCTATCATTGCAAATAAGCGAGATATAAGCGTTTGAAAATTTGAAAAATCGCAAATTTAAAATTGCTCAAAATCGATCCCCATTAATTCTGGTGGTAGGTATAATTATTGTTGATACTAAATAAGCATTCGTTTTGCGCTATCATTGCAAATAAGCGAGATATAAGCGTTTGAAAATTTGAAAAATCGCAAATTTAAAATTGCTCAAAATCGATCCCCATTAATTCTGGTGGTAGGTATAATTATTGTTGATACTAAATAAGCATTCGTTTTGCGCTATCATTGCAAATAAGCGAGATATAAGCGTTTGAAAATTTGAAAAATCGCAAATTAAAAATTGCTCAAAATCGATCCCCATTAATTCTGATGGTAGGTATAATTATTGTTGATACTAAATAAGCATTCGTTTTGCGCTATCATTGCAAATAAGCGAGATATAAGCGTTTGAAAATTTGAAAAATCGCAAATTTTAAATTGCTCAAAATCGATCCCCATTAATTCTGGTGGTAGGTATAATTATTGTTGATACTAAATAAGCATTCGTTTTGCGCTATCATTGCAAATAAGCGAGATATAAGCGTTTGAAAATTTGAAAAATCGCAAATTTAAAATTGCTCAAAATCGATCCGCATTAATTCTGGTGGTAGGTATAATTATTGTTGATACTAAATAAGCATTCGTTTTGCGCTATCATTGCAAATAAGCGAGATATAAGCGTTTGAAAATTTGAAAAATCGCAAATTTAAAATTGCTCAAAATCGATCCCCATTAATTCTGGTGGTAGGTATAATTATTGTTGATACTAAATAAGCATTCGTTTTGCGCTATCATTGCAAACAAGCGAGATATAAGCGTTTGAAAATTTGAAAAATCGCAGATTTAAAATTGCTCAAAATCGATCCCCATTAATTCTGGTGGTAGGTATAATTATTGTTGATCAAAATAAGCATTCGTTTTGCGCTATCATTGCAAACAAGCGAGATATAAGCGTTTGAAAATTTGCAAAATCGCAAATTTAAAATTGCTCAAAATCGATCCCCATTAATTCTGGTGGTAGGTATAATTATTGTTGATACTAAATAAGCATTCGTTTTGCGCTATCATTGCAAACAAGCGAGATATAAGCGTTTGAAAATTTGAAAAATCGCAGATTTAAAATTGCTCAAAATCGATCCCCATTAATTCTGGTGGTAGGTATAATTATTGTTGATCAAAATAAGCATTCGTTTTGCGCTATCATTGCAAATAAGCGAGATATAAGCGTTTGAAAATTTGAAAAATCGCAAATTTAAAATTGCTCAAAATCGATCCCCATTAATTCTGATGGTAGGTATAATTATTGTTGATACTAAATAAGCATTCGTTTTGCGCTATCATTGCAAATAAGCGAGATATAAGCGTTTGAAAATTTGAAAAATCGCAAATTTGAAATTGCTCAAAATCGATCCCCATTAATTCTGGTGGTAGGTATAATTATTGTTGATACTAAATAAGCATTCGTTTTGCGCTATCATTGCAAATAAGCGAGATATAAGCGTTTGAAAATTTGAAAAATCGCAAATTTAAAATTGCTCAAAATCGATCCGCATTAATTCTGGTGGTAGGTATAATTATTGTTGATACTAAATAAGCATTCGTTTTGCGCTATCATTGCAAATAAGCGAGATATAAGCGTTTGAAAATTTGAAAAATCGCAAATTTAAAATTGCTCAAAATCGATCCCCATTAATTCTGGTGGTAGGTATAATTATTGTTGATACTAAATAAGCATTCGTTTTGCGCTATCGTTGCAAACAAGCGAGATATAAGCGTTTGAAAATTTGAAAAATCGCAGATTTAAAATTGCTCAAAATCGATCCCCATTAATTCTGGTGGTAGGTATAATTATTGTTGATCAAAATAAGCATTCGTTTTGCGCTATCATTGCAAACAAGCGAGATATAAGCGTTTGAAAATTTGAAAAATCGCAAATTTAAAATTGCTCAAAATCGATCCCCATTAATTCTGGTGGTAGGTATAATTATTGTTGATACTAAATAAGCATTCGTTTTGCGCTATCATTGCAAACAAGCGAGATATAAGCGTTTGAAAATTTGAAAAATCGCAGATTTAAAATTGCTCAAAATCGATCCCCATTAATTCTGGTGGTAGGTATAATTATTGTTGATCAAAATAAGCATTCGTTTTGCGCTATCATTGCAAATAAGCGAGATATAAGCGTTTGAAAATTTGAAAAATCGCAAATTTAAAATTGCTCAAAATCGATCCCCATTAATTCTGATGGTAGGTATAATTATTGTTGATACTAAATAAGCATTCGTTTTGCGCTATCATTGCAAATAAGCGAGATATAAGCGTTTGAAAATTTGAAAAATCGCAAATTTGAAATTGCTCAAAATCGATCCCCATTAATTCTGGTGGTAGGTATAATTATTGTTGATACTTAATAAGCATTCGTTTTGCGCTATCATTGCAAATAAGCGAGATATAAGCGTTTGAAAATTTGAAAAATCGCAAATTTTAAATTGCTCAAAATCGATCCCTATTAATTCTGGTGGTAGCTATAATTATTGTTGATACTAAATAAGCATTCGTTTTGCGCTATCATTGCAAATAAGCGAGATATAAGCGTTTGAAAATTTGAAAAATCGCAAATTTAAAATTGCTCAAAATCGATCCCCATTAATTCTGGTGGTAGGTATAATTATTGTTGATACTAAATAAGCATTCGTTTTGCGCTATCATTGCAAATAAGCGAGATATAAGCGTTTGAAAATTTGAAAAATCGCAAATTTTAAATTGCTCAAAATCGATCCTTATTAATTCTGGTGGTAGGTATAATTATTGTTGATACTAAATAAGCATTCGTTTTGCGCTATCATTGCAAATAAGCGAGATATAAGCGTTTGAAAATTTGAAAAATCGCAAATTTAAAATTGCTCAAAATCGATCCTTATTAATTCTGGTGGTAGGTATAATTATTGTTGATACTAAATAAGCATTCGTTTTGCGCTATCATTGCAAATAAGCGAGATATAAGCGTTTGAAAATTTGAAAAATCGCAAATTTTAAATTGCTCAAAATCGATCCCCATTAATTCTGGTGGTTGGTATAATTATTGTTGATACTAAATAAGCATTCGTTTTGCGCTATCATTGCAAATAAGCGAGATATAAGCGTTCGAAAATTTGAAAAATCGCAAATTTAAAATTGCTCAAAATCGATCCTTATTAATTCTGGTGGTAGGTATAATTATTGTTGATACTAAATAAGCATTCGTTTTGCGCTATCATTGCAAATAAGCGAGATATAAGCGTTTGAAAATTTGAAAAATCGCAAATTTAAAATTGCTCAAAATCGATCCTTATTAATTCTGGTGGTAGGTATAATTATTGTTGATACTAAATAAGCATTCGTTTTGC
The DNA here is from genome assembly GCA_947579665.1 of Sympetrum striolatum. Classification (NCBI taxonomy): domain Eukaryota; kingdom Metazoa; phylum Arthropoda; class Insecta; order Odonata; family Libellulidae; genus Sympetrum; species Sympetrum striolatum. The sequence continues at coordinate 84,094,525 of OX388352.1, forward strand.
GCTATCATTGCAAATAAGCGAGATATAAGCGTTTGAAAATTTGAAAAATCGCAAATTTTAAATTGCTCAAAATCGATCCCCATTAATTCTGGTGGTTGGTATAATTATTGTTGATACTAAATAAGCATTCGTTTTGCGCTATCATTGCAAATAAGCGAGATATAAGCGTTCGAAAATTTGAAAAATCTCAAATTTAAAATTGCTCAAAATCGATCCCCATTAATTCTGGTGGTAGGTATAATTATTGTTGATACTAAATAAGCATTCGTTTTGCGCTATCATTGCAAATAAGCGAGATATAAGCGTTTGAAAATTTGAAAAATCGCAAATTTAAAATTGCTCAAAATCGATCCCCATTAATTCTGATGGGAGGTATAATTAATGTTGATACTAAATAAGCATTCCTTTTGCGCTATCATTGCAAATAAGCGAGATATAAGCGTTTGAAAATTTGAAAAATCGCAAATTTGAAATTGCTCAAAATCGATCCCTATTAATTCTGGTGGTAGGTATAATTATTGTTGATACTAAATAAGCATTCGTTTTGCGCTATCATTGCAAATAAGCGAGATATAAGCGTTTGAAAATTTGAAAAATCGCGAATTTAAAATTGCTCAAAATCTGGTGGTAGGTATAATTATTGTTGATACTAAATAAGCATTCGTTTTGCGCTATCATTGCAAATAAGCGAGATATAAGCGTTTGAAAATTTGAAAAATCGCAAATTTTAAATTGCTCAAAATCGATCCCCATTAATTCTGGTGGTAGGTATAATTATTGTTGATACTAAATAAGCATTCGTTTTGCGCTATCATTGCAAATAAGCGAGATATAAGCGTTTGAAAATTTGAAAAATCGCAAATTTGAAATTGCTCAAAATCGATCCCTATTAATTCTGGTGGTAGGTATAATAATTTTTGATGCTAAATAAGCATTCGTTTTGCGCTATCATTGCAAATAAGCGAGATATAAGCGTTTGAAAATTTGAAAAATCGCAAATTTAAAATTGCTCAAAATCGATCCCCATTAATTCTGGTGGTAGGTATAATTATTGTTGATACTAAATAAGCATTCGTTTTGCGCTATCATTGCAAACAAGCGAGATATAAGCGTTTGAAAATTTGAAAAATCGCAAATTTAAAATTGCTCAAAATCGATCCCCATTAATTCTGGTGGTAGGTATAATTATTGTTGATACTAAATAAGCATTCGTTTTGCGCTATCATTGCAAATTACCGAGATATAAGCGTTTGAAAATTTGAAAAATCGCAAATTTAAAATTGCTCTAAATCGATCCCCATTAATTCTGGTGGTAGGTATAATTATTGTTGATACTAAATAAGCATTCGTTTTGCGCTATCATTGCAAATAAGCGAGATATAAGCGTTTGAAAATTTGAAAAATCGCAAATTTAAAATTGCTCAAAATCGATCCTTATTAATTCTGGTGGTAGGTATAATTATTGTTGATACTAAATAAGCATTCGTTTTGCGCTATCATTGCAAATAAGCGAGATATAAGCGTTTGAAAATTTGAAAAATCGCAAATTTTAAATTGCTCAAAATCGATCCCCATTAATTCTGGTGGTTGGTATAATTATTGTTGATACTAAATAAGCATTCGTTTTGCGCTATCATTGCAAATAAGCGAGATATAAGCGTTCGAAAATTTGAAAAATCGCAAATTTAAAATTGCTCAAAATCGATCCTTATTAATTCTGGTGGTAGGTATAATTATTGTTGATACTAAATAAGCATTCGTTTTGCGCTATCATTGCAAATAAGCGAGATATAAGCGTTTGAAAATTTGAAAAATCGCAAATTTAAAATTGCTCAAAATCGATCCTTATTAATTCTGGTGGTAGGTATAATTATTGTTGATACTAAATAAGCATTCGTTTTGCGCTATCATTGCAAATAAGCGAGATATAAGCGTTTGAAAATTTGAAAAATCGCAAATTTTAAATTGCTCAAAATCGATCCCCATTAATTCTGGTGGTTGGTATAATTATTGTTGATACTAAATAAGCATTCGTTTTGCGCTATCATTGCAAATAAGCGAGATATAAGCGTTCGAAAATTTGAAAAATCTCAAATTTAAAATTGCTCAAAATCGATCCCCATTAATTCTGGTGGTAGGTATAATTATTGTTGATACTAAATAAGCATTCGTTTTGCGCTATCATTGCAAATAAGCGAGATATAAGCGTTTGAAAATTTGAAAAATCGCGAATTTAAAATTGCTCAAAATCTGGTGGTAGGTATAATTATTGTTGATACTAAATAAGCATTCGTTTTGCGCTATCATTGCAAATAAGCGAGATATAAGCGTTTGAAAATTTGAAAAATCGCAAATTTTAAATTGCTCAAAATCGATCCCCATTAATTCTGGTGGTAGGTATAATTATTGTTGATACTAAATAAGCATTCGTTTTGCGCTATCATTGCAAATAAGCGAGATATAAGCGTTTGAAAATTTGAAAAATCGCAAATTTGAAATTGCTCAAAATCGATCCCTATTAATTCTGGTGGTAGGTATAATAATTTTTGATGCTAAATAAGCATTCGTTTTGCGCTATCATTGCAAATAAGCGAGATATAAGCGTTTGAAAATTTGAAAAATCGCAAATTTAAAATTGCTCAAAATCGATCCCCATTAATTCTGGTGGTAGGTATAATTATTGTTGATACTAAATAAGCATTCGTTTTGCGCTATCATTGCAAATAAGCGAGATATAAGCGTTTGAAAATTTGAAAAATCGCAAATTTTAAATTGCTCAAAATCGATCCCCATTAATTCTGGTGGTTGGTATAATTATTGTTGATACTAAATAAGCATTCGTTTTGCGCTATCATTGCAAATAAGCGAGATATAAGCGTTCGAAAATTTGAAAAATCTCAAATTTAAAATTGCTCAAAATCGATCCCCATTAATTCTGGTGGTAGGTATAATTATTGTTGATACTAAATAAGCATTCGTTTTGCGCTATCATTGCAAATAAGCGAGATATAAGCGTTTGAAAATTTGAAAAATCGCAAATTTAAAATTGCTCAAAATCGATCCCCATTAATTCTGATGGGAGGTATAATTAATGTTGATACTAAATAAGCATTCCTTTTGCGCTATCATTGCAAATAAGCGAGATATAAGCGTTTGAAAATTTGAAAAATCGCAAATTTGAAATTGCTCAAAATCGATCCCTATTAATTCTGGTGGTAGGTATAATTATTGTTGATACTAAATAAGCATTCGTTTTGCGCTATCATTGCAAATAAGCGAGATATAAGCGTTTGAAAATTTGAAAAATCGCGAATTTAAAATTGCTCAAAATCTGGTGGTAGGTATAATTATTGTTGATACTAAATAAGCATTCGTTTTGCGCTATCATTGCAAATAAGCGAGATATAAGCGTTTGAAAATTTGAAAAATCGCAAATTTTAAATTGCTCAAAATCGATCCCCATTAATTCTGGTGGTAGGTATAATTATTGTTGATACTAAATAAGCATTCGTTTTGCGCTATCATTGCAAATAAGCGAGATATAAGCGTTTGAAAATTTGAAAAATCGCAAATTTGAAATTGCTCAAAATCGATCCCTATTAATTCTGGTGGTAGGTATAATAATTTTTGATGCTAAATAAGCATTCGTTTTGCGCTATCATTGCAAATAAGCGAGATATAAGCGTTTGAAAATTTGAAAAATCGCAAATTTAAAATTGCTCAAAATCGATCCCCATTAATTCTGGTGGTAGGTATAATTATTGTTGATACTAAATAAGCATTCGTTTTGCGCTATCATTGCAAACAAGCGAGATATAAGCGTTTGAAAATTTGAAAAATCGCAAATTTAAAATTGCTCAAAATCGATCCCCATTAATTCTGGTGGTAGGTATAATTATTGTTGATACTAAATAAGCATTCGTTTTGCGCTATCATTGCAAATAAGCGAGATATAAGCGTTTGAAAATTTGAAAAATCGCAAATTTAAAATTGCTCTAAATCGATCCCCATTAATTCTGGTGGTAGGTATAATTATTGTTGATACTAAATAAGCATTCGTTTTGCGCTATCATTGCAAATAAGCGAGATATAAGCGTTTGAAAATTTGAAAAATCGCAAATTTAAAATTGCTCAAAATCGATCCTTATTAATTCTGGTGGTAGGTATAATTATTGTTGATACTAAATAAGCATTCGTTTTGCGCTATCATTGCAAATAAGCGAGATATAAGCGTTTGAAAATTTGAAAAATCGCAAATTTTAAATTGCTCAAAATCGATCCCCATTAATTCTGGTGGTTGGTATAATTATTGTTGATACTAAATAAGCATTCGTTTTGCGCTATCATTGCAAATAAGCGAGATATAAGCGTTCGAAAATTTGAAAAATCGCAAATTTAAAATTGCTCAAAATCGATCCTTATTAATTCTGGTGGTAGGTATAATTATTGTTGATACTAAATAAGCATTCGTTTTGCGCTATCATTGCAAATAAGCGAGATATAAGCGTTTGAAAATTTGAAAAATCGCAAATTTAAAATTGCTCAAAATCGATCCTTATTAATTCTGGTGGTAGGTATAATTATTGTTGATACTAAATAAGCATTCGTTTTGCGCTATCATTGCAAATAAGCGAGATATAAGCGTTTGAAAATTTGAAAAATCGCAAATTTTAAATTGCTCAAAATCGATCCCCATTAATTCTGGTGGTTGGTATAATTATTGTTGATACTAAATAAGCATTCGTTTTGCGCTATCATTGCAAATAAGCGAGATATAAGCGTTCGAAAATTTGAAAAATCTCAAATTTAAAATTGCTCAAAATCGATCCCCATTAATTCTGGTGGTAGGTATAATTATTGTTGATACTAAATAAGCATTCGTTTTGCGCTATCATTGCAAATAAGCGAGATATAAGCGTTTGAAAATTTGAAAAATCGCAAATTTAAAATTGCTCAAAATCGATCCCCATTAATTCTGATGGGAGGTATAATTATTGTTGATACTAAATAAGCATTCGTTTTGCGCTATCATTGCAAATAAGCGAGATATAAGCGTTTGAAAATTTGAAAAATCGCAAATTTGAAATTGCTCAAAATCGATCCCTATTAATTCTGGTGGTAGGTATAATTATTGTTGATACTAAATAAGCATTCGTTTTGCGCTATCATTGCAAATAAGCGAGATATAAGCGTTTGAAAATTTGAAAAATCGCGAATTTAAAATTGCTCAAAATCTGGTGGTAGGTATAATTATTGTTGATACTAAATAAGCATTCGTTTTGCGCTATCATTGCAAATAAGCGAGATATAAGCGTTTGAAAATTTGAAAAATCGCAAATTTTAAATTGCTCAAAATCGATCCCCATTAATTCTGGTGGTAGGTATAATTATTGTTGATACTAAATAAGCATTCGTTTTGCGCTATCATTGCAAATAAGCGAGATATAAGCGTTTGAAAATTTGAAAAATCGCAAATTTGAAATTGCTCAAAATCGATCCCTATTAATTCTGGTGGTAGGTATAATAATTTTTGATGCTAAATAAGCATTCGTTTTGCGCTATCATTGCAAATAAGCGAGATATAAGCGTTTGAAAATTTGAAAAATCGCAAATTTAAAATTGCTCAAAATCGATCCCCATTAATTCTGGTGGTAGGTATAATTATTGTTGATACTAAATAAGCATTCGTTTTGCGCTATCATTGCAAACAAGCGAGATATAAGCGTTTGAAAATTTGAAAAATCGCAAATTTAAAATTGCTCAAAATCGATCCCTATTAATTCTGGTGGTAGGTATAATTATTGTTGATACTAAATAAGCATTCGTTTTGCGCTATCATTGCAAATAAGCGAGATATAAGCGTTTGAAAATTTGAAAAATCGCAAATTTAAAATTACTCTAAATCGATCCCCATTAATTCTGGTGGTAGGTATAATTATTGTTGATACTAAATAAGCATTCGTTTTGCGCTATCATTGCAAATAAGCGAGATATAAGCGTTTGAAAATTTGAAAAATCGCAAATTTAAAATTGCTCAAAATCGATCCCCATTAATTCTGGTGGTAGGTATAATTATTGTTGATACTAAATAAGCATTCGTTTTGCGCTATCATTGCAAATAAGCGAGATATAAGCGTTTGAAAATTTGAAAAATCGCAAATTTAAAATTGCTCAAAATCTGGTGGTAGGTATAATTATTGTTGATACTAAATAAGAGTTCGTTTTGCGCTATCATTGCAAATAAGCGAGATATAAGCGTTTGAAAATTATAAAAATCGCAAATTTAAAATTGCTCAAAATCGATCCCCATTAATTCTGGTGGTAGGTATAATTATTGTTGATACTAAATAAGCATTCGTTTTGCGCTATCATTGCAAATAAGCGAGATATAAGCGTTTGAAAATTTGAAAAATCGCAAATTTAAAATTGTCAAAATCGATCCTTATTAATTCTGGTGGTAGGTATAATTATTGTTGATACTAAATAAGCATTCGTTTTGCGCTATCATTGCAAATAAGCGAGATATAAGCGTTTGAAAATTTGAAAAATCGCAAATTTAAAATTGCTCAAAATCTGGTGGTAGGTATAATTATTGTTGATACTAAATAAGCATTCGTTTTGCGCTATCATTGCAAATAAGCGAGATATAAGCGTTTGAAAATTTGAAAAATCGCAAATTTAAAATTGCTCAAAATCGATCCCCATTAATTCTGGTGGTAGGTATAATTATTGTTGATACTAAATAAGCATTCGTTTTGCGCTATCATTGCAAATAAGCGAGATATAAGCGTTTGAAAATTTGAAAAATCGCAAATTTAAAATTGCTCAAAATCGATCCCCATTAATTCTGGTGGTAGGTATAATTATTGTTGATACTAAATAAGCATTCGTTTTGCGCTATCATTGCAAATAAGCGAGATATAAGCGTTTGAAAATTTGAAAAATCGCAAATTAAAAATTGCTCGAAATCGATCCCCACTAATTCTGGTGGTAGGTATAATTATTGTTGATACTAAATAATCATTCTTTTTGCGCTATCATTGCAAATAAGCGAGATATAAGCGTTTGAAAATTTGAAAAATCGCAAATTTAAAATTGCTCAAAATCGATCCCCATTAATTCTGCTGGTAGGTATAATTATTTTTGATACTAAATAAGCATTCGTTTTGCGCTATCATTGCAAATAAGCGAGATATAAGCGTTTGAAAATTTGAAAAATCGCAAATTTAAAATTGCTCAAAATCGATCCCAATTAATTCTGGTGGTAGGTATAATTATTGTTGATACTAAATAAGCAATCGTTTTGCGCTATCATTGCAAATAAGCGAGATATAAGCGTTTGAAAATTTGAAAAATCGCAAATTTAAAATTGCTCAAAATCGATCCATATTAATTCTGGTGGTAGGTATAATTATTGTTGATACTAAATAAGCATTCGTTTTGCGCTATCATTGCGAATAAGCGAGATATAAGCGTTTGAAAATTTGAAAAATCGCAAATTTAATATTGCTCAAAATCGATCCTCATTAATTCTGGTGGTAGGTATAATTATTGTTGATACTAAATAAGCATTCGTTTTGCGCTATCATTGCAAATAAGCGAGATATAAGCGTTTGAAAATTTGAAAAATCGCAAATTTAAAATTGCTCAAAATCGATCCCCATTAATTCTGTTGGTAGGTATAATTATTGTTGATACTAAATAAGCATTCGTTTTGCGCTATCATTGCAAATAAGCGAGATATAAGCGTTTCAAAATTTGAAAAATCGCAAATTTAAAATTGCTCAAAATCGATCCCCATTAATTCTGGTGGTAGGTATAATTATTGTTGATACTAAATAAGCATTCGTTTTGCGCTATCATTGCAAATAAGCGAGATATAAGCGTTTGAAAATTTGAAAAATCGCAAATTTAAAATTGCTCAAAATCGATCCCCATTAATTCTGGTGGTAGGTATAATTATTGTTGATACTAAATCAGCATTCGTTTTGCGCTATCATTGCAAATAAGCGAGATATAAGCGTTTGAATATTTGAAAAATCGCAAATTTAAAATTGCTCAAAATCGATCCCCATTAATTCTGGTGGTAGGTATAATTATTGTTGATACTAAATAAGCATTCGTTTTGCGCTATCATTGCAAATAAGCGAGATATAAGCGTTTGAAAATTTGAAAAATCGCAAATTTAAAATTGCTCAAAATCGATCCCTATTAATTCTGGTGGTAGGTATTATTATTGTTGATACCAAATAAGCATTCGTTTTGCGCAATCATTGCAAATAAGCGAGATATAAGCGTTTGAAAATTTGAAAAATCGCAAATTTAAAATTGCTCAAAATCGATCTCCATTAATTCTGGTGGTAGGTATAATTATTGTTGATACCAAATAAGCATTCGTTTTGCGCTATCATTGCAAATAAGCGAGATATAAGCGTTTGAAAATTTGAAAAATCATAAATTTAAAATTGCTCAAAATCGATCCCCATTAATTCTGGTGGTAGGTATAATTATTGTTGATACTAAATAATTATTCGTTTTGCGCTATAATTGCAAATAAGCGAGATATAAGCGTTTGAAAATTTGAAAAATCGCAAATTTAAAATTGCTCAAAATCGATCCCCATTAATTCTGGTGGTAGGTATAATTATTGTTGATACTAAATAAGCATTCGTTTTGCGCTATCATTGCAAATAAGCGAGATATAAGCGTTTGAAAATTTGAAAAATCGCAAATTTAAAATTGCTCAAAATCGATCCAATTAATTCTGGTGGTAGATATAATTATTTTTGATACTAAATAAGCATTCGTTTTGCGCTATCATTGCAAATAAGCGAGATATAAGCGATTGAAAATTTGAAAAATCGCAAATTTAAAATTGCTCAAAATCGATCCTTATTAATTCTGGTGGTAGGTATAATTATTGTTGATACTAAATAAGCATTCGTTTTGCGCTATCATTGCAAATAAGCGAGATATAAGCGTTTAAAAATTTGAAAAATCGCAAATTTAAAATTGCTCAAAATCGATCCCCATTAATTCTGGTGGTAGATATAATTATTTTTGATACTAAATAAGCATTCGTTTTGCGCTATCATTGCAAATAAGCGAGATATAAGCGATTGAAAATTTGAAAAATCGCAAATTTAAAATTGCTCAAAATCGATCCTTATTAATTCTGGTGGTAGGTATAATTATTGTTGATACTAAATAAGCATTCGTTTTGCGCTATCATTGCAAATAAGCGAGATATAAGCGTTTGAAATTTTGAAAAATCGCAAATTTAAAATTGCTCAAAATCGATCCCCATTAATTCTGGTGGTAGGTATAATTATTGTTGATACTAAATAAGCATTCGTTTTGCGCTATCATTGCAAATAAGCGAGATATAAGCGTTTGAAAATTTGAAAAATCGCAAATTTAAAATTGCTCAAAATCGATCCCCATTAATTCTGGTGGTAGGTATAATTATTGTTGATACTAAATAAGCATTCGTTTTGCGCTATCATTGCAAATAAGCGAGATATAAGCGTTTGAAAATTTGAAAAATCGCAAATTTAAAATTGCTCAAAATCGATCCCTATTAATTCTGGTGGTAGGTATTATTATTGTTGATACCAAATAAGCATTCGTTTTGCGCAATCATTGCAAATAAGCGAGATATAAGCGTTTGAAAATTTGAAAAATCGCAAATTTAAAATTGCTCAAAATCGATCTCCATTAATTCTGGTGGTAGGTATAATTATTGTTGATACCAAATAAGCATTTTTTTTGCGCTATCATTGCAAATAAGCGAGATATAAGCGTTTGAAAATTTGAAAAATCATAAATTTAAAATTGCTCAAAATCGATCCCCATTAATTCTGGTGGTAGGTATAATTATTGTTGATACTAAATAATTATTCGTTTTGCGCTATAATTGCAAATAAGCGAGATATAAGCGTTTGAAAATTTGAAAAATCGCAAATTTAAAATTGCTCAAAATCGATCCTTATTAATTCTGGTGGTAGGTATAATTATTGTTGATACTAAATAAGCATTCGTTTTGCGCTATCATTGCAAATAAGCGAGATATAAGCGTTTGAAAATTTGAAAAATCGCAAATTTAAAATTGCTCAAAATCGATCTCTATTAATTCTGGTGGTAGGTATAATTATTGTTGATACTAAATAAGCATTCGTTTTGCGCTATCATTGCAAATAAGCGAGATATAAGCGTTTGAAAATTTGAAAAATCGCAAATTTAAAATTGCTCAAAATCGATCCCCATTAATTCTGGTGGTAGGTATAATTATTGTTGATACTAAATAAGCATTCGTTTTGCGCTATCATTGCAAATAAGCGAGATATAAGCGTTCGAAAATTTGAAAAATCGCAAATTTAAAATTGCTCAAAATCGATCCCCATTAATTCTGGTGGTAGGTATAATTATTGTTGATACTAAATAAGCATTCGTTTTGCGCTATCATTGCAAATAAGCGAGATATAAGCGTTTGAAAATTTGAAAAATCGCAAATTTAAAATTGCTCAAAATCGATCCCCATTAATTCTGATGGGAGGTATAATTATTGTTGATACTAAATAAGCATTCGTTTTGCGCTATCATTGCAAATAAGCGAGATATAAGCGTTTGAAAATTTGAAAAATCGCAAATTTGAAATTGCTCAAAATCGATCCCTATTAATTTTAGTGGTAGGTATAATTATTGTTGATACTAAATAAGCATTCGTTTTGCGCTATCATTGCAAATAAGCGAGATATAAGCGTTTGAAAATTTGAAAAATCGCAAATTTAAAATTGCTCAAAATCTGGTGGTAGGTATAATTATTGTTGATACTAAATAAGAGTTCGTTTTGCGCTATCATTGCAAATAAGCGAGATATAAGCGTTTGAAAATTTGAAAAATCGCAAATTTAAAATTGCTCAAAATCAATCCCCATTAATTCTGATGGGAGGTATAATTATTGTTGATACTAAATAAGCATTCGTTTTGCGCTATCATTGCAAATAAGCGAGATATAAGCGTTTGAAAATTTGAAAAATCGCAAATTTGAAATTGCTCAAAATCGATCCCTATTAATTCTGGTGGTAGGTATAATTATTGTTGATACTAAATAAGCATTCGTTTTGCGCTATCATTGCAAATAAGCGAGATATAAGCGTTTGAAAATTTGAAAAATCGCAAATTTAAAATTGCTCAAAATCTGGTGGTAGGTATAATTATTGTTGATACTAAATAAGAGTTCGTTTTGCGCTATCATTGCAAATAAGCGAGATATAAGCGTTTGAAAATTTGAAAAATCGCAAATTTAAAATTGCTCAAAATCGATCCCCATTAATTCTGGTGGTAGGTATAATTATTGTAGATACTAAATAAGCATTCGTTTTGCGCTATCATTGCAAATAAGCGAGATATAAGCGTTTGAAAATTTGAAAAATCGCAAATTTAAAATTGCTCAAAATCGATCCCCATTAATTCTGGTGGTAGGTATAATTATTGTTGATACTAAATTAGCATTCGTTTTGCGCTATCATTGCAAATAAGCGAGATATAAGCGTTTGAAAATTTGATAAATCGCAAATGTAAAATTGCTCAAAATCTGGTGGTAGGTATAATTATTGTTGATACTAAATAAGCATTCGTTTTGCGCTATCATTGCAAATAAGCGAGATATAAGCGTTTGAAAATTTGAAAAATCGCAAATTTAAAATTGCTCAAAATCGATCCCCATTAATTCTGCTGGTAGGTATAATTATTTTTGATACTAAATAAGCATTCGTTTTGCGCTATCATTGCAAATAAGCGAGATATAAGCGTTTGAAAATTTGAAAAATCGCAAATTTAAAATTGCTCAAAATCGATCCCCATTAATTCTGGTGGTAGGTATAATTATTGTTGATACTAAATAAGCATTCGTTTTGCGCTATCATTGCAAATAAGCGAGATATAAGCGTTTCAAAATTTGAAAAATCGCAAATTTCAAATTGCTCAAAATCGATCCCCATTAATTCTGGTGGTAGGTATAATTATTGTTGATACTAAATAAGCATTCGTTTTGCGCTATCATTGCAAATAAGCGAGATATAAGCGTTTGAAAATTTGAAAAATCGAAAAATTTAAAATTGCTCAAAATCGATCCCCATTAATTCTGGTGGTAGGTATAATTATTGTTGATACTAAATAAGCATTCGTTTTGCGCTATCATTGCAAATAAGCGAGATATAAGCGTTTGAAAATTTGAAAAATCGCAAATTTAAAATTGCTCAAAATCGATCCATATTAATTCTGGTGGTAGGTATAATTATTGTTGATACTAAATAAGCATTCGTTTTGCGCTATCATTGCAAATAAGCGAGATATAAGCGGTTGAAAATTTGAAAAATCGCAAATTTAAAATTGCTCAAAATCGATCCCCATTAATTCTGGTGGTAGGTATAATTATTTTTGATACTAAATAAGCATTCGTTTTGCGCTATCATTGCAAATAAGCGAGATATAAGCGTCTGAAAATTTGAAAAATCGCAAATTTAAAATTGCTCAAAATCGATCCCCATTAATTCTGGTGGTAGGTATAATTATTGTTGATACTAAATAAGCATTCGTTTTGCGCTATCATTGCAAATAAGCGAGATATAAGCGTTTGAAAATTTGAAAATTCGCAAATTTAAAATTGCTCAAAATCGATCCCCATTAATTCTGGTGGTAGGTATAATTATTTTTGATACTAAATAAGCATTCGTTTTGCGCTATCATTGCAAATAAGCGAGATATGAGCGTTTGAAAATTTGAAAAATCGCAAATTTAAAATTGCTCAAAATCGATCCCCATTAATTTTGGTGGTAGGTATAATTATTGTTGATACTAAATAAGCATTCGTTTTGCGCTATCATTGCAAATAAGCGAGATATAAGCGTTTGAAAATTTGAAAAATCGCAAATTTTAAATTGCTCAAAATCGATCCCCATTAATTTTGGTGGTAGGTATAATTATTGTTGATACTAAATAAGCATTCGTTTTGCGCTATCATTGCAAACAAGCGAGATATAAGCGTTTGAAAATTTGAAAAATCGCAAATTTAAAATTGCTCAAAATCGATCCTTATTAATTCTGGTGGTAGGTATAATTATTGTTGATACTATATAAGCATTCGTTTTGCGCTATCATTGCAAATAAGCGAGATATAAGCGTTTGAAAATTTGAAAAATCGCAAATTTAAAATTGCTCAAAATCGATCTCTATTAATTCTGGTGGTAGGTATAATTATTGTTGATACTAAATAAGCATTCGTTTTGCGCTATCATTGCAAATAAGCGAGATATAAGCGTTTGAAAATTTGAAAAATCGCAAATTTAAAATTGCTCAAAATCGATCCCCATTAATTCTGGTGGTAGGTATAATTATTGTTGATACTAAATAAGCATTCGTTTTGCGCTATCATTGCAAATAAGCGAGATATAAGCGTTCGAAAATTTGAAAAATCGCAAATTTAAAATTGCTCAAAATCGATCCCCATTAATTCTGGTGGTAGGTATAATTATTGTTGATACTAAATAAGCATTCGTTTTGCGCTATCATTGCAAATAAGCGAGATATAAGCGTTTGAAAATTTGAAAAATCGCAAATTTAAAATTGCTCAAAATCGATCCCCATTAATTCTGATGGGAGGTATAATTATTGTTGATACTAAATAAGCATTCGTTTTGCGCTATCATTGCAAATAAGCGAGATATAAGCGTTTGAAAATTTGAAAAATCGCAAATTTGAAATTGCTCAAAATCGATCCCTATTAATTCTAGTGGTAGGTATAATTATTGTTGATACTAAATAAGCATTCGTTTTGCGCTATCATTGCAAATAAGCGAGATATAAGCGTTTGAAAATTTGAAAAATCGCAAATTTAAAATTGCTCAAAATCTGGTGGTAGGTATAATTATTGTTGATACTAAATAAGAGTTCGTTTTGCGCTATCATTGCAAATAAGCGAGATATAAGCGTTTGAAAATTTGAAAAATCGCAAATTTAAAATTGCTCAAAATCAATCCCCATTAATTCTGATGGGAGGTATAATTATTGTTGATACTAAATAAGCATTCGTTTTGCGCTATCATTGCAAATAAGCGAGATATAAGCGTTTGAAAATTTGAAAAATCGCAAATTTGAAATTGCTCAAAATCGATCCCTATTAATTCTGGTGGTAGGTATAATTATTGTTGATACTAAATAAGCATTCGTTTTGCGCTATCATTGCAAATAAGCGAGATATAAGCGTTTGAAAATTTGAAAAATCGCAAATTTAAAATTGCTCAAAATCTGGTGGTAGGTATAATTATTGTTGATACTAAATAAGAGTTCGTTTTGCGCTATCATTGCAAATAAGCGAGATATAAGCGTTTGAAAATTTGAAAAATCGCAAATTTAAAATTGCTCAAAATCGATCCCCATTAATTCTGGTGGTAGGTATAATTATTGTTGATACTAAATAAGCATTCGTTTTGCGCTATCATTGCAAATAAGCGAGATATAAGCGTTTGAAAATTTGAAAAATCGCAAATTTAAAATTGCTCAAAATCGATCCCCATTAATTCTGGTGGTAGGTATAATTATTGTTGATACTAAATAAGCATTCGTTTTGCGCTATCATTGCAAATAAGCGAGATATAAGCGTTTCAAAATTTGAAAAATCGCAAATTTAAAATTGCTCAAAATCGATCCCCATTAATTCTGGTGGTAGGTATAATTATTGTTGATACTAAATAAGCATTCGTTTTGCGCTATCATTGCAAATAAGCGAGATATAAGCGTTTGAAAATTTGAAAAATCGAAAAATTTAAAATTGCTCAAAATCGATCCCCATTAATTCTGGTGGTAGGTATAATTATTGTTGATACTAAATAAGCATTCGTTTTGCGCTATCATTGCAAATAAGCGAGATATAAGCGTTTGAAAATTTGAAAAATCGCAAATTTAAAATTGCTCAAAATCGATCCATATTAATTCTGGTGGTAGGTATAATTATTGTTGATACTAAATAAGCATTCGTTTTGCGCTATCATTGCAAATAAGCGAGATATAAGCGGTTGAAAATTTGAAAAATCGCAAATTTAAAATTGCTCAAAATCGATCCCCATTAATTCTGGTGGTAGGTATAATTATTTTTGATACTAAATAAGCATTCGTTTTGCGCTATCATTGCAAATAAGCGAGATATAAGCGTCTGAAAATTTGAAAAATCGCAAATTTAAAATTGCTCAAAATCGATCCCCATTAATTCTGGTGGTAGGTATAATTATTGTTGATACTAAATAAGCATTCGTTTTGCGCTATCATTGCAAATAAGCGAGATATAAGCGTTTGAAAATTTGAAAAATCGCAAATTTAAAATTGATCAAAATCGATCTTCATTAATTCTGGTGGTAGGTATAATTATTGTTGATACTAAATAAGCATTCGTATTGCGCTATCATTGCAAATAAGCGAGATATAAGCGTTTGAAAATTTGAAAAATCGCAAATTTAAAATTGCTCAAAATCGATCCATATTAATTCTGGTGGTAGGTATAATTATTGTTGATACTAAATAAGCATTCGTTTTGCGCTATCATTGCAAATAAGCGAGATATAAGCGGTTGAAAATTTGAAAAATCGCAAATTTAAAATTGCTCAAAATCGATCCCCATTAATTCTGGTGGTAGGTATAATTATTTTTGATACTAAATAAGCATTCGTTTTGCGCTATCATTGCAAATAAGCGAGATATAAGCGTCTGAAAATTTGAAAAATCGCAAATTTAAAATTGCTCAAAATCGATCCCCATTAATTCTGGTGGTAGATATAATTATTTTTGATACTAAATAAGCATTCGTTTTGCGCTATCATTGCAAATAAGCGAGATATAAGCGATTGAAAATTTGAAAAATCGCAAATTTAAAATTGCTCAAAATCGATCCCCATTAATTCTGGTGGTAGGTATAATTATTGTTGATACTAAATAAGCATTCGTTTTGCGCTATCATTGCAAATAAGCGAGATATAAGCGTTTGAAAATTTGAAAAATCGCAAATTTAAAATTGCTCAAAATCGATCCCCATTAATTCTGGTGGTAGGTAAAATTATTGTTGATACTAAATAAGCATTCGTTTTGCGCTATCATTGCAAATAAGCGAGATATGAGCGTTTGAAAATTTGAAAAATCGCAAATTTAAAATTGCTCAAAATCGATCCCCATTAATTCTGGTGGTAGGTATAATTATTGTTGATACTAAATAAGCATTCGTTTTGCGCTATCATTGCAAATAAGCGAGATATAAGCGTTTGAAAATTTGAAAAATCGCAAATTTAAAATTGCTCAAAATCGATCCCCATTAATTTTGGTGGTAGGTATAATTATTGTTGATACTAAATAAGCATTCGTTTTGCGCTATCATTGCAAACAAGCGAGATATAAGCGTTTGAAAATTTGAAAAATCGCAAATTTAAAATTGCTCAAAATCGATCCTTATTAATTCTGGTGGTAGGTATAATTATTGTTGATACTATATAAGCATTCGTTTTGCGCTATCATTGCAAATAAGCGAGATATAAGCGTTTGAAAATTTGAAAAATCGCAAATTTAAAATTGCTCAAAATCGATCTCTATTAATTCTGGTGGTAGGTATAATTATTGTTGATACTAAATAAGCATTCGTTTTGCGCTATCATTGCAAATAAGCGAGATATAAGCGTTTGAAAATTTGAAAAATCGCAAATTTAAAATTGCTCAAAATCGATCCCCATTAATTCTGGTGGTAGGTATAATTATTGTTGATACTAAATAAGCATTCGTTTTGCGCTATCATTGCAAATAAGCGAGATATAAGCGTTCGAAAATTTGAAAAATCGCAAATTTAAAATTGCTCAAAATCGATCCCCATTAATTCTGGTGGTAGGTATAATTATTGTTGATACTAAATAAGCATTCGTTTTGCGCTATCATTGCAAATAAGCGAGATATAAGCGTTTGAAAATTTGAAAAATCGCAAATTTAAAATTGCTCAAAATCGATCCCCATTAATTCTGATGGGAGGTATAATTATTGTTGATACTAAATAAGCATTCGTTTTGCGCTATCATTGCAAATAAGCGAGATATAAGCGTTTGAAAATTTGAAAAATCGCAAATTTGAAATTGCTCAAAATCGATCCCTATTAATTCTAGTGGTAGGTATAATTATTGTTGATACTAAATAAGCATTCGTTTTGCGCTATCATTGCAAATAAGCGAGATATAAGCGTTTGAAAATTTGAAAAATCGCAAATTTAAAATTGCTCAAAATCTGGTGGTAGGTATAATTATTGTTGATACTAAATAAGAGTTCGTTTTGCGCTATCATTGCAAATAAGCGAGATATAAGCGTTTGAAAATTTGAAAAATCGCAAATTTAAAATTGCTCAAAATCAATCCCCATTAATTCTGATGGGAGGTATAATTATTGTTGATACTAAATAAGCATTCGTTTTGCGCTATCATTGCAAATAAGCGAGATATAAGCGTTTGAAAATTTGAAAAATCGCAAATTTGAAATTGCTCAAAATCGATCCCTATTAATTCTGGTGGTAGGTATAATTATTGTTGATACTAAATAAGCATTCGTTTTGCGCTATCATTGCAAATAAGCGAGATATAAGCGTTTGAAAATTTGAAAAATCGCAAATTTAAAATTGCTCAAAATCTGGTGGTAGGTATAATTATTGTTGATACTAAATAAGAGTTCGTTTTGCGCTATCATTGCAAATAAGCGAGATATAAGCGTTTGAAAATTTGAAAAATCGCAAATTTAAAATTGCTCAAAATCGATCCCCATTAATTCTGGTGGTAGGTATAATTATTGTTGATACTAAATAAGCATTCGTTTTGCGCTATCATTGCAAATAAGCGAGATATAAGCGTTTGAAAATTTGAAAAATCGCAAATTTAAAATTGCTCAAAATCGATCCCCATTAATTCTGGTGGTAGGTATAATTATTGTTGATACTAAATGAGCATTCGTTTTGCGCTATCATTGCAAATAAGCGAGATATAAGCGTTTGAAAATTTGATAAATCGCAAATTTAAAATTGCTCAAAATCTGGTGGTAGGTATAATTATTGTTGATACTAAATAAGCATTCGTTTTGCGCTATCATTGCAAATAAGCGAGATATAAGCGTTTGAAAATTTGAAAAATCGCAAATTTAAAATTGCTCAAAATCGATCCCCATTAATTCTGCTGGTAGGTATAATTATTTTTGATACTAAATAAGCATTCGTTTTTGCTATCATTGCAAATAAGCGAGATATAAGCGTTTGAAAATTTGAAAAATCGCACATTTAAAATTGCTCAAAATCGATCCCCATTAATTCTGGTGGTAGGTATAATTATTGTTGATACTAAATAAGCATTCGTTTTGCGCTATCATTGCAAATAAGCGAGATATAAGCGTTTCAAAATTTGAAAAATCGCAAATTTAAAATTGCTCAAAATCGATCCCCATTAATTCTGGTGGTAGGTATAATTATTGTTGATACTAAATAAGCATTCGTTTTGCGCTATCATTGCAAATAAGCGAGATATAAGCGTTTGAAAATTTGAAAAATCGAAAAATTTAAAATTGCTCAAAATCGATCCCCATTAATTCTGGTGGTAGGTATAATTATTGTTGATACTAAATAAGCATTCGTTTTGCGCTATCATTGCAAATAAGCGAGATATAAGCGTTTGAAAATTTGAAAAATCGCAAATTTAAAATTGCTCAAAATCGATCCATATTAATTCTGGTGGTAGGTATAATTATTGTTGATACTAAATAAGCATTCGTTTTGCGCTATCATTGCAAATAAGCGAGATATAAGCGGTTGAAAATTTGAAAAATCGCAAATTTAAAATTGCTCAAAATCGATCCCCATTAATTCTGGTGGTAGGTATAATTATTTTTGATACTAAATAAGCATTCGTTTTGCGCTATCATTGCAAATAAGCGAGATATAAGCGTCTGAAAATTTGAAAAATCGCAAATTTAAAATTGCTCAAAATCGATCCCCATTAATTCTGGTGGTAGGTATAATTATTGTTGATACTAAATAAGCATTCGTTTTGCGCTATCATTGCAAATAAGCGAGATATAAGCGTTTGAAAATTTGAAAAATCGCAAATTTAAAATTGCTCAAAATCGATCCCCATTAATTCTGGTGGTAGGTATAATTATTGTTGATACTAAATAAGCATTCGTTTTGCGCTATCATTGCAAATAAGCGAGATATAAGCGTTTGAAAATTTGAAAAATCGCAAATTTAAAATTGCTCAAAATCGATCCATATTAATTCTGGTGGTAGGTATAATTATTGTTGATACTAAATAAGCATTCGTTTTGCGCTATCATTGCAAATAAGCGAGATATAAGCGGTTGAAAATTTGAAAAATCGCAAATTTAAAATTGCTCAAAATCGATCCCCATTAATTCTGGTGGTAGGTATAATTATTTTTGATACTAAATAAGCATTCGTTTTGCGCTATCATTGCAAATAAGCGAGATATAAGCGTCTGAAAATTTGAAAAATCGCAAATTTAAAATTGCTCAAAATCGATCCCCATTAATTCTGGTGGTAGATATAATTATTTTTGATACTAAATAAGCATTCGTTTTGCGCTATCATTGCAAATAAGCGAGATATAAGCGATTGAAAATTTGAAAAATCGCAAATTTAAAATTGCTCAAAATCGATCCACATTAATTCTGGTGGTAGGTATAATTATTGTTGATACTAAATAAGCATTCGTTTTGCGCTATCATTGCAAATAAGCGAGATATAAGCGTTTGAAAATTTGAAAAATCGCAAATTTAAAATTGCTCAAAATCGATCCCCATTAATTCTGGTGGTAGGTAAAATTATTGTTGATACTAAATAAGCATTCGTTTTGCGCTATCATTGCAAATAAGCGAGATATAAGCGTTTGAAAATTTGAAAAATCGCAAATTTAAAATTGCTCAAAATCGATCCCCATTAATTCTGGTGGTAGGTATAATTATTGTTGATACTAAATAAGCATTCGTTTTGCGCTATCATTACAAATAAGCGAGATATAAGCGTTTGAAAATTTGAAAAATCGCAAATTTAAAATTGCTCAAAATCGATCCCCATTAATTCTGGTGGTAGGTATAATTATTGTTGATACTAAATCAGCATTCGTTTTGCGCTATCATTGCAAATAAGCGAGATATAAGCGTTTGAAAATTTGAAAAATCGCAAATTTAAAATTGCTCAAAATCGATCCCCATTAATTCTGGTGGTAGGTATAATTATTGTTGATACTAAATAAGCATTCGTTTTGCGCTATCATTGCAAATAAGCGAGATATAAGCGTTTGAAAATTTGAAAAATCGCAAATTTAAAATTGCTCAAAATCGATCCCCATTAATTCTGGTGGTAGGTATAATTATTGTTGATACCAAATAAGCATTCGTTTTGCGCAATCATTGCAAATAAGCGAGATATAAGCGTTTGAAAATTTGAAAAATCGCAAATTTAAAATTGCTCAAAATCGATCTCCATTAATTCTGGTGGTAGGTATAATTATTGTTGATACCAAATAAGCATTCGTTTTGCGCTATAATTGCAAATAAGCGAGATATAAGCGTTTGAAAATTTGAAAAATCGCAAATTTAAAATTGCTCAAAATCGATCCTTATTAATTCTGGTGGTGGGTATAATTATTGTTGATACTAATTAAGCATTCGTTTTGCGCTATCATTGCAAATAAGCGAGATATAAGCGTTTGAAAATTTGAAAAATCGCAAATTTAAAATTGCTCAAAATCGATCCCCATTAATTCTGGTGGTAGATATAATTATTTTTGATACTAAATAAGCATTCGTTTTGCGCTATCATTGCAAATAAGCGAGATATAAGCGTTTGAAAATTTGAAAAATCGCAAATTTTAAATTGCTCAAAATCGATCCCCATTAATTTTGGTGGTAGGTATAATTATTGTTGATACTAAATAAGCATTCGTTTTGCGCTATCATTGCAAACAAGCGAGATATAAGCGTTTGAAAATTTGAAAAATCGCAAATTTAAAATTGCTCAAAATCGATCCTTATTAATTCTGGTGGTAGGTATAATTATTGTTGATACTAAATAAGCATTCGTTTTGCGCTATCATTGCAAATAAGCGAGATATAAGCGTTTGAAAATTTGAAAAATCGCAAATTTAAAATTGCTCAAAATCGATCTCTATTAATTCTGGTGGTAGGTATAATTATTGTTGATACTAAATAAGCATTCGTTTTGCGCTATCATTGCAAATAAGCGAGATATAAGCGTTTGAAAATTTGAAAAATCGCAAATTTAAAATTGCTCAAAATCGATCCCCATTAATTCTGGTGGTAGGTATAATTATTGTTGATACTAAATAAGCATTCGTTTTGCGCTATCATTGCAAATAAGCGAGATATAAGCGTTCGAAAATTTGAAAAATCGCAAATTTAAAATTGCTCAAAATCGATCCCCATTAATTCTGGTGGTAGGTATAATTATTGTTGATACTAAATAAGCATTCGTTTTGCGCTATCATTGCAAATAAGCGAGATATAAGCGTTTGAAAATTTGAAAAATCGCAAATTTAAAATTGCTCAAAATCGATCCCCATTAATTCTGATGGGAGGTATAATTATTGTTGATACTAAATAAGCATTCGTTTTGCGCTATCATTGCAAATAAGCGAGATATAAGCGTTTGAAAATTTGAAAAATCGCAAATTTGAAATTGCTCAAAATCGATCCCTATTAATTCTAGTGGTAGGTATAATTATTGTTGATACTAAATAAGCATTCGTTTTGCGCTATCATTGCAAATAAGCGAGATATAAGCGTTTGAAAATTTGAAAAATCGCAAATTTAAAATTGCTCAAAATCTGGTGGTAGGTATAATTATTGTTGATACTAAATAAGAGTTCGTTTTGCGCTATCATTGCAAATAAGCGAGATATAAGCGTTTGAAAATTTGAAAAATCGCAAATTTAAAATTGCTCAAAATCAATCCCCATTAATTCTGATGGGAGGTATAATTATTGTTGATACTAAATAAGCATTCGTTTTGCGCTATCATTGCAAATAAGCGAGATATAAGCGTTTGAAAATTTGAAAAATCGCAAATTTGAAATTGCTCAAAATCGATCCCTATTAATTCTGGTGGTAGGTATAATTATTGTTGATACTAAATAAGCATTCGTTTTGCGCTATCATTGCAAATAAGCGAGATATAAGCGTTTGAAAATTTGAAAAATCGCAAATTTAAAATTGCTCAAAATCTGGTGGTAGGTATAATTATTGTTGATACTAAATAAGAGTTCGTTTTGCGCTATCATTGCAAATAAGCGAGATATAAGCGTTTGAAAATTTGAAAAATCGCAAATTTAAAATTACTCAAAATCGATCCCCATTAATTCTGGTGGTAGGTATAATTATTGTTGATACTAAATAAGCATTCGTTTTGCGCTATCATTGCAAATAAGCGAGATATAAGCGTTTGAAAATTTGAAAAATCGCAAATTTAAAATTGCTCAAAATCGATCCCCATTAATTCTGGTGGTAGGTATAATTATTGTTGATACTAAATAAGCATTCGTTTTGCGCTATCATTGCAAATAAGCGAGATATAAGCGTTTGAAAATTTGATAAATCGCAAATTTAAAATTGCTCAAAATCTGGTGGTAGGTATAATTATTGTTGATACTAAATAAGCATTCGTTTTGCGCTATCATTGCAAATAAGCGAGATATAAGCGTTTGAAAATTTGAAAAATCGCAAATTTAAAATTGCTCAAAATCGATCCCCATTAATTCTGCTGGTAGGTATAATTATTTTTGATACTAAATAAGCATTCGTTTTGCGCTATCATTGCAAATAAGCGAGATATAAGCGTTTGATAATTTGAAAAATCGCAAATTTAAAATTGCTCAAAATCGATCCCCATTAATTCTGGTGGTAGGTATAATTATTGTTGATACTAAATAAGCATTCGTTTTGCGCTATCATTGCAAATAAGCGAGATATAAGCGTTTCAAAATTTGAAAAATCGCAAATTTAAAATTGCTCAAAATCGATCCCCATTAATTCTGGTGGTAGGTATAATTATTGTTGATACTAAATAAGCATTCGTTTTGCGCTATCATTGCAAATAAGCGAGATATAAGCGTTTGAAAATTTGAAAAATCGAAAAATTTAAAATTGCTCAAAATCGATCCCCATTAATTCTGGTGGTAGGTATAATTATTGTTGATACTAAATAAGCATTCGTTTTGCGCTATCATTGCAAATAAGCGAGATATAAGCGTTTGAAAATTTGAAAAATCGCAAATTTAAAATTGCTCAAAATCGATCTATATTAATTCTGGTGGTAGGTATAATTATTGTTGATACTAAATAAGCATTCGTTTTGCGCTATCATTGCAAATAAGCGAGATATAAGCGTTTGAAAATTTGAAAAATCGCAAATTTAAAATTGCTCAAAATCGATCCATATTAATTCTGGTGGTAGGTATAATTATTTTTGATACTAAATAAGCATTCGTTTTGCGCTATCATTGCAAATAAGCGAGATATAAGCGTCTGAAAATTTGAAAAATCGCAAATTTAAAATTGCTCAAAATCGATCCCCATTAATTCTGGTGGTAGGTATAATTATTGTTGATACTAAATAAGCATTCGTTTTGCGCTATCATTGCAAATAAGCGAGATATAAGCGTTTGAAAATTTGAAAATTCGCAAATTTAAAATTGCTCAAAATCGATCCCCATTAATTCTGGTGGTAGGTATAATTATTTTTGATACTAAATAAGCATTCGTTTTGCGCTATCATTGCAAATAAGCGAGATATGAGCGTTTGAAAATTTGAAAAATCGCAAATTTAAAATTGCTCAAAATCGATCCCCATTAATTCTGGTGGTAGGTATAATTATTGTTGATACTAAATAAGCATTCGTTTTGCGCTATCATTGCAAACAAGCGAGATATAAGCGTTTGAAAATTTGAAAAATCGCAAATTTAAAATTGCTCAAAATCGATCCTTATTAATTCTGGTGGTAGGTATAATTATTGTTGATACTAAATAAGCATTCGTTTTGCGCTATCATTGCAAATAAGCGAGATATAAGCGTTTGAAAATTTGAAAAATCGCAAATTTAAAATTGCTCAAAATCGATCTCTATTAATTCTGGTGGTAGGTATAATTATTGTTGATACTAAATAAGCATTCGTTTTGCGCTATCATTGCAAATAAGCGAGATATAAGCGTTTGAAAATTTGAAAAATCGCAAATTTAAAATTGCTCAAAATCGATCCCCATTAATTCTGGTGGTAGGTATAATTATTGTTGATACTAAATAAGCATTCGTTTTGCGCTATCATTGCAAATAAGCGAGATATAAGCGTTCGAAAATTTGAAAAATCGCAAATTTAAAATTGCTCAAAATCGATCCCCATTAATTCTGGTGGTAGGTATAATTATTGTTGATACTAAATAAGCATTCGTTTTGCGCTATCATTGCAAATAAGCGAGATATAAGCGTTTGAAAATTTGAAAAATCGCAAATTTAAAATTGCTCAAAATCGATCCCCATTAATTCTGGTGGTAGGTATAATTATTGTTGATACTAAATAAGCATTCGTTTTGCGCTATCATTGCAAATAAGCGAGATATAAGCGTTTGAAAATTTGATAAATCGCAAATTTAAAATTGCTCAAAATCTGGTGGTAGGTATAATTATTGTTGATACTAAATAAGCATTCGTTTTGCGCTATCATTGCAAATAAGCGAGATATAAGCGTTTGAAAATTTGAAAAATCGCAAATTTAAAATTGCTCAAAATCGATCCCCATTAATTCTGCTGGTAGGTATAATTATTTTTGATACTAAATAAGCATTCGTTTTGCGCTATCATTGCAAATAAGCGAGATATAAGCGTTTGATAATTTGAAAAATCGCAAATTTAAAATTGCTCAAAATCGATCCCCATTAATTCTGGTGGTAGGTATAATTATTGTTGATACTAAATAAGCATTCGTTTTGCGCTATCATTGCAAATAAGCGAGATATAAGCGTTTCAAAATTTGAAAAATCGCAAATTTAAAATTGCTCAAAATCGATCCCCATTAATTCTGGTGGTAGGTATAATTATTGTTGATACTAAATAAGCATTCGTTTTGCGCTATCATTGCAAATAAGCGAGATATAAGCGTTTGAAAATTTGAAAAATCGAAAAATTTAAAATTGCTCAAAATCGATCCCCATTAATTCTGGTGGTAGGTATAATTATTGTTGATACTAAATAAGCATTCGTTTTGCGCTATCATTGCAAATAAGCGAGATATAAGCGTTTGAAAATTTGAAAAATCGCAAATTTAAAATTGCTCAAAATCGATCTATATTAATTCTGGTGGTAGGTATAATTATTGTTGATACTAAATAAGCATTCGTTTTGCGCTATCATTGCAAATAAGCGAGATATAAGCGTTTGAAAATTTGAAAAATCGCAAATTTAAAATTGCTCAAAATCGATCCATATTAATTCTGGTGGTAGGTATAATTATTTTTGATACTAAATAAGCATTCGTTTTGCGCTATCATTGCAAATAAGCGAGATATAAGCGTCTGAAAATTTGAAAAATCGCAAATTTAAAATTGCTCAAAATCGATCCCCATTAATTCTGGTGGTAGGTATAATTATTGTTGATACTAAATAAGCATTCGTTTTGCGCTATCATTGCAAATAAGCGAGATATAAGCGTTTGAAAATTTGAAAATTCGCAAATTTAAAATTGCTCAAAATCGATCCCCATTAATTCTGGTGGTAGGTATAATTATTTTTGATACTAAATAAGCATTCGTTTTGCGCTATCATTGCAAATAAGCGAGATATGAGCGTTTGAAAATTTGAAAAATCGCAAATTTAAAATTGCTCAAAATCGATCCCCATTAATTCTGGTGGTAGGTATAATTATTGTTGATACTAAATAAGCATTCGTTTTGCGCTATCATTGCAAACAAGCGAGATATAAGCGTTTGAAAATTTGAAAAATCGCAAATTTAAAATTGCTCAAAATCGATCCTTATTAATTCTGGTGGTAGGTATAATTATTGTTGATACTAAATAAGCATTCGTTTTGCGCTATCATTGCAAATAAGCGAGATATAAGCGTTTGAAAATTTGAAAAATCGCAAATTTAAAATTGCTCAAAATCGATCTCTATTAATTCTGGTGGTAGGTATAATTATTGTTGATACTAAATAAGCATTCGTTTTGCGCTATCATTGCAAATAAGCGAGATATAAGCGTTTGAAAATTTGAAAAATCGCAAATTTAAAATTGCTCAAAATCGATCCCCATTAATTCTGGTGGTAGGTATAATTATTGTTGATACTAAATAAGCATTCGTTTTGCGCTATCATTGCAAATAAGCGAGATATAAGCGTTCGAAAATTTGAAAAATCGCAAATTTAAAATTGCTCAAAATCGATCCCCATTAATTCTGGTGGTAGGTATAATTATTGTTGATACTAAATAAGCATTCGTTTTGCGCTATCATTGCAAATAAGCGAGATATAAGCGTTTGAAAATTTGAAAAATCGCAAATTTAAAATTGCTCAAAATCGATCCCCATTAATTCTGATGGGAGGTATAATTATTGTTGATACTAAATAAGCATTCGTTTTGCGCTATCATTGCAAATAAGCGAGATATAAGCGTTTGAAAATTTGAAAAATCGCAAATTTGAAATTGCTCAAAATCGATCCCTATTAATTCTAGTGGTAGGTATAATTATTGTTGATACTAAATAAGCATTCGTTTTGCGCTATCATTGCAAATAAGCGAGATATAAGCGTTTGAAAATTTGAAAAATCGCAAATTTAAAATTGCTCAAAATCTGGTGGTAGGTATAATTATTGTTGATACTAAATAAGAGTTCGTTTTGCGCTATCATTGCAAATAAGCGAGATATAAGCGTTTGAAAATTTGAAAAATCGCAAATTTAAAATTGCTCAAAATCAATCCCCATTAATTCTGATGGGAGGTATAATTATTGTTGATACTAAATAAGCATTCGTTTTGCGCTATCATTGCAAATAAGCGAGATATAAGCGTTTGAAAATTTGAAAAATCGCAAATTTGAAATTGCTCAAAATCGATCCCTATTAATTCTGGTGGTAGGTATAATTATTGTTGATACTAAATAAGCATTCGTTTTGCGCTATCATTGCAAATAAGCGAGATATAAGCGTTTGAAAATTTGAAAAATCGCAAATTTAAAATTGCTCAAAATCTGGTGGTAGGTATAATTATTGTTGATACTAAATAAGAGTTCGTTTTGCGCTATCATTGCAAATAAGCGAGATATAAGCGTTTGAAAATTTGAAAAATCGCAAATTTAAAATTGCTCAAAATCGATCCCCATTAATTCTGGTGGTAGGTATAATTATTGTTGATACTAAATAAGCATTCGTTTTGCGCTATCATTGCAAATAAGCGAGATATAAGCGTTTGAAAATTTGAAAAATCGCAAATTTAAAATTGCTCAAAATCGATCCCCATTAATTCTGGTGGTAGGTATAATTATTGTTGATACTAAATAAGCATTCGTTTTGCGCTATCATTGCAAATAAGCGAGATATAAGCGTTTGAAAATTTGATAAATCGCAAATTTAAAATTGCTCAAAATCTGGTGGTAGGTATAATTATTGTTGATACTAAATAAGCATTCGTTTTGCGCTATCATTGCAAATAAGCGAGATATAAGCGTTTGAAAATTTGAAAAATCGCAAATTTAAAATTGCTCAAAATCGATCCCCATTAATTCTGCTGGTAGGTATAATTATTTTTGATACTAAATAAGCATTCGTTTTGCGCTATCATTGCAAATAAGCGAGATATAAGCGTTTGATAATTTGAAAAATCGCAAATTTAAAATTGCTCAAAATCGATCCCCATTAATTCTGGTGGTAGGTATAATTATTGTTGATACTAAATAAGCATTCGTTTTGCGCTATCATTGCAAATAAGCGAGATATAAGCGTTTCAAAATTTGAAAAATCGCAAATTTAAAATTGCTCAAAATCGATCCCCATTAATTCTGGTGGTAGGTATAATTATTGTTGATACTAAATAAGCATTCGTTTTGCGCTATCATTGCAAATAAGCGAGATATAAGCGTTTGAAAATTTGAAAAATCGAAAAATTTAAAATTGCTCAAAATCGATCCCCATTAATTCTGGTGGTAGGTATAATTATTGTTGATACTAAATAAGCATTCGTTTTGCGCTATCATTGCAAATAAGCGAGATATAAGCGTTTGAAAATTTGAAAAATCGCAAATTTAAAATTGCTCAAAATCGATCTATATTAATTCTGGTGGTAGGTATAATTATTGTTGATACTAAATAAGCATTCGTTTTGCGCTATCATTGCAAATAAGCGAGATATAAGCGTTTGAAAATTTGAAAAATCGCAAATTTAAAATTGCTCAAAATCGATCCATATTAATTCTGGTGGTAGGTATAATTATTTTTGATACTAAATAAGCATTCGTTTTGCGCTATCATTGCAAATAAGCGAGATATAAGCGTCTGAAAATTTGAAAAATCGCAAATTTAAAATTGCTCAAAATCGATCCCCATTAATTCTGGTGGTAGGTATAATTATTGTTGATACTAAATAAGCATTCGTTTTGCGCTATCATTGCAAATAAGCGAGATATAAGCGTTTGAAAATTTGAAAATTCGCAAATTTAAAATTGCTCAAAATCGATCCCCATTAATTCTGGTGGTAGGTATAATTATTTTTGATACTAAATAAGCATTCGTTTTGCGCTATCATTGCAAATAAGCGAGATATGAGCGTTTGAAAATTTGAAAAATCGCAAATTTAAAATTGCTCAAAATCGATCCCCATTAATTCTGGTGGTAGGTATAATTATTGTTGATACTAAATAAGCATTCGTTTTGCGCTATCATTGCAAACAAGCGAGATATAAGCGTTTGAAAATTTGAAAAATCGCAAATTTTAAATTGCTCAAAATCGATCCTTATTAATTCTGGTGGTAGGTATAATTATTGTTGATACTAAATAAGCATTCGTTTTGCGCTATCATTGCAAATAAGCGAGATATAAGCGTTTGAAAATTTGAAAAATCGCAAATTTAAAATTGCTCAAAATCGATCCCCATTAATTCTGGTGGTAGGTATAATTATTGTTGATACTAAATAAGCATTCGTTTTGCGCTATCATTGCAAATAAGCGAGATATAAGCGTTCGAAAATTTGAAAAATCGCAAATTTAAAATTGCTCAAAATCGATCCCCATTAATTCTGGTGGTAGGTATAATTATTGTTGATACTAAATAAGCATTCGTTTTGCGCTATCATTGCAAATAAGCGAGATATAAGCGTTTGAAAATTTGAAAAATCGCAAATTTAAAATTGCTCAAAATCGATCCCCATTAATTCTGGTGGTAGGTATAATTATTGTTGATACTAAATAAGCATTCGTTTTGCGCTATCATTGCAAATAAGCGAGATATAAGCGTTTGAAAATTTGATAAATCGCAAATTTAAAATTGCTCAAAATCTGGTGGTAGGTATAATTATTGTTGATACTAAATAAGCATTCGTTTTGCGCTATCATTGCAAATAAGCGAGATATAAGCGTTTGAAAATTTGAAAAATCGCAAATTTAAAATTGCTCAAAATCGATCCCCATTAATTCTGCTGGTAGGTATAATTATTTTTGATACTAAATAAGCATTCGTTTTGCGCTATCATTGCAAATAAGCGAGATATAAGCGTTTGATAATTTGAAAAATCGCAAATTTAAAATTGCTCAAAATCGATCCCCATTAATTCTGGTGGTAGGTATAATTATTGTTGATACTAAATAAGCATTCGTTTTGCGCTATCATTGCAAATAAGCGAGATATAAGCGTTTCAAAATTTGAAAAATCGCAAATTTAAAATTGCTCAAAATCGATCCCCATTAATTCTGGTGGTAGGTATAATTATTGTTGATACTAAATAAGCATTCGTTTTGCGCTATCATTGCAAATAAGCGAGATATAAGCGTTTGAAAATTTGAAAAATCGAAAAATTTAAAATTGCTCAAAATCGATCCCCATTAATTCTGGTGGTAGGTATAATTATTGTTGATACTAAATAAGCATTCGTTTTGCGCTATCATTGCAAATAAGCGAGATATAAGCGTTTGAAAATTTGAAAAATCGCAAATTTAAAATTGCTCAAAATCGATCTATATTAATTCTGGTGGTAGGTATAATTATTGTTAAAACTAAATAAGCATTCGTTTTGCGCTATCATTGCAAATAAGCGAGATATAAGCGTTTGAAAATTTGAAAAATCGCAAATTTAAAATTGCTCAAAATCGATCCATATTAATTCTGGTGGTAGGTATAATTATTTTTGATACTAAATAAGCATTCGTTTTGCGCTATCATTGCAAATAAGCGAGATATAAGCGTCTGAAAATTTGAAAAATCGCAAATTTAAAATTGCTCAAAATCGATCCCCATTAATTCTGGTGGTAGGTATAATTATTGTTGATACTAAATAAGCATTCGTTTTGCGCTATCATTGCAAATAAGCGAGATATAAGCGTTTGAAAATTTGAAAATTCGCAAATTTAAAATTGCTCAAAATCGATCCCCATTAATTCTGGTGGTAGGTATAATTATTTTTGATACTAAATAAGCATTCGTTTTGCGCTATCATTGCAAATAAGCGAGATATGAGCGTTTGAAAATTTGAAAAATCGCAAATTTAAAATTGCTCAAAATCGATCCCCATTAATTCTGGTGGTAGGTATAATTATTGTTGATACTAAATAAGCATTCGTTTTGCGCTATCATTGCAAACAAGCGAGATATAAGCGTTTGAAAATTTGAAAAATCGCAAATTTAAAATTGCTCAAAATCGATCCTTATTAATTCTGGTGGTAGGTATAATTATTGTTGATACTAAATAAGCATTCGTTTTGCGCTATCATTGCAAATAAGCGAGATATAAGCGTTTGAAAATTTGAAAAATCGCAAATTTAAAATTGCTCAAAATCGATCTCTATTAATTCTGGTGGTAGGTATAATTATTGTTGATACTAAATAAGCATTCGTTTTGCGCTATCATTGCAAATAAGCGAGATATAAGCGTTTGAAAATTTGAAAAATCGCAAATTTAAAATTGCTCAAAATCGATCCCCATTAATTCTGGTGGTAGGTATAATTATTGTTGATACTAAATAAGCATTCGTTTTGCGCTATCATTGCAAATAAGCGAGATATAAGCGTTCGAAAATTTGAAAAATCGCAAATTTAAAATTGCTCAAAATCGATCCCCATTAATTCTGGTGGTAGGTATAATTATTGTTGATACTAAATAAGCATTCGTTTTGCGCTATCATTGCAAATAAGCGAGATATAAGCGTTTGAAAATTTGAAAAATCGCAAATTTAAAATTGCTCGAAATCGATCTTCATTAATTCTGATGGGAGGTATAATTATTGTTGATACTAAATAAGCATTCGTTTTGCGCTATCATTGCAAATAAGCGAGATATAAGCGTTTGAAAATTTGAAAAATCGCAAATTTGAAATTGCTCAAAATCGATCCCTATTAATTCTAGTGGTAGGTATAATTATTGTTGATACTAAATAAGCATTCGTTTTGCGCTATCATTGCAAATAAGCGAGATATAAGCGTTTGAAAATTTGAATAATCGCAAATTTAAAATTGCTCAAAATCTGGTGGTAGGTATAATTATTGTTGATACTAAATAAGAGTTCGTTTTGCGCTATCATTGCAAATAAGCGAGATATAAGCGTTTGAAAATTTGAAAAATCGCAAATTTAAAATTGCTCAAAATCAATCCCCATTAATTCTGATGGGAGGTATAATTATTGTTGATACTAAATAAGCATTCGTTTTGCGCTATCATTGCAAATAAGCGAGATATAAGCGTTTGAAAATTTGAAAAATCACAAATTTGAAATTGCTCAAAATCTATCCCTATTAATTCTGGTGGTAGGTATAATTATTGTTGATACTAAATAAGCATTCGTTTTGCGCTATCATTGCAAATAAGCGAGATATAAGCGTTTGAAAATTTGAAAAATCGCAAATTTAAAATTGCTCAAAATCTGGTGGTAGGTATAATTATTGTTGATACTAAATAAGAGTTCGTTTTGCGCTATCATTGCAAATAAGCGAGATATAAGCGTTTGAAAATTTGAAAAATCGCAAATTTAAAATTGCTCAAAATCGATCCCCATTAATTCTGGTGGTAGGTATAATTATTGTTGATACTAAATAAGCATTCGTTTTGCGCTATCATTGCAAATAAGCGAGATATAAGCGTTTGAAAATTTGAAAAATCGCAAATTTAAAATTGCTCAAAATCGATCCCCATTAATTCTGGTGGTAGGTATAATTATTGTTGATACTAAATAAGCATTCGTTTTGCGCTATCATTGCAAATAAGCGAGATATAAGCGTTTGAAAATTTGATAAATCGCAAATTTAAAATTGCTCAAAATCTGGTGGTAGGTATAATTATTGTTGATACTAAATAAGCATTCGTTTTGCGCTATCATTGCAAATAAGCGAGATATAAGCGTTTGAAAATTTGAAAAATCGCAAATTTAAAATTGCTCAAAATCGATCCTTATTAATTCTGCTGGTAGGTATAATTATTTTTGATACTAAATAAGCATTCGTTTTGCGCTATCATTGCAAATAAGCGAGATATAAGCGTTTGAAAATTTGAAAAATCGCAAATTTAAAATTGCTCAAAATCGATCCTCATTAATTCTGGTGGTAGGTATAATTATTGTTGATACTAAATAAGCATTCGTTTTGCGCTATCATTGCAAATAAGCGAGATATAAGCGTTTCAAAATTTGAAAAATCGCAAATTTAAAATTGCTCAAAATCGATCCCCATTAATTCTGGTGGTAGGTATAATTATTATTGATACTAAATAAGCATTCGTTTTGCGCTATCATTGCAAATAAGCGAGATATAAGCGTTTGAAAATTTGAAAAATCGAAAAATTAAAAATTGCTCAAAATCGATCCCCATTAATTCTGGTGGTAGGTATAATTATTGTTGATACTAAATAAGCATTCGTTTTGCGCTATCATTGCAAATAAGCGAGATATAAGCGTTTGAAAATTTGAAAAATCGCAAATTTAAAATTGCTCAAAATCGATCCATATTAATTCTGGTGGTAGGTATAATTATTGTTGATACTAAATAAGCATTCGTTTTGCGCTATCATTGCAAATAAGCGAGATATAAGCGTTTGAAAATTTGAAAAATCGCAAATTTAAAATTGCTCAAAATCTGGTGGTAGGTATAATTATTGTTGATACTAAATAAGAGTTCGTTTTGCGCTATCATTGCAAATAAGCGAGATATAAGCGTTTGAAAATTTGAAAAATCGCAAATTTAAAATTGCTCAAAATCGATCCCCATTAATTCTGGTGGTAGGTATAATTATTGTTGATACTAAATAAGCATTCGTTTTGCGCTATCATTGCAAATAAGCGAGATATAAGCGTTTGAAAATTTGAAAAATCGCAAATTTAAAATTGCTCAAAATCGATCCCCATTAATTCTGGTGGTAGGTATAATTATTGTTGATACTAAATAAGCATTCGTTTTGCGCTATCATTGCAAATAAGCGAGATATAAGCGTTTGAAAATTTGATAAATCGCAAATTTAAAATTGCTCAAAATCTGGTGGTAGGTATAATTATTGTTGATACTAAATAAGCATTCGTTTTGCGCTATCATTGCAAATAAGCGAGATATAAGCGTTTGAAAATTTGAAAAATCGCAAATTTAAAATTGCTCAAAATCGATCCATATTAATTCTGGTGGTAGGTATAATTATTGTTGATACTAAATAAGCATTCGTTTTGCGCTATCATTGCAAATAAGCGAGATATAAGCGTTTGAAAATTTGAAAAATCGCAAATTTAAAATTGCTCAAAATCTGGTGGTAGGTATAATTATTGTTGATACTAAATAAGAGTTCGTTTTGCGCTATCATTGCAAATAAGCGAGATATAAGCGTTTGAAAATTTGAAAAATCGCAAATTTAAAATTGCTCAAAATCGATCCCCATTAATTCTGGTGGTAGGTATAATTATTGTTGATACTAAATAAGCATTCGTTTTGCGCTATCATTGCAAATAAGCGAGATATAAGCGTTTGAAAATTTGAAAAATCGCAAATTTAAAATTGCTCAAAATCGATCCCCATTAATTCTGGTGGTAGGTATAATTATTGTTGATACTAAATAAGCATTCGTTTTGCGCTATCATTGCAAATAAGCGAGATATAAGCGTTTGAAAATTTGATAAATCGCAAATTTAAAATTGCTCAAAATCTGGTGGTAGGTATAATTATTGTTGATACTAAATAAGCATTCGTTTTGCGCTATCATTGCAAATAAGCGAGATATAAGCGTTTGAAAATTTGAAAAATCGCAAATTTAAAATTGCTCAAAATCGATCCCCATTAATTCTGCTGGTAGGTATAATTATTTTTGATACTAAATAAGCATTCGTTTTGCGCTATCATTGCAAATAAGCGAGATATAAGCGTTTGATAATTTGAAAAATCGCAAATTTAAAATTGCTCAAAATCGATCCCCATTAATTCTGGTGGTAGGTATAATTATTGTTGATACTAAATAAGCATTCGTTTTGCGCTATCATTGCAAATAAGCGAGATATAAGCGTTTCAAAATTTGAAAAATCGCAAATTTAAAATTGCTCAAAATCGATCCCCATTAATTCTGGTGGTAGGTATAATTATTGTTGATACTAAATAAGCATTCGTTTTGCGCTATCATTGCAAATAAGCGAGATATAAGCGTTTGAAAATTTGAAAAATCGAAAAATTTAAAATTGCTCAAAATCGATCCCCATTAATTCTGGTGGTAGGTATAATTATTGTTGATACTAAATAAGCATTCGTTTTGCGCTATCATTGCAAATAAGCGAGATATAAGCGTTTGAAAATTTGAAAAATCGCAAATTTAAAATTGCTCAAAATCGATCTATATTAATTCTGGTGGTAGGTATAATTATTGTTGATACTAAATAAGCATTCGTTTTGCGCTATCATTGCAAATAAGCGAGATATAAGCGTTTGAAAATTTGAAAAATCGCAAATTTAAAATTGCTCAAAATCGATCCATATTAATTCTGGTGGTAGGTATAATTATTTTTGATACTAAATAAGCATTCGTTTTGCGCTATCATTGCAAATAAGCGAGATATAAGCGTCTGAAAATTTGAAAAATCGCAAATTTAAAATTGCTCAAAATCGATCCCCATTAATTCTGGTGGTAGGTATAATTATTGTTGATACTAAATAAGCATTCGTTTTGCGCTATCATTGCAAATAAGCGAGATATAAGCGTTTGAAAATTTGAAAATTCGCAAATTTAAAATTGCTCAAAATCGATCCCCATTAATTCTGGTGGTAGGTATAATTATTTTTGATACTAAATAAGCATTCGTTTTGCGCTATCATTGCAAATAAGCGAGATATGAGCGTTTGAAAATTTGAAAAATCGCAAATTTAAAATTGCTCAAAATCGATCCCCATTAATTCTGGTGGTAGGTATAATTATTGTTGATACTAAATAAGCATTCGTTTTGCGCTATCATTGCAAACAAGCGAGATATAAGCGTTTGAAAATTTGAAAAATCGCAAATTTAAAATTGCTCAAAATCGATCCTTATTAATTCTGGTGGTAGGTATAATTATTGTTGATACTAAATAAGCATTCGTTTTGCGCTATCATTGCAAATAAGCGAGATATAAGCGTTTGAAAATTTGAAAAATCGCAAATTTAAAATTGCTCAAAATCGATCTCTATTAATTCTGGTGGTAGGTATAATTATTGTTGATACTAAATAAGCATTCGTTTTGCGCTATCATTGCAAATAAGCGAGATATAAGCGTTTGAAAATTTGAAAAATCGCAAATTTAAAATTGCTCAAAATCGATCCCCATTAATTCTGGTGGTAGGTATAATTATTGTTGATACTAAATAAGCATTCGTTTTGCGCTATCATTGCAAATAAGCGAGATATAAGCGTTCGAAAATTTGAAAAATCGCAAATTTAAAATTGCTCAAAATCGATCCCCATTAATTCTGGTGGTAGGTATAATTATTGTTGATACTAAATAAGCATTCGTTTTGCGCTATCATTGCAAATAAGCGAGATATAAGCGTTTGAAAATTTGAAAAATCGCAAATTTAAAATTGCTCAAAATCGATCCCCATTAATTCTGATGGGAGGTATAATTATTGTTGATACTAAATAAGCATTCGTTTTGCGCTATCATTGCAAATAAGCGAGATATAAGCGTTTGAAAATTTGAAAAATCGCAAATTTGAAATTGCTCAAAATCGATCCCTATTAATTCTAGTGGTAGGTATAATTATTGTTGATACTAAATAAGCATTCGTTTTGCGCTATCATTGCAAATAAGCGAGATATAAGCGTTTGAAAATTTGAAAAATCGCAAATTTAAAATTGCTCAAAATCTGGTGGTAGGTATAATTATTGTTGATACTAAATAAGAGTTCGTTTTGCGCTATCATTGCAAATAAGCGAGATATAAGCGTTTGAAAATTTGAAAAATCGCAAATTTAAAATTGCTCAAAATCAATCCCCATTAATTCTGATGGGAGGTATAATTATTGTTGATACTAAATAAGCATTCGTTTTGCGCTATCATTGCAAATAAGCGAGATATAAGCGTTTGAAAATTTGAAAAATCACAAATTTGAAATTGCTCAAAATCGATCCCTATTAATTCTGGTGGTAGGTATAATTATTGTTGATACTAAATAAGCATTCGTTTTGCGCTATCATTGCAAATAAGCGAGATATAAGCGTTTGAAAATTTGAAAAATCGCAAATTTAAAATTGCTCAAAATCTGGTGGTAGGTATAATTATTGTTGATACTAAATAAGAGTTCGTTTTGCGCTATCATTGCAAATAAGCGAGATATAAGCGTTTGAAAATTTGAAAAATCGCAAATTTAAAATTGCTCAAAATCGATCCCCATTAATTCTGGTGGTAGGTATAATTATTGTTGATACTAAATAAGCATTCGTTTTGCGCTATGATTGCAAATAAGCGAGATATAAGCGTTTGAAAATTTGAAAAATCGCAAATTTAAAATTGCTCAAAATCGATCCCCATTAATTCTGGTGGTAGGTATAATTATTGTTGATACTAAATAAGCATTCGTTTTGCGCTATCATTGCAAATAAGCGAGATATAAGCGTTTGAAAATTTGATAAATCGCAAATTTAAAATTGCTCAAAATCTGGTGGTAGGTATAATTATTGTTGATACTAAATAAGCATTCGTTTTGCGCTATCATTGCAAATAAGCGAGATATAAGCGTTTGAAAATTTGAAAAATCGCAAATTTAAAATTGCTCAAAATCGATCCCCATTAATTCTGGTGGTAGGTATAATTATTGTTGATACTAAATAAGCATTCGTTTTGCGCTATCATTGCAAATAAGCGAGATATAAGCGTTTGAAAATTTGAAAAATCGCAAATTTAAAATTGCTCAAAATCGATCTCCATTAATTCTGGTGGTAGGTATAATTATTGTTGATACTAAATAAGCATTCGTTTTGCGCTATCATTGCAAATAAGCGAGATATAAGCGTTTGAAAATTTGAAAAATCGCAAATTTAAAATTGCTCAAAATCGATCCCAATTAATTCTGGTGGTAGATATAATTATTTTTGATACTAAATAAGCATTCGTTTTGCGCTATCATTGCAAATAAGCGAGATATAAGCGATTGAAAATTTGAAAAATCGCAAATTTAAAATTGCTCAAAATCGATCCCCATTAATTCTGGTGGTAGGTATAATTATTGTTGATACTAAATAAGCATTCGTTTTGCGCTATCATTGCAAATAAGCGAGATATAAGCGTTTGAAAATTTGAAAAATCGCAAATTTAAAATTGCTCAAAATCGATCCCCATTAATTCTGGTGGTAGATATAATTATTGTTGATACTAAATAAGCATTCGTTTTGCGCTATCATTGCAAATAAGCGAGATATAAGCGTTTGAAAATTTGAAAAATCGCAAATTTAAAATTGCTCAAAATCGATCCCCATTAATTCTGGTGGTAGGTATAATTATTGTTGATACTAAATAAGCATTCGTTTTGCGCTATCATTGCAAATAAGCGAGATATAAGCGTTTGAAAATTTGAAAAATCGCAAATTTAAAATTGCTCAAAATCGATCCCCATTAATTCTGGTGGTAGGTATAATTATTGTTGATATTAATAAGCATTCGTTTTGCGCTATCATTGCAAATAAGCGAGATATAAGCGTTTGAAAATTTGAAAAATCGCAAATTTAAAATTGCTCAAAATCGATCCCCATTAATTCTGGTGGTAGGTATAATTATTGTTGATACTAAATAAGCATTCGTTTTGCGCCAATATTGCAAATAAGCGAGATATAAGCGTTTGAAAATTTGAAAAATCGCAAATTTAAAATTGCTCAAAATCGATCCCCATTAATTCTGGTGGTAGGTATAATTATTGTTGATACTAAATAAGAGTTCGTTTTGCGCTATCATTGCAAATAAGCGAGATATAAGCGTTTGAAAATTTGAAAAATCGCAAATTTAAAATTGCTCAAAATCGATCCCCATTAATTCTGGTGGTAGGTATAATTATTGTTGATACTAAATAAGCATTCGTTTTGCGCTATGATTGCAAATAAGCGAGATATAAGCGTTTGAAAATTTGAAAAATCGCAAATTTAAAATTGCTCAAAATCGATCCCCATTAATTCTGGTGGTAGGTATAATTATTGTTGATACTAAATAAGCATTCGTTTTGCGCTATCATTGCAAATAATCGAGATATAAGCGTTTGAAAATTTGATAAATCGCAAATTTAAAATTGCTCAAAATCTGGTGGTAGGTATAATTATTGTTGATACTAAATAAGCATTCGTTTTGCGCTATCATTGCAAATAAGCGAGATATAAGCGTTTGAAAATTTGAAAAATCGCAAATTTAAAATTGCTCAAAATCGATCCCCATTAATTCTGGTGGTAGGTATAATTATTGTTGATACTAAATAAGCATTCGTTTTGCGCTATCATTGCAAATAAGCGAGATATAAGCGTTTGAAAATTTGAAAAATCGCAAATTTAAAATTGCTCAAAATCGATCCCCATTAATTCTGGTGGTAGGTATAATTATTGTTGATACTAAATAAGCATTCGTTTTGCGCTATCATTGCAAATAAGCGAGATATAAGCGTTTGAAAATTTGAAAAATCGCAAATTTAAAATTGCTCAAAATCGATCCCAATTAATTCTGGTGGTAGATATAATTATTTTTGATACTAAATAAGCATTCGTTTTGCGCTATCATTGCAAATAAGCGAGATATAAGCGATTGAAAATTTGAAAAATCGCAAATTTAAAATTGCTCAAAATCGATCCCCATTAATTCTGGTGGTAGGTATAATTATTGTTGATACTAAATAAGCATTCGTTTTGCACTATCATTGCAAATAAGCGAGATATAAGCGTTTGAAAATTTGAAAAATCGCAAATTTAAAATTGCTCAAAATCGATCCCCATTAATTCTGGTGGTAGATATAATTATTGTTGATACTAAATAAGCTATCGTTTTGCTCTATCATTGCAAATAAGCGAGATATAAGCGTTTGAAAATTTGAAAAATCGCAAATTTAAAATTGCTCAAAATCGATCCCCATTAATTCTGGTGGTAGGTATAATTATTGTTGATACTAAATAAGCATTCGTTTTGCGCTATCATTGCAAATAAGCGAGATATAAGCGTTTGAAAATTTGAAAAATCGCAAATTTAAAATTGCTCAAAATCGATCCCCATTAATTCTGGTGGTAGGTATAATTATTGTTGATATTAATAAGCATTCGTTTTGCGCTATCATTGCAAATAAGCGAGATATAAGCGTTTGAAAATTTGAAAAATCGCAAATTTAAAATTGCTCAAAATCGATCCCCATTAATTCTGGTGGTAGGTATAATTATTGTTGATACTAAATAAGCATTCGTTTTGCGCCAATATTGCAAATAAGCGAGATATAAGCGTTTGAAAATTTGAAAAATCGCAAATTTAAAATTGCTCAAAATCGATCCCCATTAATTCTGGTGGTAGGTATAATTATTGTTGATACTAAATAAGCATTCGTTTTGCGCTATCATTGCAAATAAGCGAGATATAAGCGTTTGAAAATTTGAAAAATCGCAAATTTAAAATTGCTCAAAATCGATCCCCATTAATTCTGGTGGTAGGTATAATTATTGTTGATACTAAATAAGCATTCGTTTTGCGCTATCATTGCAAATAAGCGAGATATAAGCGTTTGAAAATTTGAAAAATCGCAAATTTAAAATTGCTCAAAATCGATCCCCATTAATTCTGGTGGTAGGTATAATTATTGTTGATACTAAATAAGCATTTGTTTTGCGCTATCATTGCAAATAAGCGAGATATAAGCGTTTGAAAATTTGAAAAATCGCAAATTTAAAATTGCTCAAAATCGATCCCCATTAATTCTGCTGGTAGGTATAATTATTGTTGATACTAAATAAGCATTCGTTTTGCGCTATCATTGCAAATAAGCGAGATATAAGCGTTTGAAAATTTGAAAAATCGCAAATTTAAAATTGCTCAAAATCGATCCCCATTAATTCTGGTGGTAGATATAATTATTGTTGATACTAAATAAGCATTCGTTTTGCGCTATCATTGCAAATAAGCGAGATATAAGCGTTTGAAAATTTGAAAAATCGCAAATTTAAAATTGCTCAAAATCGATCCCCATTAATTCTGGTGGTAGGTATAATTATTGTTGATACTAAATAAGCATTCGTTTTGCGCTATCATTGCAAATAAGCGAGATATAAGCGTTTGAAAATTTGAAAAATCGCAAATTTTAAATTGCTCAAAATCGATCCCCATTAATTCTGGTGGTAGGTATAATTATTGTTGATACTAAATAAGCATTCGTTTTGCGCCAATATTGCAAATAAGCGAGATATAAGCGTTTGAAAATTTGAAAAATCGCAAATTTAAAATTGCTCAAAATCGATCTCCATTAATTCTGGTGGTAGGTATAATTATTGTTGATACTAAATAAGCATTCGTTTTGCGCTATCATTGCAAATAAGCGAGATATAAGCGTTTGAAAATTTGAAAAATCGCAAATTTTAAATTGCTCAAAATCGATCCCAATTAATTCTGGTGGTAGGAATAATTATTGTTGATACTAAATAAGCATTCGTTTTGCGCTATCATTGCAAATAAGCGAGATATAAGCGTTTGAAAATTTGGAAAATCGCAAATTTAAAATTGCTCAAAATCGATCCCCATTAATTCTGGTGGTAGGTATAATTATTGTTGATACTAAATAAGCATTCGTTTTGCGCTATCATTGCAAATAAGCGAGATATAAGCGTTTGAAAATTTGAAAAATCCCAAATTTAAAATTGCTCAAAATCGATCCCCATTAATTCTGTTGGTAGATATAATTATTTTTGATACTAAATAAGCATTCGTTTTGCGCTATCATTGCAAATAAGCGAGATATAAGCGATTGAAAATTTGAAAAATCGCAAATTTAAAATTAATCAAAATCGATCCCCATTAATTCTGGTGGTGGATATAATTATTTTTGATACTAAATAAGCATTCGTTTTGCGCTATCATTGCAAATAAGCGAGATATAAGCGTTTGAAAATTTGAAAAATCGCAAATTTAAAATTAATCAAAATCGATCCCCATTAATTCTGGTGGTAGGAATAATTATTGTTGATACTAAATAAGCATTCGTTTTGCGCTATCATTGCAAATAAGCGAGATATAAGCGTTTGAAAATTTGAAAAATCGCAAATTTAAAATTGCTCAAAATCGATCCCCATTAATTCTGGTGGTAGGTATAATTATTGTTGATACTAAATAAGCATTCGTTTTGCGCTATCATTGCAAATAAGCGAGATATAAGCGTTTGAAAATTTGAAAAATCGCAAATTTAAAATTGCTCAAAATCGATCCCCATTAATTCTGGTGGTAGATATAATTATTTTTGATACTAAATAAGCATTCGTTTTGCGCTATCATTGCAAATAAGCGAGATATAAGCGATTGAAAATTTGAAAAATCGCAAATTTAAAATTGCTCAAAATCGATCCCCATTAATTCTGGTGGTAGGTATAATTATTGTTGATACTAAATAAGCATTCGTTTTGCGCTATCATTGCAAATAAGCGAGATATAAGCGTTTGAAAATTTGAAAAATCGCAAATTTAAAATTGCTCAAAATCGATCCCCATTAATTCTGGTGGTAGGTATAATTATTGTTGATACTAAAAAAGCATTCGTTTTGCGCTATCATTGCAAATAAGCGAGATATAAGCGTTTGAAAATTTGAAAAATCGCAAATTTAAAATTGCTCAAAATCGATCCCCATTTATTCTGGTGGTAGATATAATTATTTTTGATACTAAATAAGCATTCGTTTTGCGCTATCATTGCAAATAAGCGAGATATAAGCGTTTGAAAATTTGAAAAATCGCAAATTTAAAATTGCTCAAAATCGATCCCCATTAATTCTGGTGGTAGGTATAATTATTGTTGATACTAAATAAGCATTCGTTTTGCGCTATCATTGCAAATAAGCGAGATATAAGCGTTTGAAAATTTGAAAAATCGCAAATTTAAAATTGCTCAAAATCGATCCCCATTAATTCTGGTGGTAGGTATAATTATTGTTGATACTAAATAAGCATTCGTTTTGCGCTATCATTGCAAATAAGCGAGATATAAGCGTTTGAAAATTTGAAAAATCGCAAATTTTAAATTGCTCAAAATCGATCCCCATTAATTCTGGTGGTAGGTATAATTATTGTTGATACTAAATAAGCATTCGTTTTGCGCTATCATTGCAAATAAGCGAGATATAAGCGTTTGAAAATTTGAAAAATCGCAAATTTAAAATTGCTCAAAATCGATCCCCATTAATTCTGGTGGTAGGTATAATTATTGTTGATACTAAATAAGCATTCGTTTTGCGCTATCATTGCAAATAAGCGAGATATAAGCGTTTAAAAATTTGAAAAATCGCAAATTTAAAATTGCTCAAAATCGATCCCCATTAATTCTGGTGGTAGGTATAATTATTGTTGATACTAAATAAGCATTCGTTTTGCGCTATCATTGCAAATAAGCGAGATATAAGCGTTTGAAAATTTGAAAAATCGCAAATTTAAAATTGCTCAAAATCGATCCCCATTAATTCTGCTGGTAGGTATAATTATTGTTGATACTAAATAAGCATTCGTTTTGCGCTATCATTACAAATAAGCGAGATATAAGCGTTTGAAAATTTGAAAAATCGCAAATTTAAAATTGCTCAAAATCGATCCCCATTAATTCTGGTGGTAGATATAATTATTGTTGATACTAAATAAGCATTCGTTTTGCGCTATCATTGCAAATAAGCGAGATATAAGCGTTTGAAAATTTGAAAAATCGCAAATTAAAAATTGCTCAAAATCGATCTCCATTAATTCTGGTGGTAGGTATAATTATTGTTGATACTAAATAAGCATTCGTTTTGCGCTATCATTGCAAATAAGCGAGATATAAGCGTTTGAAAATTTGAAAAATCGCAAATTTAAAATTGCTCAAAATCGATCCCCATTAATTCTGGTGGAAGGTATAATTATTGTTGATACTAAATAAGCATTCGTTTTGCGCTATCATTGCAAATAAGCGAGATATAAGCGTTTGAAAATTTGAAAAATCGCAAATTTAAAATTGCTCAAAATCGATCCCCATTAATTCTGGTGGTAGGTATGATTATTGTTGATACTAAATAAGCATTCGTTTTGCGCCAATATTGCAAATAAGCGAGATATAAGCGTTTGAAAATTTGAAAAATCGCAAATTTAAAATTGCTCAAAATCGATCCCCATTAATTCTGGTGGTAGGTATAATTATTGTTGATACTAAATAAGCATTCGTTTTGCGCTATCATTGCAAATAAGCGAGATATAAGCGTTTGAAAATTTGAAAAATCGCAAATTTAAAATTGCTCAAAATCGATCCCCATTAATTCTGGTGGTAGGTATAATTATTGTTGATACTAAATAAGCATTCGTTTTGCGCTATCATTGCAAATAAGCGAGATATAAGCGTTTGAAAATTTGAAAAATCGCAAATTTAAAATTGCTCAAAATCGATCCCCATTAATTCTGGTT
This sequence comes from Sympetrum striolatum, assembly GCA_947579665.1. NCBI lineage: Eukaryota > Metazoa > Arthropoda > Insecta > Odonata > Libellulidae > Sympetrum > Sympetrum striolatum. The sequence continues at coordinate 84,138,927 of OX388352.1, forward strand.
GTAGGTATAATTATTGTTGATACTAAATAAGCATTCGTTTTGCGCTATCATTGCAAATAAGCGAGATATAAGCGTTTGAAAATTTGAAAAATCGCAAATTTAAAATTGCTCAAAATCGATCCCCATTAATTCTGGTGGTAGGTATAATTATTGTTGATACTAAATAAGCATTCGTTTTGCGCTATCATTGCAAATAAGCGAGATATAAGCGTTTGAAAATTTGAAAAATCGCAAATTTAAAATTGGTCAAAATCGATCCCCATTAATTCTGGTGGTAGGTATAATTATTGTTGATACTAAATAAGCATTCGTTTTGCGCTATCATTGCAAATAAGCGAGATATAAGCGTTTGAAAATTTGAAAAATCGCAAATTTAAAATTGCTCAAAATCGATCCCTATTAATTCTGGTGGTAGGTATAATTATTGTTGATACTAAATAAGCATTCGTTTTGCGCTATCATTGCAAATAAGCGAGATATAAGCGTTTGAAAATTTGAAAAATCGCAAATTTAAAATTGCTCAAAATCGATCCCCATTAATTCTGGTGGTAGGTATAATTATTGTTGATACTAAATAAGCATTCGTTTTGCGCTATCATTGCAAATAAGCGAGATATAAGCGTTTGAAAATTTGAAAAATCGCAAATTTAAAATTGCTCAAAATCGATCCCCATTAATTCTGGTGGTAGGTATAATTATTGTTGATACTAAATTAGCATTCGTTTTGCGCTATCATTGCAAATAAGCGAGATATAAGCGTTTGAAAATTTGAAAAATTGCAAATTTAAAATTGCTCAAAATCGATCCCCATTAATTCTGGTGGTAGGTATAATTATTGTTGATACTAAATAAGCATTCGTTTTGCGCTATCATTGCAAATAAGCGAGATATAAGCGTTTGAAAATTTGAAAAATCGCAAATTTAAAATTGCTCAAAATCGATCCCCATTAATTCTGGTGGTAGGTATAATTATTGTTGATACTAAATAAGCATTCGTTTTGCGCTATCATTGCAAATAAGCGAGATATAAGCGTTTGAAAATTTGAAAAATCGCAAATTTAAAATTGCTCAAAATCGATCCCCATTAATTCTGGTGGTAGGTATAATTATTGTTGATACTAAATAAGCATTCGTTTTGCGCTATCATTGCAAATAAGCGAGATATAAGCGTTTGAAAATTTGAAAAATCGCAAATTTAAAATTGCTCAAAATCGATCCCCATTAATTCTGGTGGTAGGTATAATTATTGTTGATACTAAATAAGCATTCGTTTTGCGCTATCATTGCAAATAAGCGAGATATAAGCGTTTGAAAATTTGAAAAATCGCAAATTTAAAATTGCTCAAAATCGATCTCTATTAATTCTGGTGGTAGGTATAATTATTGTTGATACTAAATAAGCATTCGTTTTGCGCTATCATTGCAAATAAGCGAGATATAAGCGTTTGAAAATTTGAAAAATCGCAAATTTAAAATTGCTCAAAATCGATCCCTATTAATTCTGGTGGTAGGTATAATTATTGTTGATACTAAATAAGCATTCGTTTTGCGCTATCATTGCAAATAAGCGAGATATAAGCGTTTGAAAATTTGAAAAATCGCAAATTTAAAATTGCTCAAAATCGATCCCCATTAATTCTTGTGGTAGGTATAATTATTGTTGATACTAAATAAGCATTCGTTTTTCGCTATCATTGCAAATAAGCGAGATATAAGCGTTTGAAAATTTGAAAAATCGCAAATTTAAAATTGCTCAAAATCGATCCTTATTAATTCTGGTGGTAGGTATAATTATTGTTGATACTAAATAAGCATTCGTTTTGCGCTATCATTGCAAATAAGCGAGATATAAGCGTTTGAAAATTTGAAAAATCGCAAATTTAAAATTGCTCAAAATCGATCCCCATTAATTCTGGTGGTAGGTATAATTATTGTTGATACTAAATAAGCATTCGTTTTGCGCTATCATTGCAAATAAGCGAGATATAAGCGTTTGAAAATTTGAAAAATCGCAAATTTAAAATTGCTCAAAATCGATCCTCATTAATTCTGGTGGTAGGTATAATTATTGTTGATACTAAATAAGCATTCGTTTTGCGCTATCATTGCAAATAAGCGAGATATAAGCGTTTGAAAATTTGAAAAATCGCAAATTTAAAATTGCTCAAAATCGATCCCCATTAATTCTGGTGGTAGGTATAATTATTGTTGATACTAAATAAGCATTCGTTTTGCGCTATCATTGCAAATAAGCGAGATATAAGCGTTTGAAAATTTGAAAAATCGCAAATTTAAAATTGGTCAAAATCGATCCCCATTAATTCTGGTGGTAGGTATAATTATTGTTGATACTAAATAAGCATTCGTTTTGCGCTATCATTGCAAATAAGCGAGATATAAGCGTTTGAAAATTTGAAAAATCGCAAATTAAAAATTGCTCAAAATCGATCCCTATTAATTCTGGTGGTAGGTATAATTATTGTTGATACTAAATAAGCATTCGTTTTGCGCTATCATTGCAAATAAGCGAGATATAAGCGTTTGAAAATTTGAAAAATCGCAAATTTAAAATTGCTCAAAATCGATCCCCATTAATTCTGGTGGTAGGTATAATTATTGTTGATACTAAATAAGCATTCGTTTTGCGCTATCATTGCAAATAAGCGAGATATAAGCGTTTGAAAATTTGAAAAATCGCAAATTTAAAATTGCTCAAAATCGATCCCCATTAATTCTGGTGGTAGGTATAATTATTGTTGATACTAAATTAGCATTCGTTTTGCGCTATCATTGCAAATAAGCGAGATATAAGCGTTTGAAAATTTGAAAAATTGCAAATTTAAAATTGCTCAAAATCGATCCCCATTAATTCTGGTGGTAGGTATAATTATTGTTGATACTAAATAAGCATTCGTTTTGCGCTATCATTGCAAATAAGCGAGATATAAGCGTTTGAAAATTTGAAAAATCGCAAATTTAAAATTGCTCAAAATCGATCCCCATTAATTCTGGTGGTAGGTATAATTATTGTTGATACTAAATAAGCATTCGTTTTGCGCTATCATTGCAAATAAGCGAGATATAAGCGTTTGAAAATTTGAAAAATCGCAAATTTAAAATTGCTCAAAATCGATCCCCATTAATTCTGGTGGTAGGTATAATTATTGTTGATACTAAATAAGCATTCGTTTTGCGCTATCATTGCAAATAAGCGAGATATAAGCGTTTGAAAATTTGAAAAATCGCAAATTTAAAATTGCTCAAAATCGATCCCCATTAATTCTGGTGGTAGGTATAATTATTGTTGATACTAAATAAGCATTCGTTTTGCGCTATCATTGCAAATAAGCGAGATATAAGCGTTTGAAAATTTGAAAAATCGCAAATTTAAAATTGCTCAAAATCGATCTCTATTAATTCTGGTGGTAGGTATAATTATTGTTGATACTAAATAAGCATTCGTTTTGCGCTATCATTGCAAATAAGCGAGATATAAGCGTTTGAAAATTTGAAAAATCGCAAATTTAAAATTGCTCAAAATCGATCCCTATTAATTCTGGTGGTAGGTATAATTATTGTTGATACTAAATAAGCATTCGTTTTGCGCTATCATTGCAAATAAGCGAGATATAAGCGTTTGAAAATTTGAAAAATCGCAAATTTAAAATTGCTCAAAATCGATCCCCATTAATTCTTGTGGTAGGTATAATTATTGTTGATACTAAATAAGCATTCGTTTTTCGCTATCATTGCAAATAAGCGAGATATAAGCGTTTGAAAATTTGAAAAATCGCAAATTTAAAATTGCTCAAAATCGATCCTTATTAATTCTGGTGGTAGGTATAATTATTGTTGATACTAAATAAGCATTCGTTTTGCGCTATCATTGCAAATAAGCGAGATATAAGCGTTTGAAAATTTGAAAAATCGCAAATTTAAAATTGCTCAAAATCGATCCCCATTAATTCTGGTGGTAGGTATAATTATTGTTGATACTAAATAAGCATTCGTTTTGCGCTATCATTGCAAATAAGCGAGATATAAGCGTTTGAAAATTTGAAAAATCGCAAATTTAAAATTGCTCAAAATCGATCCTCATTAATTCTGGTGGTAGGTATAATTATTGTTGATACTAAATAAGCATTCGTTTTGCGCTATCATTGCAAATAAGCGAGATATAAGCGTTTGAAAATTTGAAAAATCGCAAATTTAAAATTGCTCAAAATCGATCCCCATTAATTCTGGTGGTAGGTATAATTATTGTTGATACTAAATAAGCATTCGTTTTGCGCTATCATTGCAAATAAGCGAGATATAAGCGTTTGAAAATTTGAAAAATCGCAAATTTAAAATTGCTCAAAATCGATCCCCATTAATTCTGGTGGTAGGTATAATTATTGTTGATACTAAATAAGCATTCGTTTTGCGCTATCATTGCAAATAAGCGAGATATAAGCGTTTGAAAATTTGAAAAATCGCAAATTTAAAATTGCTCAAAATCGATCCGCATTAATTCTGGTGGTAGGTATAATTATTGTTGATACTAAATAAGCATTCGTTTTGCGCTATCATTGCAAATAAGCGAGATATAAGCGTTTGAAAATTTGAAAAATCGCAAATTTAAAATTGCTCAAAATCGATCCCCATTAATTCTGGTGGTAGGTATAATTATTGTTGATACTAAATAAGCATTCGTTTTGCGCTATCATTGCAAATAAGCGAGATATAAGCGTTTGAAAATTTGAAAAATCGCAAATTTAAAATTGCTCAAAATCGATCCCCATTAATTCTGGTGGTAGGTATAATTATTGTTGATACTAAATAAGCATTCGTTTTGCGCTATCATTGCAAATAAGCGAGATATAAGCGTTTGAAAATTTGAAAAATCACAAATTTAAAATTGGTCAAAATCGATCCCCATTAATTCTGGTGGTAGGTATAATTATTGTTGATACTAAATAAGCATTCGTTTTGCGCTATCATTGCAAATAAGCGAGATATAAGCGTTTGAAAATTTGAAAAATCGCAAATTTAAAATTGCTCAAAATCGATCCCTATTAATTCTGGTGGTAGGTATAATTATTGTTGATACTAAATAAGCATTCGTTTTGCACTATCATTGCAAATAAGCGAGATATAAGCGTTTGAAAATTTGAAAAATCGCAAATTTAAAATTGCTCAAAATCGATCCCCATTAATTCTGGTGGTAGGTATAATTATTGTTGATACTAAATAAGCATTCGTTTTGCGCTATCATTGCAAATAAGCGAGATATAAGCGTTTGAAAATTTGAAAAATCGCAAATTTAAAATTGCTCAAAATCGATCCCCATTAATTCTGGTGGTAGGTATAATTATTGTTGATACTAAATTAGCATTCGTTTTGCGCTATCATTGCAAATAAGCGAGATATAAGCGTTTGAAAATTTGAAAAATTGCAAATTTAAAATTGCTCAAAATCGATCCCCATTAATTCTGGTGGTAGGTATAATTATTGTTGATACTAAATAAGCATTCGTTTTGCGCTATCATTGCAAATAAGCGAGATATAAGCGTTTGAAAATTTGAAAAATCGCAAATTTAAAATTGCTCAAAATCGATCCCCATTAATTCTGGTGGTAGGTATAATTATTGTTGATACTAAATAAGCATTCGTTTTGCGCTATCATTGCAAATAAGCGAGATATAAGCGTTTGAAAATTTGAAAAATCGCAAATTTAAAATTGCTCAAAATCGATCCCCATTAATTCTGGTGGTAGGTATAATTATTGTTGATACTAAATAAGCATTCGTTTTGCGCTATCATTGCAAATAAGCGAGATATAAGCGTTTGAAAATTTGAAAAATCGCAAATTTAAAATTGCTCAAAATCGATCCCCATTAATTCTGGTGGTAGGTATAATTATTGTTGATACTAAATAAGCATTCGTTTTGCGCTATCATTGCAAATAAGCGAGATATAAGCGTTTGAAAATTTGAAAAATCGCAAATTTAAAATTGCTCAAAATCGATCTCTATTAATTCTGGTGGTAGGTATAATTATTGTTGATACTAAATAAGCATTCGTTTTGCGCTATCATTGCAAATAAGCGAGATATAAGCGTTTGAAAATTTGAAAAATCGCAAATTTAAAATTGCTCAAAATCGATCCCTATTAATTCTGGTGGTAGGTATAATTATTGTTGATACTAAATAAGCATTCGTTTTGCGCTATCATTGCAAATAAGCGAGATATAAGCGTTTGAAAATTTGAAAAATCGCAAATTTAAAATTGCTCAAAATCGATCCCCATTAATTCTTGTGGTAGGTATAATTATTGTTGATACTAAATAAGCATTCGTTTTTCGCTATCATTGCAAATAAGCGAGATATAAGCGTTTGAAAATTTGAAAAATCGCAAATTTAAAATTGCTCAAAATCGATCCCCATTAATTCTGGTGGTAGGTATAATTATTGTTGATACTAAATAAGCATTCGTTTTGCGCTATCATTGCAAATAAGCGAGATATAAGCGTTTGAAAATTTGAAAAATCGCAAATTTAAAATTGCTCAAAATCGATCCCCATTAATTCTGGTGGTAGGTATAATTATTGTTGATACTAAATAAGCATTCGTTTTGCGCTATCATTGCAAATAAGCGAGATATAAGCGTTTGAAAATTTGAAAAATCGCAAATTTAAAATTGCTCAAAATCGATCCTCATTAATTCTGGTGGTAGGTATAATTATTGTTGATACTAAATAAGCATTCGTTTTGCGCTATCATTGCAAATAAGCGAGATATAAGCGTTTGAAAATTTGAAAAATCGCAAATTTAAAATTGCTCAAAATCGATCCCCATTAATTCTGGTGGTAGGTATAATTATTGTTGATACTAAATAAGCATTCGTTTTGCGCTATCATTGCAAATAAGCGAGATATAAGCGTTTGAAAATTTGAAAAATCGCAAATTTAAAATTGCTCAAAATCGATCCCCATTAATTCTGGTGGTAGGTATAATTATTGTTGATACTAAATAAGCATTCGTTTTGCGCTATCATTGCAAATAAGCGAGATATAAGCGTTTGAAAATTTGAAAAATCGCAAATTTAAAATTGCTCAAAATCGATCCGCATTAATTCTGGTGGTAGGTATAATTATTGTTGATACTAAATAAGCATTCGTTTTGCGCTATCATTGCAAATAAGCGAGATATAAGCGTTTGAAAATTTGAAAAATCGCAAATTTAAAATTGCTCAAAATCGATCCCCATTAATTCTGGTGGTAGGTATAATTATTGTTGATACTAAATAAGCATTCGTTTTGCGCTATCATTGCAAATAAGCGAGATATAAGCGTTTGAAAATTTGAAAAATCGCAAATTTAAAATTGCTCAAAATCGATCCCCATTAATTCTGGTGGTAGGTATAATTATTGTTGATACTAAATAAGCATTCGTTTTGCGCTATCATTGCAAATAAGCGAGATATAAGGGTTTGAAAATTTGAAAAATCGCAAATTTAAAATTGCTCAAAATCGATCCCCATTAATTCTGGTGGTAGGTATAATTATTGTTGATACTAAATAAGCATTCGTTTTGCGCTATCATTGCAAATAAGCGAGATATAAGCGTTTGAAAATTTGAAAAATCGCAAATTTAAAATTGCTCAAAATCGATCCCCATTAATTCTGGTGGTAGGTATAATTATTGTTGATACTAAATAAGCATTCGTTTTGCGCTATAATTGCAAATAAGCGAGATATAAGCGTTTGAAAATTTGAAAAATCGCAAATTTAAAATTGCTCAAAATCGATCCCCATTAATTCTGGTGGTAGGTATAATTATTGTTGATACTAAATAAGCATTCGTTTTGCGCTATCATTGCAAATAAGCGAGATATAAGCGTTTGAAAATTTAAAAAATCGCAAATTTAAAATTGCTCAAAATCGATCCCCATTAATTCTGGTGGTAGGTATAATTATTGTTGATACTAAATAAGCATTCGTTTTGCGCTATCATTGCAAATAAGCGAGATATAAGCGTTTGAAAATTTGAAAAATCGCAAATTTAAAATTGCTCAAAATCGATCCCCATTAATTCTGGTGGTAGGTATAATTATTGTTGATACTAAATAAGCATTCGTTTTGCGCTATCATTGCAAATAAGCGAGATATAAGCGTTTGAAAATTTGAAAAATCGCAAATTTAAAATTGCTCAAAATCGATCCCCATTAATTCTGGTGGTAGGTATAATTATTGTTGATACTAAATAAGCATTCGTTTTGCGCTATCATTGCAAATAAGCGAGATATAAGCGTTTGAAAATTTGAAAAATCGCAAATTTAAAATTGCTCAAAATCGATCCCCATTAATTCTGGTGGTAGGTATAATTATTGTTGATACTAAATAAGCCTTTGTTTTGCGCTATCATTGCAAATAAGCGAGATATAAGCGTTTGAAAATTTGAAAAATCGCAAATTTAAAATTGCTCAAAATCGATCCCCATTAATTCTGGTGGTAGGTATAATTATTGTTGATACTAAATAAGCATTCGTTTTGCGCTATCATTGCAAATAAGCGAGATATAAGCGTTTGAAAATTTGAAAAATCGCAAATTTAAAATTGCTCAAAATCGATCCCCATTAATTCTGGTGGTAGGTATAATTATTGTTGATACTAAATAAGCATTCGTTTTGCGCTATCATTGCAAATAAGCGAGATGTAAGCGTTTGAAAATTTGAAAAATCGCAAATTTAAAATTGCTCAAAATCGATCCCCATTAATTCTGGTGGTAGGTATCATTATTGTTGATACTAAATAAGCATTCGTTTTGCGCTATCATTGCAAATAAGCGAGATATAAGCGTTTGAAAATTTGAAAAATCGCAAATTTAAAATTGCTCAAAATCGATCCCCATTAATTCTGGTGGTAGGTATAATTATTGTTGATACTAAATAAGCATTCGTTTTGCGCTATCATTGCAAATAAGCGAGATATAAGCGTTTGAAAATTTGAAAAATCGCAAATTTAAAATTGCTCAAAATCGATCCCCATTAATTCTGGTGGTAGGTATAATTATTGTTGATACTAAATAAGCATTCGTTTTGCGCTATCATTGCAAATAAGCGAGATATAAGCGTTTGAAAATTTGAAAAATCGCAAATTTAAAATTGCTCAAAATCGATCCCCATTAATTCTGGTGGTAGGTATAATTATTGTTGATACTAAATAAGCATTCGTTTTGCGCTATCATTGCAAATAAGCGAGATATAAGCGTTTGAAAATTTGAAAAATCGCAAATTTAAAATTGCTCAAAATCGATCCCCATTAATTCTGGTGGTAGGTATAATTATTGTTGATACTAAATAAGCATTCGTTTTGCGCTATCATTGCAAATAAGCGAGATATAAGCGTTTGAAAATTTGAAAAATCGCAAATTTAAAATTGCTCAAAATCGATCCCCATTAATTCTGGTGGTAGGTATAATTATTTTTGATACTAAATAAGCCTTTGTTTTGCGCTATCATTGCAAATAAGCGAGATATAAGCGTTTGAAAATTTGAAAAATCGCAAATTTAAAATTGCTCAAAATCGATCCCCATTAATTCTGGTGGTAGGTATAATTATTGTTGATACTAAATAAGCATTCGTTTTGCGCTATCATTGCAAATAAGCGAGATATAAGCGTTTGAAAATTTGAAAAATCGCAAATTTAAAATTGCTCAAAATCGATCCCCATTAATTCTGGTGGTAGGTATAATTATTGTTGATACTAAATAAGCATTCGTTTTGCGCTATCATTGCGAATAAGCGAGATATAAGCGTTTGAAAATTTGAAAAATCGAAAATTTAAAATTGCTCAAAATCGATCCCCATTAATTCTGGTGGTAGGTATAATTATTGTTGATACTAAATAATCATTCGTTTTGCGCTATCATTGCAAATAAGCGAGATATAAGCGTTTGAAAATTTGAAAAATCGCAAATTTAAAATTGCTCAAAATCGATCCCCATTAATTCTGGTGGTAGGTATAATTATTGTTGATACTAAATAAGCATTCGTTTTGCGCTATCATTGCAAATAAGCGAGATATAAGCGTTTGAAAATTTGAAAAATCGCAAATTTAAAATTGCTCAAAATCGATCCCCATTAATTCTGGTGGTAGGTATCATTATTGTTGATACTAAATAAGCATTCGTTTTGCGCTATCATTGCAAATAAGCGAGATATAAGCGTTTGAAAATTTGAAAAATCGCAAATTTAAAATTGCTCAAAATCGATCCCCATTAATTCTGGTGGTAGGTATAATTATTGTTGATACTAAATAAGCATTCGTTTTGCGCTATCATTGCAAATAAGCGAGATATAAGCGTTTGAAAATTTGAAAAATCGCAAATTTAAAATTGCTCAAAATCGATCCCCATTAATTCTGGTGGTAGGTATAATTATTGTTGATACTAAATAAGCATTCGTTTTGCGCTATCATTGCAAATAAGCGAGATATAAGCGTTTGAAAATTTGAAAAATCGCAAATTTAAAATTGCTCAAAATCGATCCCCATTAATTCTGGTGGTAGGTATCATTATTGTTGATACTAAATAAGCATTCGTTTTGCGCTATCATTGCAAATAAGCGAGATATAAGCGTTTGAAAATTTGAAAAATCGCAAATTTAAAATTGCTCAAAATCGATCCCCATTAATTCTGGTGGTAGGTATAATTATTGTTGATACTAAATAAGCATTCGTTTTGCGCTATCATTGCAAATAAGCGAGATATAAGCGTTTGAAAATTTGAAAAATCGCAAATTTAAAATTGCTCAAAATCGATCCCCATTAATTCTGGTGGTAGGTATAATTATTGTTGATACTAAATAAGCATTCGTTTTGCGCTATCATTGCAAATAAGCGAGATATAAGCGTTTGAAAATTTGAAAAATCGCAAATTTAAAATTGCTCAAAATCGATCCCCATTAATTCTGGTGGTAGGTATAATTATTGTTGATACTAAATAAGCATTCGTTTTGCGCTATCATTGCAAATAAGCGAGATATAAGCGTTTGAAAATTTGAAAAATCGCAAATTTAAAATTGCTCAAAATCGATCCCCATTAATTCTGGTGGTAGGTATAATTATTGTTGATACTAAATAAGCATTCGTTTTGCACTATCATTGCAAATAAGCGAGATATAAGCGTTTGAAAATTTGAAAAATCGCAAATTTAAAATTGCTCAAAATCGATCCCCATTAATTCTGGTGGTAGGTATAATTATTGTTGATACTAAATAAGCATTCGTTTTGCGCTATCATTGCAAATAAGCGAGATATAAGCGTTTGAAAATTTGAAAAATCGCAAATTTAAAATTGCTCAAAATCGATCCCCATTAATTCTGGTGGTAGGTATAATTATTGTTGATACTAAATAATCATTCGTTTTGCGCTATCATTGCAAATAAGCGAGATATAAGCGTTTGAAAATTTGAAAAATCGCAAATTTAAAATTGCTCAAAATCGATCCCCATTAATTCTGGTGGTAGGTATAATTATTGTTGATACTAAATAAGCATTCGTTTTGCGCTATCATTGCAAATAAGCGAGATGTAAGCGTTTGAAAATTTGAAAAATCGCAAATTTAAAATTGCTCAAAATCGATCCCCATTAATTCTGGTGGTAGGTATAATTATTGTTGATACTAAATAAGCATTCGTTTTGCGCTATCATTGCAAATAAGCGAGATATAAGCGTTTGAAAATTTGAAAAATCGCAAATTTAAAATTGCTCAAAATCGATCCCCATTAATTCTGGTGGTAGGTATCATTATTGTTGATACTAAATAAGCATTCGTTTTGCGCTATCATTGCAAATAAGCGAGATATAAGCGTTTGAAAATTTGAAAAATCGCAAATTTAAAATTGCTCAAAATCGATCCCCATTAATTCTGGTGGTAGGTATAATTATTGTTGATACTAAATAAGCATTCGTTTTGCGCTATCATTGCAAATAAGCGAGATATAAGCGTTTGAAAATTTGAAAAATCGCAAATTTAAAATTGCTCAAAATCGATCCCCATTAATTCTGGTGGTAGGTATAATTATTGTTGATACTAAATAAGCATTCGTTTTGCGCTATCATTGCAAATAAGCGAGATATAAGCGTTTGAAAATTTGAAAAATCGCAAATTTAAAATTGCTCAAAATCGATCCCCATTAATTCTGGTGGTAGGTATCATTATTGTTGATACTAAATAAGCATTCGTTTTGCGCTATCATTGCAAATAAGCGAGATATAAGCGTTTGAAAATTTGAAAAATCGCAAATTTAAAATTGCTCAAAATCGATCCCCATTAATTCTGGTGGTAGGTATAATTATTGTTGATACTAAATAAGCATTCGTTTTGCGCTATCATTGCAAATAAGCGAGATATAAGCGTTTGAAAATTTGAAAAATCGCAAATTTAAAATTGCTCAAAATCGATCCCCATTAATTCTGGTGGTAGGTATAATTATTGTTGATACTAAATAAGCATTCGTTTTGCGCTATCATTGCAAATAAGCGAGATATAAGCGTTTGAAAATTTGAAAAATCGCAAATTTAAAATTGCTCAAAATCGATCCCCATTAATTCTGGTGGTAGGTATAATTATTGTTGATACTAAATAAGCATTCGTTTTGCGCTATCATTGCAAATAAGCGAGATATAAGCGTTTGAAAATTTGAAAAATCGCAAATTTAAAATTGCTCAAAATCGATCCCCATTAATTCTGGTGGTAGGTATAATTATTGTTGATACTAAATAAGCATTCGTTTTGCGCTATCATTGCAAATAAGCGAGATATAAGCGTTTGAAAATTTGAAAAATCGCAAATTTAAAATTGCTCAAAATCGATCCCCATTAATTCTGGTGGTAGGTATAATTATTGTTGATACTAAATAAGCATTCGTTTTGCGCTATCATTGCAAATAAGCGAGATATAAGCGTTTGAAAATTTGAAAAATCGCAAATTTAAAATTGCTCAAAATCGATCCCCATTAATTCTGGTGGTAGGTATAATTATTGTTGATACTAAATAAGCATTCGTTTTGCGCTATCATTGCAAATAAGCGAGATATAAGCGTTTGAAAATTTGAAAAATCGCAAATTTAAAATTGCTCAAAATCGATCCCCATTGATTCTGGTGGTAGGTATAATTATTGTTGATACTAAATAAGCATTCGTTTTGCGCTATCATTGCAAATAAGCGAGATAAAAGCGTTTGAAAATTTGAAAAATCGCAAATTTAAAATTGCTCAAAATCGATCCCCATTAATTCTGGTGGTAGGTATAATTATTGTTGATACTAAATAAGCATTCGTTTTGCGCTATCATTGCAAATAAGCGAGATATAAGCGTTTGAAAATTTGAAAAATCGCAAATTTAAAATTGCTCAAAATCGATCCCCATTAATTCTGGTGGTAGGTATAATTATTGTTGATACTAAATAAGCATTCGTTTTGCGCTATCATTGCAAATAAGCGAGATATAAGCGTTTGAAAATTTGAAAAATTGCAAATTTAAAATTGCTCAAAATCGATCCCCATTAATTCTGGTGGTAGGTATAATTATTGTTGATACTAAATAAGCATTCGTTTTGCGCTATCATTGCAAATAAGCGAGATATAAGCGTTTGAAAATTTGAAAAATCGCAAATTTAAAATTGCTCAAAATCGATCCCCATTAATTCTGGTGGTAGGTATCATTATTGTTGATACTAAATAAGCATTCGTTTTGCGCTATCATTGCAAATAAGCGAGATATAAGCGTTTGAAAATTTGAAAAATCGCAAATTTAAAATTGCTCAAAATCGATCCCCATTAATTCTGGTGGTAGGTATAATTATTGTTGATACTAAATAAGCATTCGTTTTGCGCTATCATTGCAAATAAGCGAGATATAAGCGTTTGAAAATTTGAAAAATCGCAAATTTAAAATTGCTCAAAATCGATCCCCATTAATTCTGGTGGTAGGTATAATTATTGTTGATACTAAATAAGCATTCGTTTTGCGCTATCATTGCAAATAAGCGAGATATAAGCGTTTGAAAATTTGAAAAATCGCAAATTTAAAATTGCTCAAAATCGATCCCCATTAATTCTGGTGGTAGGTATCATTATTGTTGATACTAAATAAGCATTCGTTTTGCGCTATCATTGCAAATAAGCGAGATATAAGCGTTTGAAAATTTGAAAAATCGCAAATTTAAAATTGCTCAAAATCGATCCCCATTAATTCTGGTGGTAGGTATAATTATTGTTGATACTAAATAAGCATTCGTTTTGCGCTATCATTGCAAATAAGCGAGATATAAGCGTTTGAAAATTTGAAAAATCGCAAATTTAAAATTGCTCAAAATCGATCCCCATTAATTCTGGTGGTAGGTATAATTATTGTTGATACTAAATAAGCATTCGTTTTGCGCTATCATTGCAAATAAGCGAGATATAAGCGTTTGAAAATTTGAAAAATCGCAAATTTAAAATTGCTCAAAATCGATCCCCATTAATTCTGGTGGTAGGTATAATTATTGTTGATACTAAATAAGCATTCGTTTTGCGCTATCATTGCAAATAAGCGAGATATAAGCGTTTGAAAATTTGAAAAATCGCAAATTTAAAATTGCTCAAAATCGATCCCCATTAATTCTGGTGGTAGGTATAATTATTGTTGATACTAAATAAGCATTCGTTTTGCACTATCATTGCAAATAAGCGAGATATAAGCGTTTGAAAATTTGAAAAATCGCAAATTTAAAATTGCTCAAAATCGATCCCCATTAATTCTGGTGGTAGGTATAATTATTGTTGATACTAAATAAGCATTCGTTTTGCGCTATCATTGCAAATAAGCGAGATATAAGCGTTTGAAAATTTGAAAAATCGCAAATTTAAAATTGCTCAAAATCGATCCCCATTAATTCTGGTGGTAGGTATAATTATTGTTGATACTAAATAATCATTCGTTTTGCGCTATCATTGCAAATAAGCGAGATATAAGCGTTTGAAAATTTGAAAAATCGCAAATTTAAAATTGCTCAAAATCGATCCCCATTAATTCTGGTGGTAGGTATAATTATTGTTGATACTAAATAAGCATTCGTTTTGCGCTATCATTGCAAATAAGCGAGATGTAAGCGTTTGAAAATTTGAAAAATCGCAAATTTAAAATTGCTCAAAATCGATCCCCATTAATTCTGGTGGTAGGTATAATTATTGTTGATACTAAATAAGCATTCGTTTTGCGCTATCATTGCAAATAAGCGAGATATAAGCGTTTGAAAATTTGAAAAATCGCAAATTTAAAATTGCTCAAAATCGATCCCCATTAATTCTGGTGGTAGGTATCATTATTGTTGATACTAAATAAGCATTCGTTTTGCGCTATCATTGCAAATAAGCGAGATATAAGCGTTTGAAAATTTGAAAAATCGCAAATTTAAAATTGCTCAAAATCGATCCCCATTAATTCTGGTGGTAGGTATAATTATTGTTGATACTAAATAAGCATTCGTTTTGCGCTATCATTGCAAATAAGCGAGATATAAGCGTTTGAAAATTTGAAAAATCGCAAATTTAAAATTGCTCAAAATCGATCCCCATTAATTCTGGTGGTAGGTATAATTATTGTTGATACTAAATAAGCATTCGTTTTGCGCTATCATTGCAAATAAGCGAGATATAAGCGTTTGAAAATTTGAAAAATCGCAAATTTAAAATTGCTCAAAATCGATCCCCATTAATTCTGGTGGTAGGTATCATTATTGTTGATACTAAATAAGCATTCGTTTTGCGCTATCATTGCAAATAAGCGAGATATAAGCGTTTGAAAATTTGAAAAATCGCAAATTTAAAATTGCTCAAAATCGATCCCCATTAATTCTGGTGGTAGGTATAATTATTGTTGATACTAAATAAGCATTCGTTTTGCGCTATCATTGCAAATAAGCGAGATATAAGCGTTTGAAAATTTGAAAAATCGCAAATTTAAAATTGCTCAAAATCGATCCCCATTAATTCTGGTGGTAGGTATAATTATTGTTGATACTAAATAAGCATTCGTTTTGCGCTATCATTGCAAATAAGCGAGATATAAGCGTTTGAAAATTTGAAAAATCGCAAATTTAAAATTGCTCAAAATCGATCCCCATTAATTCTGGTGGTAGGTATAATTATTGTTGATACTAAATAAGCATTCGTTTTGCGCTATCATTGCAAATAAGCGAGATATAAGCGTTTGAAAATTTGAAAAATCGCAAATTTAAAATTGCTCAAAATCGATCCCCATTAATTCTGGTGGTAGGTATAATTATTGTTGATACTAAATAAGCATTCGTTTTGCGCTATCATTGCAAATAAGCGAGATATAAGCGTTTGAAAATTTGAAAAATCGCAAATTTAAAATTGCTCAAAATCGATCCCCATTAATTCTGGTGGTAGGTATAATTATTGTTGATACTAAATAAGCATTCGTTTTGCGCTATCATTGCAAATAAGCGAGATATAAGCGTTTGAAAATTTGAAAAATCGCAAATTTAAAATTGCTCAAAATCGATCCCCATTAATTCTGGTGGTAGGTATAATTATTGTTGATACTAAATAAGCATTCGTTTTGCGCTATCATTGCAAATAAGCGAGATATAAGCGTTTGAAAATTTGAAAAATCGCAAATTTAAAATTGCTCAAAATCGATCCCCATTAATTCTGGTGGTAGGTATCATTATTGTTGATACTAAATAAGCATTCGTTTTGCGCTATCATTGCAAATAAGCGAGATATAAGCGTTTGAAAATTTGAAAAATCGCAAATTTAAAATTGCTCAAAATCGATCCCCATTAATTCTGGTGGTAGGTATAATTATTGTTGATACTAAATAAGCATTCGTTTTGCGCTATCATTGCAAATAAGCGAGATATAAGCGTTTGAAAATTTGAAAAATCGCAAATTTAAAATTGCTCAAAATCGATCCCCATTAATTCTGGTGGTAGGTATAATTATTGTTGATACTAAATAAGCATTCGTTTTGCGCTATCATTGCAAATAAGCGAGATATAAGCGTTTGAAAATTTGAAAAATCGCAAATTTAAAATTGCTCAAAATCGATCCCCATTAATTCTGGTGGTAGGTATCATTATTGTTGATACTAAATAAGCATTCGTTTTGCGCTATCATTGCAAATAAGCGAGATATAAGCGTTTGAAAATTTGAAAAATCGCAAATTTAAAATTGCTCAAAATCGATCCCCATTAATTCTGGTGGTAGGTATAATTATTGTTGATACTAAATAAGCATTCGTTTTGCGCTATCATTGCAAATAAGCGAGATATAAGCGTTTGAAAATTTGAAAAATCGCAAATTTAAAATTGCTCAAAATCGATCCCCATTAATTCTGGTGGTAGGTATAATTATTGTTGATACTAAATAAGCATTCGTTTTGCGCTATCATTGCAAATAAGCGAGATATAAGCGTTTGAAAATTTGAAAAATCGCAAATTTAAAATTGCTCAAAATCGATCCCCATTAATTCTGGTGGTAGGTATAATTATTGTTGATACTAAATAAGCATTCGTTTTGCGCTATCATTGCAAATAAGCGAGATATAAGCGTTTGAAAATTTGAAAAATCGCAAATTTAAAATTGCTCAAAATCGATCCCCATTAATTCTGGTGGTAGGTATAATTATTGTTGATACTAAATAAGCATTCGTTTTGCGCTATCATTGCAAATAAGCGAGATATAAGCGTTTGAAAATTTGAAAAATCGCAAATTTAAAATTGCTCAAAATCGATCCCCATTAATTCTGGTGGTAGGTATAATTATTGTTGATACTAAATAAGCATTCGTTTTGCGCTATCATTGCAAATAAGCGAGATATAAGCGTTTGAAAATTTGAAAAATCGCAAATTTAAAATTGCTCAAAATCGATCCCCATTAATTCTGGTGGTAGGTATAATTATTGTTGATACTAAATAAGCATTCGTTTTGCGCTATCATTGCAAATAAGCGAGATATAAGCGTTTGAAAATTTGAAAAATCGCAAATTTAAAATTGCTCAAAATCGATCCCCATTGATTCTGGTGGTAGGTATAATTATTGTTGATACTAAATAAGCATTAGTTTTGCGCTATCATTGCAAATAAGCGAGATAAAAGCGTTTGAAAATTTGAAAAATCGCAAATTTAAAATTGCTCAAAATCGATCCCCATTAATTCTGGTGGTAGGTATAATTATTGTTGATACTAAATAAGCATTCGTTTTGCGCTATCATTGCAAATAAGCGAGATATAAGCGTTTGAAAATTTGAAAAATCGCAAATTTAAAATTGCTCAAAATCGATCCCCATTAATTCTGGTGGTAGGTATAATTATTGTTGATACTAAATAAGCATTCGTTTTGCGCTATCATTGCAAATAAGCGAGATATAAGCGTTTGAAAATTTGAAAAATTGCAAATTTAAAATTGCTCAAAATCGATCCCCATTAATTCTGGTGGTAGGTATAATTATTGTTGATACTAAATAAGCATTCGTTTTGCGCTATCATTGCAAATAAGCGAGATATAAGCGTTTGAAAATTTGAAAAATCGCAAATTTAAAATTGCTCAAAATCGATCCCCATTAATTCTGGTGGTAGGTATCATTATTGTTGATACTAAATAAGCATTCGTTTTGCGCTATCATTGCAAATAAGCGAGATATAAGCGTTTGAAAATTTGAAAAATCGCAAATTTAAAATTGCTCAAAATCGATCCCCATTAATTCTGGTGGTAGGTATCATTATTGTTGATACTAAATAAGCATTCGTTTTGCGCTATCATTGCAAATAAGCGAGATATAAGCGTTTGAAAATTTGAAAAGTCGCAAATTTAAAATTGCTCAAAATCGATCCCCATTAATTCTGGTGGTAGGCATAATTATTGTTGATACTAAATAAGCATTCGTTTTGCGCTATCATTGCAAATAAGCGAGATATAAGCGTTTGAAAATTTGAAAAATCGCAAATTTAAAATTGCTCAAAATCGATCCCCATTAATTCTGGTGGTAGGTATAATTATTGTTGATACTAAATAAGCATTCGTTTTGCGCTATCATTGCAAATAAGCGAGATATAAGCGTTTGAAAATTTGAAAAATCGCAAATTTAAAATTGCTCAAAATCGATCCCCATTAATTCTGGTGGTAGGTATAATTATTGTTGATACTAAATAAGCATTCGTTTTGCGCTATCATTGCAAATAAGGGAGATATAAGCGTTTGAAAATTTGAAAAATCGCAAATTTAAAATTGCTCAAAATCGATCCCCATTAATTCTGGTGGTAGGTATAATTATTGTTGATACTAAATAAGCATTCGTTTTGCGCTATCATTGCAAATAAGCGAGATATAAGCGTTTGAAAATTTGAAAAATCGCAAATTTAAAATTGCTCAAAATCGATCCCCATTAATTCTGGTGGTAGGTATAATTATTGTTGATACTAAATAATCATTCGTTTTGCGCTATCATTGCAAATAAGCGAGATATAAGCGTTTGAAAATTTGAAAAATCGCAAATTTAAAATTGCTCAAAATCGATCCCCATTAATTCTGGTGGTAGGTATAATTTTTGTTGATACTAAATAAGCATTCGTTTTGCGCTATCATTGCAAATAAGCGAGATATAAGCGTTTGAAAATTTGAAAAATCGCAAATTTAAAATTGCTCAAAATCGATCCCCATTAATTCTGGTGGTAGGTATAATTATTGTTGATACTAAATAAGCATTCGTTTTGCGCTATCATTGCAAGTAAGCGAGATATAAGCGTTTGAAAATTTGAAAAATCGCAAATTTAAAATTGCTCAAAATCGATCCCCATTAATTCTGGTGGTAGGTATAATTATTGTTGATACTAAATAAGCATTCGTTTTGCGCTATCATTGCAAATAAGCGAGATATAAGCGTTTGAAAATTTGAAAAATCGCAAATTTAAAATTGCTCAAAATCGATCCCCATTAATTCTGGTGGTAGGTATCATTATTGTTGATACTAAATAAGCATTCGTTTTGCGCTATCATTGCAAATAAGCGAGATATAAGCGTTTGAAAATTTGAAAAATCGCAAATTTAAAATTGCTCAAAATCGATCCCCATTAATTCTGGTGGTAGGTATAATTATTGTTGATACTAAATAAGCATTCGTTTTGCGCTATCATTGCAAATAAGCGAGATATAAGCGTTTGAAAATTTGAAAAATCGCAAATTTAAAATTGCTCAAAATCGATCCCCATTAATTCTGGTGGTAGGTATAATTATTGTTGATACTAAATAAGCCTTTGTTTTGCGCTATCATTGCAAATAAGCGAGATATAAGCGTTTGAAAATTTGAAAAATCGCAAATTTAAAATTGCTCAAAATCGATCCCCATTAATTCTGGTGGTAGGTATAAATATTGTTGATACTAAATAAGCATTCGTTTTGCGCTATCATTGCAAATAAGCGAGATATAAGCGTTTGAAAATTTGAAAAATCGCAAATTTAAAATTGCTCAAAATCGATCCCCATTAATTCTGGTGGTAGGTATAATTATTGTTGATACTAAATAAGCATTCGTTTTGCGCTATCATTGCAAATAAGCGAGATATAAGCGTTTGAAAATTTGAAAAATCGAAAATTTAAAATTGCTCAAAATCGATCCCCATTAATTCTGGTGGTAGGTATAATTATTGTTGATACTAAATAATCATTCGTTTTGCGCTATCATTGCAAATAAGCGAGATATAAGCGTTTGAAAATTTGAAAAATCGCAAATTTAAAATTGCTCAAAATCGATCCCCATTAATTCTGGTGGTAGGTATAATTATTGTTGATACTAAATAAGCATTCGTTTTGCGCTATCATTGCAAATAAGCGAGATGTAAGCGTTTGAAAATTTGAAAAATCGCAAATTTAAAATTGCTCAAAATCGATCCCCATTAATTCTGGTGGTAGGTATAATTATTGTTGATACTAAATAAGCATTCGTTTTGCGCTATCATTGCAAATAAGCGAGATATAAGCGTTTGAAAATTTGAAAAATCGCAAATTTAAAATTGCTCAAAATCGATCCCCATTAATTCTGGTGGTAGGTATCATTATTGTTGATACTAAATAAGCATTCGTTTTGCGCTATCATTGCAAATAAGCGAGATATAAGCGTTTGAAAATTTGAAAAATCGCAAATTTAAAATTGCTCAAAATCGATCCCCATTAATTCTGGTGGTAGGTATAATTATTGTTGATACTAAATAAGCATTCGTTTTGCGCTATCATTGCAAATAAGCGAGATATAAGCGTTTGAAAATTTGAAAAATCGCAAATTTAAAATTGCTCAAAATCGATCCCCATTAATTCTGGTGGTAGGTATAATTATTGTTGATACTAAATAAGCATTCGTTTTGCGCTATCATTGCAAATAAGCGAGATATAAGCGTTAGAAAATTTGAAAAATCGCAAATTTAAAATTGCTCAAAATCGATCCCCATTAATTCTGGTGGTAGGTATCATTATTGTTGATACTAAATAAGCATTCGTTTTGCGCTATCATTGCAAATAAGCGAGATATAAGCGTTTGAAAATTTGAAAAATCGCAAATTTAAAATTGCTCAAAATCGATCCCCATTAATTCTGGTGGTAGGTATAATTATTGTTGATACTAAATAAGCATTCGTTTTGCGCTATCATTGCAAATAAGCGAGATATAAGCGTTTGAAAATTTGAAAAATCGCAAATTTAAAATTGCTCAAAATCGATCCCCATTAATTCTGGTGGTAGGTATAATTATTGTTGATACTAAATAAGCATTCGTTTTGCGCTATCATTGCAAATAAGCGAGATATAAGCGTTTGAAAATTTGAAAAATCGCAAATTTAAAATTGCTCAAAATCGATCCCCATTAATTCTGGTGGTAGGTATAATTATTGTTGATACTAAATAAGCATTCGTTTTGCGCTATCATTGCAAATAAGCGAGATATAAGCGTTTGAAAATTTGAAAAATCGCAAATTTAAAATTGCTCAAAATCGATCCCCATTAATTCTGGTGGTAGGTATAATTATTGTTGATACTAAATAAGCATTCGTTTTGCGCTATCATTGCAAATAAGCGAGATATAAGCGTTTGAAAATTTGAAAAATCGCAAATTTAAAATTACTCAAAATCGATCCCCATTGATTCTGGTGGTAGGTATAATTATTGTTGATACTAAATAAGCATTCGTTTTGCGCTATCATTGCAAATAAGCGAGATATAAGCGTTTGAAAATTTGAAAAATCGCAAATTTAAAATTGCTCAAAATCGATCCCCATTAATTCTGGTGGTAGGTATAATTATTGTTGATACTAAATAAGCATTCGTTTTGCGCTATCATTGCAAATAAGCGAGATATAAGCGTTTGAAAATTTGAAAAATCGCAAATTTAAAATTGCTCAAAATCGATCCCCATTGATTCTGGTGGTAGGTATAATTATTGTTGATACTAAATAAGCATTCGTTTTGCGCTATCATTGCAAATAAGCGAGATAAAAGCGTTTGAAAATTTGAAAAATCGCAAATTTAAAATTGCTCAAAATCGATCCCCATTAATTCTGGTGGTAGGTATAATTATTGTTGATACTAAATAAGCATTCGTTTTGCGCTATCATTGCAAATAAGCGAGATATAAGCGTTTGAAAATTTGAAAAATCGCAAATTTAAAATTGCTCAAAATCGATCCCCATTAATTCTGGTGGTAGGTATAATTATTGTTGATACTAAATAAGCATTCGTTTTGCGCTATCATTGCAAATAAGCGAGATATAAGCGTTTGAAAATTTGAAAAATTGCAAATTTAAAATTGCTCAAAATCGATCCCCATTAATTCTGGTTGTAGGTATAATTATTGTTGATACTAAATAAGCATTCGTTTTGCGCTATCATTGCAAATAAGCGAGATATAAGCGTTTGAAAATTTGAAAAATCGCAAATTTAAAATTGCTCAAAATCGATCCCCATTAATTCTGGTGGTAGGTATCATTATTGTTGATACTAAATAAGCATTCGTTTTGCGCTATCATTGCAAATAAGCGAGATATAAGCGTTTGAAAATTTGAAAAATCGCAAATTTAAAATTGCTCAAAATCGATCCCCATTAATTCTGGTGGTAGGTATCATTATTGTTGATACTAAATAAGCATTCGTTTTGCGCTATCATTGCAAATAAGCGAGATATAAGCGTTTGAAAATTTGAAAAATCGCAAATTTAAAATTGCTCAAAATCGATCCCCATTAATTCTGGTGGTAGGCATAATTATTGTTGATACTAAATAAGCATTCGTTTTGCGCTATCATTGCAAATAAGCGAGATATAAGCGTTTGAAAATTTGAAAAATCGCAAATTTAAAATTGCTCAAAATCGATCCCCATTAATTCTGGTGGTAGGTATAATTATTGTTGATACTAAATAAGCATTCGTTTTGCGCTATCATTGCAAATAAGCGAGATATAAGCGTTTGAAAATTTGAAAAATCGCAAATTTAAAATTGCTCAAAATCGATCCCCATTAATTCTGGTGGTAGGTATAATTATTGTTGATACTAAATAAGCATTCGTTTTGCGCTATCATTGCAAATAAGCGAGATATAAGCGTTTGAAAATTTGAAAAATCGCAAATTTAAAATTGCTCAAAATCGATCCCCATTAATTCTGGTGGTAGGTATAATTATTGTTGATACTAAATAAGCATTCGTTTTGCGCTATCATTGCAAATAAGCGAGATATAAGCGTTTGAAAATTTGAAAAATCGCAAATTTAAAATTGCTCAAAATCGATCCCCATTAATTCTGGTGGTAGGTATAATTATTGTTGATACTAAATAATCATTCGTTTTGCGCTATCATTGCAAATAAGCGAGATATAAGCGTTTGAAAATTTGAAAAATCGCAAATTTAAAATTGCTCAAAATCGATCCCCATTAATTCTGGTGGTAGGTATAATTTTTGTTGATACTAAATAAGCATTCGTTTTGCGCTATCATTGCAAATAAGCGAGATATAAGCGTTTGAAAATTTGAAAAATCGCAAATTTAAAATTGCTCAAAATCGATCCCCATTAATTCTGGTGGTAGGTATAATTATTGTTGATACTAAATAAGCATTCGTTTTGCGCTATCATTGCAAGTAAGCGAGATATAAGCGTTTGAAAATTTGAAAAATCGCAAATTTAAAATTGCTCAAAATCGATCCCCATTAATTCTGGTGGTAGGTATAATTATTGTTGATACTAAATAAGCATTCGTTTTGCGCTATCATTGCAAATAAGCGAGATATAAGCGTTTGAAAATTTGAAAAATCGCAAATTTAAAATTGCTCAAAATCGATCCCCATTAATTCTGGTGGTAGGTATCATTATTGTTGATACTAAATAAGCATTCGTTTTGCGCTATCATTGCAAATAAGCGAGATATAAGCGTTTGAAAATTTGAAAAATCGCAAATTTAAAATTGCTCAAAATCGATCCCCATTAATTCTGGTGGTAGGTATAATTATTGTTGATACTAAATAAGCATTCGTTTTGCGCTATCATTGCAAATAAGCGAGATATAAGCGTTTGAAAATTTGAAAAGACGCAAATTTAAAATTGCTCAAAATCGATCCCCATTAATTCTGGTGGTAGGTATAATTATTGTTGATACTAAATAAGCATTCGTTTTGCGCTATCATTGCAAATAAGCGAGATATAAGCGTTTGAAAATTTGAAAAATCGCAAATTTAAAATTGCTCAAAATCGATCCCCATTAATTCTGGTGGTAGGTATAATTATTGTTGATACTAAATAAGCATTCGTTTTGCGCTATCATTGCAAATAAGCGAGATATAAGCGTTTGAAAATTTGAAAAATCGCAAATTTAAAATTGCTCAAAATCGATCCTCATTGATTCTGGTGGTAGGTATAATTATTGTTGATACTAAATAAGCATTCGTTTTGCGCTATCATTGCAAATAAGCGAGATATAAGCGTTTGAAAATTTGAAAAATCGCAAATTTAAAATTGCTCAAAATCGATCCCCATTAATTCTGGTGGTAGGTATAATTATTGTTGATACTAAATAAGCATTCGTTTTGCGCTATCATTGCAAATAAGCGAGATATAAGCGTTTGAAAATTTGAAAAATCGCAAATTTAAAATTGCTCAAAATCGATCCCCATTGATTCTGGTGGTAGGTATAATTATTGTTGATACTAAATAAGCATTCGTTTTGCGCTATCATTGCAAATAAGCGAGATATAAGCGTTTGAAAATTTGAAAAATCGCAAATTTAAAATTGCTCAAAATCGATCCCCATTAATTCTGGTGGTAGGTATAATTATTGTTGATACTAAATAAGCATTCGTTTTGCGCTATCATTGCAAATAAGCGAGATATAAGCGTTTGAAAATTTGAAAAATCGCAAATTTAAAATTGCTCAAAATCGATCCCCGATAATTCTGGTGGTAGGTATCATTATTGTTGATACTAAATAAGCATTCGTTTTGCGCTATCATTGCAAATAAGCGAGATATAAGCGTTTGAAAATTTGAAAAATCGCAAATTTAAAATTGCTCAAAATCGATCCCCATTAATTCTGGTGGTAGGCATAATTATTGTTGATACTAAATAAGCATTCGTTTTGCGCTATCATTGCAAATAAGCGAGATATAAGCGTTTGAAAATTTGAAAAATCGCAAATTTAAAATTGCTCAAAATCGATCCCCATTAATTCTGGTGGTAGGTATAATTATTGTTGATACTAAATAAGCATTCGTTTTGCGCTATCATTGCAAATAAGCGAGATATAAGCGTTTGAAAATTTGAAAAATCGCAAATTTAAAATTGCTCAAAATCGATCCCCATTAATTCTGGTGGTAGGTATAATTATTGTTGATACTAAATAAGCATTCGTTTTGCGCTATCATTGCAAATAAGCGAGATATAAGCGTTTGAAAATTTGAAAAATCGCAAATTTAAAATTGCTCAAAATCGATCCCCATTAATTCTGGTGGTAGGTATAATTATTGTTGATACTAAATAAGCATTCGTTTTGCGCTATCATTGCAAATAAGCGAGATATAAGCGTTTGAAAATTTGAAAAATCGCAAATTTAAAATTGCTCAAAATCGATCCCCATTAATTCTGGTGGTAGGTATAATTATTGTTGATACTAAATAAGCATTCGTTTTGCGCTATCATTGCAAATAAGCGAGATATAAGCGTTTGAAAATTTGAAAAATCGCAAATTTAAAATTGCTCAAAATCGATCCCCATTAATTCTGGTGGTAGGTATAATTATTGTTGATACTAAATAAGCATTCGTTTTGCGCTATCATTGCAAGTAAGCGAGATATAAGCGTTTGAAAATTTGAAAAATCGCAAATTTAAAATTGCTCAAAATCGATCCCCATTAATTCTGGTGGTAGGTATAATTATTGTTGATACTAAATAAGCATTCGTTTTGCGCTATCATTGCAAATAAGCGAGATATAAGCGTTTGAAAATTTGAAAAATCGCAAATTTAAAATTGCTCAAACTCGATCCCCATTAATTCTGGTGGTAGGTATAATTATTGTTGATACTAAATAAGCATTCGTTTTGCGCTATCATTGCAAATAAGCGAGATATAAGCGTTTGAAAATTTGAAAAATCGCAAATTTAAAATTGCTCAAAATCGATCCCCATTAATTCTGGTGGTAGGTATAATTATTGTTGATACTAAATAAGCATTCGTTTTGCGCTATCATTGCAAATAAGCGAGATATAAGCGTTTGAAAATTTGAAAAATCGCAAATTTAAAATTGCTCAAAATCGATCCCCATTAATTCTGGTGGTAGGTATAATTATTGTTGATACTAAATAAGCATTCGTTTTGCGCTATCATTGCAAATAAGCGAGATATAAGCGTTTGAAAATTTGAAAAATCGCAAATTTAAAATTGCTCAAAATCGATCCCCATTAATTCTGGTGGTAGGTATAATTATTGTTGATACTAAATAAGCATTCGTTTTGCGCTATCATTGCAAATAAGCGAGATATAAGCGTTTGAAAATTTGAAAAATCGCAAATTTAAAATTGCTCAAAATCGATCCCCATTAATTCTGGTGGTAGGTATAATTATTGTTGATACTAAATAAGCATTCGTTTTGCGCTATCATTGCAAATAAGCGAGATATAAGCGTTTGAAAATTTGAAAAATCGCAAATTTAAAATTGCTCAAAATCGATCCCCATTAATTCTGGTGGTAGGTATAATTATTGTTGATACTAAATAAGCATTCGTTTTGCGCTATCATTGCAAATAAGCGAGATATAAGCGTTTGAAAATTTGAAAAATCGCAAATTTAAAATTGCTCAAAATCGATCCTCATTGATTCTGGTGGTAGGTATAATTATTGTTGATACTAAATAAGCATTCGTTTTGCGCTATCATTGCAAATAAGCGAGATATAAGCGTTTGAAAATTTGAAAAATCGCAAATTTAAAATTGCTCAAAATCGATCCCCATTAATTCTGGTGGTAGGTATAATTATTGTTGATACTAAATAAGCATTCGTTTTGCGCTATCATTGCAAATAAGCGAGATATAAGCGTTTGAAAATTTGAAAAATCGCAAATTTAAAATTGCTCAAAATCGATCCCCATTGATTCTGGTGGTAGGTATAATTATTGTTGATACTAAATAAGCATTCGTTTTGCGCTATCATTGCAAATAAGCGAGATATAAGCGTTTGAAAATTTGAAAAATCGCAAATTTAAAATTGCTCAAAATCGATCCCCATTAATTCTGGTGGTAGGTATAATTATTGTTGATACTAAATAAGCATTCGTTTTGCGCTATCATTGCAAATAAGCGAGATATAAGCGTTTGAAAATTTGAAAAATCGCAAATTTAAAATTGCTCAAAATCGATCCCCATTAATTCTGGTGGTAGGTATCATTATTGTTGATACTAAATAAGCATTCGTTTTGCGCTATCATTGCAAATAAGCGAGATATAAGCGTTTGAAAATTTGAAAAATCGCAAATTTAAAATTGCTCAAAATCGATCCCCATTAATTCTGGTGGTAGGCATAATTATTGTTGATACTAAATAAGCATTCGTTTTGCGCTATCATTGCAAATAAGCGAGATATAAGCGTTTGAAAATTTGAAAAATCGCAAATTTAAAATTGCTCAAAATCGATCCCCATTAATTCTGGTGGTAGGTATAATTATTGTTGATACTAAATAAGCATTCGTTTTGCGCTATCATTGCAAATAAGCGAGATATAAGCGTTTGAAAATTTGAAAAATCGCAAATTTAAAATTGCTCAAAATCGATCCCCATTAATTCTGGTGGTAGGTATAATTATTGTTGATACTAAATAAGCATTCGTTTTGCGCTATCATTGCAAATAAGCGAGATATAAGCGTTTGAAAATTTGAAAAATCGCAAATTTAAAATTGCTCAAAATCGATCCCCATTAATTCTGGTGGTAGGTATAATTATTGTTGATACTAAATAAGCATTCGTTTTGCGCTATCATTGCAAATAAGCGAGATATAAGCGTTTGAAAATTTGAAAAATCGCAAATTTAAAATTGCTCAAAATCGATCCCCATTAATTCTGGTGGTAGGTATAATTATTGTTGATACTAAATAAGCATTCGTTTTGCGCTATCATTGCAAATAAGCGAGATATAAGCGTTTGAAAATTTGAAAAATCGCAAATTTAAAATTGCTCAAAATCGATCCCCATTAATTCTGGTGGTAGGTATAATTATTGTTGATACTAAATAAGCATTCGTTTTGCGCTATCATTGCAAGTAAGCGAGATATAAGCGTTTGAAAATTTGAAAAATCGCAAATTTAAAATTGCTCAAAATCGATCCCCATTAATTCTGGTGGTAGGTATAATTATTGTTGATACTAAATAAGCATTCGTTTTGCGCTATCATTGCAAATAAGCGAGATATAAGCGTTTGAAAATTTGAAAAATCGCAAATTTAAAATTGCTCAAACTCGATCCCCATTAATTCTGGTGGTAGGTATAATTATTGTTGATACTAAATAAGCATTCGTTTTGCGCTATCATTGCAAATAAGCGAGATATAAGCGTTTGAAAATTTGAAAAATCGCAAATTTAAAATTGCTCAAAATCGATCCCCATTAATTCTGGTGGTAGGTATAATTATTGTTGATACTAAATAAGCATTCGTTTTGCGCTATCATTGCAAATAAGCGAGATATAAGCGTTTGAAAATTTGAAAAATCGCAAATTTAAAATTGCTCAAAATCGATCCCCATTAATTCTGGTGGTAGGTATAATTATTGTTGATACTAAATAAGCATTCGTTTTGCGCTATCATTGCAAATAAGCGAGATATAAGCGTTTGAAAATTTGAAAAATCGCAAATTTAAAATTGCTCAAAATCGATCCCCATTAATTCTGGTGGTAGGTATAATTATTGTTGATACTAAATAAGCATTCGTTTTGCGCTATCATTGCAAATAAGCGAGATATAAGCGTTTGAAAATTTGAAAAATCGCAAATTTAAAATTGCTCAAAATCGATCCCCATTAATTCTGGTGGTAGGTATAATTATTGTTGATACTAAATAAGCATTCGTTTTGCGCTATCATTGCAAATAAGCGAGATATAAGCGTTTGAAAATTTGAAAAATCGCAAATTTAAAATTGCTCAAAATCGATCCCCATTAATTCTGGTGGTAGGTATAATTATTGTTGATACTAAATAAGCATTCGTTTTGCGCTATCATTGCAAATAAGCGAGATATAAGCGTTTGAAAATTTGAAAAATCGCAAATTTAAAATTGCTCAAAATCGATCCCC
The DNA here is from genome assembly GCA_947579665.1 of Sympetrum striolatum. Taxonomy (NCBI): domain Eukaryota; kingdom Metazoa; phylum Arthropoda; class Insecta; order Odonata; family Libellulidae; genus Sympetrum; species Sympetrum striolatum. The sequence goes on from OX388352.1 coordinate 84,168,780, forward strand.
ATTAATTCTGGTGGTAGGTATCATTATTGTTGATACTAAATAAGCATTCGTTTTGCGCTATCATTGCAAATAAGCGAGATATAAGCGTTTGAAAATTTGAAAAATCGCAAATTTAAAATTGCTCAAAATCGATCCCCATTAATTCTGGTGGTAGGTATAATTATTGTTGATACTAAATAAGCATTCGTTTTGCGCTATCATTGCAAATAAGCGAGATATAAGCGTTTGAAAATTTGAAAAATCGCAAATTTAAAATTGCTCAAAATCGATCCCCATTAATTCTGGTGGTAGGTATAATTATTGTTGATACTAAATAAGCATTCGTTTTGCGCTATCATTGCAAATAAGCGAGATATAAGCGTTTGAAAATTTGAAAAATCGCAAATTTAAAATTGCTCAAAATCGATCCCCATTAATTCTGGTGGTAGGTATAATTATTGTTGATACTAAATAAGCATTCGTTTTGCGCTATCATTGCAAATAAGCGAGATATAAGCGTTTGAAAATTTGAAAAATCGCAAATTTAAAATTGCTCAAAATCGATCCCCATTAATTCTGGTGGTAGGTATAATTATTGTTGATACTAAATAAGCATTCGTTTTGCGCTATCATTGCAAATAAGCGAGATATAAGCGTTTGAAAATTTGAAAAATCGCAAATTTAAAATTGCTCAAAATCGATCCCCATTAATTCTGGTGGTAGGTATAATTATTGTTGATACTAAATAAGCATTCGTTTTGCGCTATCATTGCAAATAAGCGAGATATAAGCGTTTGAAAATTTGAAAAGACGCAAATTTAAAATTGCTCAAAATCGATCCCCATTAATTCTGGTGGTAGGTATAATAATTGTTGATACTAAATAAGCATTCGTTTTGCGCTATCATTGCAAATAAGCGAGATATAAGCGTTTGAAAATTTGAAAAATCGCAAATTTAAAATTGCTCAAAATCGATCCCCATTAATTCTGGTGGTAGGTATAATTATTGTTGATACTAAATAAGCATTCGTTTTGCGCTATCATTGCAAATAAGCGAGATATAAGCGTTTGAAAATTTGAAAAATCGCAAATTTAAAATTGCTCAAAATCGATCCCCATTAATTCTGGTGGTAGGTATAATTATTGTTGATACTAAATAAGCATTCGTTTTGCGCTATCATTGCAAATAAGCGAGATATAAGCGTTTGAAAATTTGAAAAATCGCAAATTTAAAATTACTCAAAATCGATCCCCATTAATTCTGGTGGTAGGTATAATTATTGTTGATACTAAATAAGCATTCGTTTTGCGCTATCATTTCAAATAAGCGAGATATAAGCGTTTGAAAATTTGAAAAATCGCAAATTTAAAATTGCTCAAAATCGATCCTCATTGATTCTGGTGGTAGGTATAATTATTGTTGATACTAAATAAGCATTCGTTTTGCGCTATCATTGCAAATAAGCGAGATATAAGCGTTTGAAAATTTGAAAAATCGCAAATTTAAAATTGCTCAAAATCGATCCCCATTAATTCTGGTGGTAGGTATAATTATTGTTGATACTAAATAAGCATTCGTTTTGCGCTATCATTGCAAATAAGCGAGATATAAGCGTTTGAAAATTTGAAAAATCGCAAATTTAAAATTGCTCAAAATCGATCCCCATTAATTCTGGTGGTAGGTATAATTATTGTTGATACTAAATAAGCATTCGTTTTGCGCTATCATTGCAAATAAGCGAGATATAAGCGTTTGAAAATTTGAAAAATCGCAAATTTAAAATTGCTCAAAATCGATCCCCATTAATTCTGGTGGTAGGTATAATTATTGTTGATACTAAATAAGCATTCGTTTTGCGCTATCATTGCAAATAAGCGAGATATAAGCGTTTGAAAATTTGAAAAATCGCAAATTTAAAATTGCTCAAAATCGATCCCCATTAATTCTGGTGGTAGGTATAATTATTGTTGATACTAAATAAGCATTCGTTTTGCGCTATCATTGCAAATAAGCGAGATATAAGCGTTTGAAAATTTGAAAAATCGCAAATTTAAAATTGCTCAAAATCGATCCCCATTAATTCTGGTGGTAGGTATAATTATTGTTGATACTAAATAAGCATTCGTTTTGCGCTATCATTGCAAATAAGCGAGATATAAGCGTTTGAAAATTTGAAAAATCGCAAATTTAAAATTGCTCAAAATCGATCCCCATTAATTCTGGTGGTAGGTATAATTATTGTTGATACTAAATAAGCATTAGTTTTGCGCTATCATTGCAAATAAGCGAGATATAAGCGTTTGAAAATTTGAAAAATCGCAAATTTAAAATTGCTCAAAATCGATCCCCATTAATTCTGGTGGTAGGTATCATTATTGTTGATACTAAATAAGCATTCGTTTTGCGCTATCATTGCAAATAAGCGAGATATAAGCGTTTGAAAATTTGAAAAATCGCAAATTTAAAATTGCTCAAAATCGATCCCCATTAATTCTGGTGGTAGGCATAATTATTGTTGATACTAAATAAGCATTCGTTTTGCGCTATCATTGCAAATAAGCGAGATATAAGCGTTTGAAAATTTGAAAAATCGCAAATTTAAAATTGCTCAAAATCGATCCCCATTAATTCTGGTGGTAGGCATAATTATTGTTGATACTAAATAAGCATTCGTTTTGCGCTATCATTGCAAATAAGCGAGATATAAGCGTTTGAAAATTTGAAAAATCGCAAATTTAAAATTGCTCAAAATCGATCCCCATTAATTCTGGTGGTAGGCATAATTATTGTTGATACTAAATAAGCATTCGTTTTGCGCTATCATTGCAAATAAGCGAGATATAAGCGTTTGAAAATTTGAAAAATCGCAAATTTAAAATTGCTCAAAATCGATCCCCATTAATTCTGGTGGTAGGTATAATTATTGTTGATACTAAATAAGCATTCGTTTTGCGCTATCATTGCAAATAAGCGAGATATAAGCGTTTGAAAATTTGAAAAATCGCAAATTTAAAATTGCTCAAAATCGATCCCCATTAATTCTGGTGGTAGGTATAATTATTGTTGATACTAAATAAGCATTCGTTTTGCGCTATCATTGCAAATAAGCGAGATATAAGCGTTTGAAAATTTGAAAAATCGCAAATTTAAAATTGCTCAAAATCGATCCCCATTAATTCTGGTGGTAGGTATAATTATTGTTGATACTAAATAAGCATTCGTTTTGCGCTATCATTGCAAGTAAGCGAGATATAAGCGTTTGAAAATTTGAAAAATCGCAAATTTAAAATTGCTCAAAATCGATCCCCATTAATTCTGGTGGTAGGTATAATTATTGTTGATACTAAATAAGCATTCGTTTTGCGCTATCATTGCAAATAAGCGAGATATAAGCGTTTGAAAATTTGAAAAATCGCAAATTTAAAATTGCTCAAACTCGATCCCCATTAATTCTGGTGGTAGGTATAATTATTGTTGATACTAAATAAGCATTCGTTTTGCGCTATCATTGCAAATAAGCGAGATATAAGCGTTTGAAAATTTGAAAAATCGCAAATTTAAAATTGCTCAAAATCGATCCCCATTAATTCTGGTGGTAGGTATAATTATTGTTGATACTAAATAAGCATTCGTTTTGCGCTATCATTGCAAATAAGCGAGATATAAGCGTTTGAAAATTTGAAAAATCGCAAATTTAAAATTGCTCAAAATCGATCCCCATTAATTCTGGTGGTAGGTATAATTATTGTTGATACTAAATAAGCATTCGTTTTGCGCTATCATTGCAAATAAGCGAGATATAAGCGTTTGAAAATTTGAAAAATCGCAAATTTAAAATTGCTCAAAATCGATCCCCATTAATTCTGGTGGTAGGTATAATTATTGTTGATACTAAATAAGCATTCGTTTTGCGCTATCATTGCAAATAAGCGAGATATAAGCGTTTGAAAATTTGAAAAATCGCAAATTTAAAATTGCTCAAAATCGATCCCCATTAATTCTGGTGGTAGGTATAATTATTGTTGATACTAAATAAGCATTCGTTTTGCGCTATCATTGCAAATAAGCGAGATATAAGCGTTTGAAAATTTGAAAAATCGCAAATTTAAAATTGCTCAAAATCGATCCCCATTAATTCTGGTGGTAGGTATAATTATTGTTGATACTAAATAAGCATTCGTTTTGCGCTATCATTGCAAATAAGCGAGATATAAGCGTTTGAAAATTTGAAAAATCGCAAATTTAAAATTGCTCAAAATCGATCCTTATTAATTCTGGTGGTAGGTATCATTATTGTTGATACTAAATAAGCATTCGTTTTGCGCTATCATTGCAAATAAGCGAGATATAAGCGTTTGAAAATTTGAAAAATCGCAAATTTAAAATTGCTCAAAATCGATCCCCATTAATTCTGGTGGTAGGTATAATTATTGTTGATACTAAATAAGCATTCGTTTTGCGCTATCATTGCAAATAAGCGAGATATAAGCGTTTGAAAATTTGAAAAATCGCAAATTTAAAATTGCTCAAAATCGATCCCCATTAATTCTGGTGGTAGGTATAATTATTGTTGATACTAAATAAGCATTCGTTTTGCGCTATCATTGCAAATAAGCGAGATATAAGCGTTTGAAAATTTGAAAAATCGCAAATTTAAAATTGCTCAAAATCGATCCCCATTAATTCTGGTGGTAGGTATAATTATTGTTGATACTAAATAAGCATTCGTTTTGCGCTATCATTGCAAATAAGCGAGATATAAGCGTTTGAAAATTTGAAAAATCGCAAATTTAAAATTGCTCAAAATCGATCCCCATTAATTCTGGTGGTAGGTATAATTATTGTTGATACTAAATAATCATTCGTTTTGCGCTATCATTGCAAATAAGCAAGATATAAGCGTTTGAAAATTTGAAAAATCGCAAATTTAAAATTGCTCAAAATCGATCCCCATTAATTCTGGTGGTAGGTATAATTATTGTTGATACTAAATAAGCATTCGTTTTGCGCTATCATTGCAAATAAGCGAGATATAAGCGTTTGAAAATTTGAAAAATCGCAAATTTAAAATTGCTCAAAATCGATCCCCATTAATTCTGGTGGTAGGTATAATTATTGTTGATACTAAATAAGCATTCGTTTTGCGCTATCATTGCAAATAAGCGAGATATAAGCGTTTGAAAATTTGAAAAATCGCAAATTTAAAATTGCTCAAAATCGATCCCCATTAATTCTGGTGGTAGGTATAATTATTGTTGATACTAAATAAGCATTCGTTTTGCGCTATCATTGCAAATAAGCGAGATATAAGCGTTTGAAAATTTGAAAAAACGCAAATTTAAAATTGCTCAAAATCGATCCCCATTAATTCTGGTGGTAGGTATAATTATTGTTGATACTAAATAAGCATTCGTTTTGCGCTATCATTGCAAATAAGCGAGATATAAGCGTTTGAAAATTTGAAAAATCGCAAATTTAAAATTGCTCAAAATCGATCCCCATTAATTCTGGTGGTAGGTATCATTATTGTTGATACTAAATAAGCATTCGTTTTGCGCTATCATTGCAAATAAGCGAGATATAAGCGTTTGAAAATTTGAAAAATCGCAAATTTAAAATTGCTCAAAATCGATCCCCATTAATTCTGGTGGTAGGTATAATTATTGTTGATACTAAATAAGCATTCGTTTTGCGCTATCTTTGCAAATAAGCGAGATATAAGCGTTTGAAAATTTGAAAAATCGCAAATTTAAAATTGCTCAAAATCGATCCCCATTAATTCTGGTGGTAGGTATTATTATTGTTGATACTAAATAAGCATTCGTTTTGCGCTATCATTGCAAATAAGCGAGATATAAGCGTTTGAAAATTTGAAAAATCGCAAATTTAAAATTGCTCAAAATCGATCCCCATTAATTCTGGTGGTAGGTATAATTATTGTTGATACTAAATAATCATTCGTTTTGCGTTATCATTGCAAATAAGCGAGATATAAGCGTTTGAAAATTTGAAAAATCGCAAATTTAAAATTGCTCAAAATCGATCCCCATTAATTCTGGTGGTAGGTATAATTATTGTTGATACTAAATAAGCATTCGTTTTGCGCTATCATTGCAAATAAGCGAGATATAAGCGTTTGAAAATTTGAAAAATCGCAAATTTAAAATTGCTCAAAATCGATCCCCATTAATTCTGGTGGTAGGTATAATTATTGTTGATACTAAATAAGCATTCGTTTTGCGCTATCATTGCAAATAAGCGAGATATAAGCGTTTGAAAATTTGAAAAATCGCAAATTTAAAATTGCTCAAAATCGATCCCCATTAATTCTGGTGGTAGGTATAATTATTGTTGATACTAAATAAGCATTCGTTTTGCGCTATCATTGCAAATAAGCGAGATATAAGCGTTTGAAAATTTGAAAAATCGCAAATTTAAAATTGCTCAAAATCGATCCCCATTAATTCTGGTGGTAGGTATCATTATTGTTGATACTAAATAAGCATTCGTTTTTCGCTATCATTGCAAATAAGCGAGATATAAGCGTTTGAAAATTTGAAAAATCGCAAATTTAAAATTGCTCAAAATCGATCCCCATTAATTCTGGTGGTAGGTATAATTATTGTTGATACTAAATAAGCATTCGTTTTGCGCTATCATTGCAAATAAGCGAGATATAAGCGTTTGAAAATTTGAAAAATCGCAAATTTAAAATTGCTCAAAATCGATCCCCATTAATTCTGGTGGTAGGTATAATTATTGTTGATACTAAATAAGCATTCGTTTTGCGCTATCATTGCAAATAAGCGAGATATAAGCGTTTGAAAATTTGAAAAATCGCAAATTTAAATTGCTCAAAATCGATCCCCATTAATTCTGGTGGTAGGTATAATTATTGTTGATACTAAATAAGCATTCGTTTTGCGCTATCATTGCAAATAAGCGAGATATAAGCGTTTGAAAATTTGAAAAATCGCAAATTTAAAATTGCTCAAACTCGATCCCCATTAATTCTGGTGGTAGGTATAATTATTGTTGATACTAAATAAGCATTCGTTTTGCGCTATCATTGCAAATAAGCGAGATATAAGCGTTTGAAAATTTGAAAAATCGCAAATTTAAAATTGCTCAAAATCGATCCCCATTAATTCTGGTGGTAGGTATAATTATTGTTGATACTAAATAAGCATTCGTTTTGCGCTATCATTGCAAATAAGCGAGATATAAGCGTTTGAAAATTTGAAAAATCGCAAATTTAAAATTGCTCAAACTCGATCCCCATTAATTCTGGTGGTAGGTATAATTATTGTTGATACTAAATAAGCATTCGTTTTGCGCTATCATTGCAAATAAGCGAGATATAAGCGTTTGAAAATTTGAAAAATCGCAAATTTAAAATTGCTCAAAATCGATCCCCATTAATTCTGGTGGTAGGTATAATTATTGTTGATACTAAATAAGCATTCGTTTTGCGCTATCATTGCAAATAAGCGAGATATAAGCGTTTGAAAATTTGAAAAATCGCAAATTTAAAATTGCTCAAAATCGATCCCCATTAATTCTGGTGGTAGGTATAATTATTGTTGATACTAAATAAGCATTCGTTTTGCGCTATCATTGCAAATAAGCGAGATATAAGCGTTTGAAAATTTGAAAAATCGCAAATTTAAAATTGCTCAAAATCGATCCCCATTAATTCTGGTGGTAGGTATAATTATTGTTGATACTAAATAAGCATTCGTTTTGCGCTATCATTGCAAATAAGCGAGATATAAGCGTTTGAAAATTTGAAAAATCGCAAATTTAAAATTGCTCAAAATCGATCCTTATTAATTCTGGTGGTAGGTATCATTATTGTTGATACTAAATAAGCATTCGTTTTGCGCTATCATTGCAAATAAGCGAGATATAAGCGTTTGAAAATTTGAAAAATCGCAAATTTAAAATTGCTCAAAATCGATCCCCATTAATTCTGGTGGTAGGTATAATTATTGTTGATACTAAATAAGCATTCGTTTTGCGCTATCATTGCAAATAAGCGAGATATAAGCGTTTGAAAATTTGAAAAATCGCAAATTTAAAATTGCTCAAAATCGATCCTTATTAATTCTGGTGGTAGGTATCATTATTGTTGATACTAAATAAGCATTCGTTTTGCGCTATCATTGCAAATAAGCGAGATATAAGCGTTTGAAAATTTGAAAAATCGCAAATTTAAAATTGCTCAAAATCGATCCCCATCAATTCTGGTGGTAGGTATAATTATTGTTGATACTAAATAAGCATTCGTTTTGCGCTATCATTGCAAATAAGCGAGATATAAGCGTTTGAAAATTTGAAAAATCGCAAATTTAAAATTGCTCAAAATCGATCCCCATTAATTCTGGTGGTAGGTATAATTATTGTTGATACTAAATAATCATTCGTTTTGCGCTATCATTGCAAATAAGCAAGATATAAGCGTTTGAAAATTTGAAAAATCGCAAATTTAAAATTGCTCAAAATCGATCCCCATTAATTCTGGTGGTAGGTATAATTATTGTTGATACTAAATAATCATTCGTTTTGCGCTATCATTGCAAATAAGCGAGATATAAGCGTTTGAAAATTTGAAAAATCGCAAATTTAAAATTGCTCAAAATCGATCCCCATTAATTCTGGTGGTAGGTATAATTATTGTTGATACTAAATAATCATTCGTTTTGCGCTATCATTGCAAATAAGCGAGATATAAGCGTTTGAAAATTTGAAAAATCGCAAATTTAAAATTGCTCAAAATCGATCCCCATTAATTCTGGTGGTAGGTATAATTATTGTTGATACTAAATAAGCATTCGTTTTGCGCTATCATTGCAAATAAGCGAGATATAAGCGTTTGAAAATTTGAAAAATCGCAAATTTAAAATTGCTCAAAATCGATCCCCATTAATTCTGGTGGTAGGTATAATTATTGTTGATACTAAATAAGCATTCGTTTTGCGCTATCATTGCAAATAAGCGAGATATAAGCGTTTGAAAATTTGAAAAATCGCAAATTTAAAATTGCTCAAAATCGATCCCCATTAATTCTGGTGGTAGGTATAATTATTGTTGATACTAAATAAGCATTCGTTTTGCGCTATCATTGCAAATAAGCGAGATATAAGCGTTTGAAAATTTGAAAAATCGCAAATTTAAAATTGCTCAAAATCGATCCCCATTAATTCTGGTGGTAGGTATCATTATTGTTGATACTAAATAAGCATTCGTTTTGCGCTATCATTGCAAATAAGCGAGATATAAGCGTTTGAAAATTTGAAAAATCGCAAATTTAAAATTGCTCAAAATCGATCCCCATTAATTCTGGTGGTAGGTATAATTATTGTTGATACTAAATAAGCATTCGTTTTGCGCTATCTTTGCAAATAAGCGAGATATAAGCGTTTGAAAATTTGAAAAATCGCAAATTTAAAATTGCTCAAAATCGATCCCCATTAATTCTGGTGGTAGGTATTATTATTGTTGATACTAAATAAGCATTCGTTTTGCGCTATCATTGCAAATAAGCGAGATATAAGCGTTTGAAAATTTGAAAAATCGCAAATTTAAAATTGCTCAAAATCGATCCCCATTAATTCTGGTGGTAGGTATAATTATTGTTGATACTAAATAATCATTCGTTTTGCGTTATCATTGCAAATAAGCGAGATATAAAGCGTTTGAAAATTTGAAAAATCGCAAATTTAAAATTGCTCAAAATCGATCCCCATTAATTCTGGTGGTAGGTATAATTATTGTTGATACTAAATAAGCATTCGTTTTGCGCTATCATTGCAAATAAGCGAGATATAAGCGTTTGAAAATTTGAAAAATCGCAAATTTAAAATTGCTCAAAATCGATCCCCATTAATTCTGGTGGTAGGTATAATTATTGTTGATACTAAATAAGCATTCGTTTTGCGCTATCATTGCAAATAAGCGAGATATAAGCGTTTGAAAATTTGAAAAATCGCAAATTTAAAATTGCTCAAAATCGATCCCCATTAATTCTGGTGGTAGGTATAATTATTGTTGATACTAAATAAGCATTCGTTTTGCGCTATCATTGCAAATAAGCGAGATATAAGCGTTTGAAAATTTGAAAAATCGCAAATTTAAAATTGCTCAAAATCGATCCCCATTAATTCTGGTGGTAGGTATCATTATTGTTGATACTAAATAAGCATTCGTTTTTCGCTATCATTGCAAATAAGCGAGATATAAGCGTTTGAAAATTTGAAAAATCGCAAATTTAAAATTGCTCAAAATCGATCCCCATTAATTCTGGTGGTAGGTATAATTATTGTTGATACTAAATAAGCATTCGTTTTGCGCTATCATTGCAAATAAGCGAGATATAAGCGTTTGAAAATTTGAAAAATCGCAAATTTAAAATTGCTCAAAATCGATCCCCATTAATTCTGGTGGTAGGTATAATTATTGTTGATACTAAATAAGCATTCGTTTTGCGCTATCATTGCAAATAAGCGAGATATAAGCGTTTGAAAATTTGAAAAATCGCAAATTTAAATTGCTCAAAATCGATCCCCATTAATTCTGGTGGTAGGTATAATTATTGTTGATACTAAATAAGCATTCGTTTTGCGCTATCATTGCAAATAAGCGAGATATAAGCGTTTGAAAATTTGAAAAATCGCAAATTTAAAATTGCTCAAAATCGATCCCCATTAATTCTGGTGGTAGGTATAATTATTGTTGATACTAAATAAGCATTCGTTTTGCGCTATCATTGCAAATAAGCGAGATATAAGCGTTTGAAAATTTGAAAAATCGCAAATTTAAAATTGCTCAAAATCGATCCCCATTAATTCTGGTGGTAGGTATAATTATTGTTGATACTAAATAAGCATTCGTTTTGCGCTATCATTGCAAATAAGCGAGATATAAGCGTTTGAAAATTTGAAAAATCGCAAATTTAAAATTGCTCAAAATCGATCCCCATTAATCCTGGTGGTAGGTATAATTATTGTTGATACTAAATAAGCATTCGTTTTGCGCTATCATTGCAAATAAGCGAGATATAAGCGTTTGAAAATTTGAAAAATCGCAAATTTAAAATTGCTCAAAATCGATCCCCATTAATTCTGGTGGTAGGTATAATTATTGTTGATACTAAATAAGCATTCGTTTTGCGCTATCATTGCAAATAAGCGAGATATAAGCGTTTGAAAATTTGAAAAATCGCAAATTTAAAATTGCTCAAAATCGATCCCCATTAATTCTGGTGGTAGGTATAATTATTGTTGATACTAAATAAGCATTCGTTTTGCGCTATCATTGCAAATAAGCGAGAAATAAGCGTTTGAAAATTTGAAAAATCGCAAATTTAAATTGCTCAAAATCGATCCCCATTAATTCTGGTGGTAGGTATAATTATTGTTGATACTAAATAAGCATTCGTTTTGCGCTATCATTGCAAATAAGCGAGATATAAGCGTTTGAAAATTTGAAAAATCGCAAATTTTAAATTGCTCAAAATCGATCCCCATTAATTCTGGTGGTAGGTATAATTATTGTTGATACTAAATAAGCATTCGTTTTGCGCTATCATTGCAAATAAGCGAGATATAAGCGTTTGAAAATTTGAAAAATCGCAAATTTAAAATTGCTCAAAATCGATCCCCATTAATTCTGGTGGTAGGTATAATTATTGTTGATACTAAATAAGCATTCGTTTTGCGCTATCATTGCAAATAAGCGAGATATAAGCGTTTGAAAATTTGAAAAATCGCAAATTTAAAATTGCTCAAAATCGATCCCCATTAATTCTGGTGGTAGGTATAATTATTGTTGATACTAAATAAGCATTCGTTTTGCGCTATCATTGCAAATTAGCGAGATATAAGCGTTTGAAAATTTGAAAAATCGCAAATTTAAAATTGCTCAAAATCGATCCCCATTAATTCTGGTGGTAGGTATAATTATTGTTGATACTAAATAAGCATTCGTTTTGCGCTATCATTGCAAATAAGCGAGATATAAGCGTTTGAAAATTTGAAAAATCGCAAATTTAAAATTGCTCAAAATCGATCCCCATTAATTCTGGTGGTAGGTATCATTATTGTTGATACTAAATAAGCATTCGTTTTGCGCTATCATTGCAAATAAGCGAGATATAAGCGTTTGAAAATTTGAAAAATCGCAAATTTAAAATTGCTCAAAATCGATCCCCATAAATTCTGGTGGTAGGTATAATTATTGTTGATACTAAATAAGCATTCGTTTTGCGCTATCATTGCAAATAAGCGAGATATAAGCGTTTGAAAATTTGAAAAATCGCAAATTTAAAATTGCTCAAAATCGAACCCCATTAATTCTGGTGGTAGGTATCATTATTGTTGATACTAAATAAGCATTCGTTTTGCGCTATCATTGCAAATAAGCGAGATATAAGCGTTTGAAAATTTGAAAAATCGCAAATTTAAAATTGCTCAAAATCGATCCCCATTAATTCTGGTGGTAGGTATAATTATTGTTGATACTAAATAAGCATTCGTTTTGCGCTATCATTGCAAATAAGCGAGATATAAGCGTTTGAAAATTTGAAAAATCGCAAATTTAAAATTGCTCAAAATCGATCCCCATTAATTCTGGTGGTAGGTATAATTATTGTTGATACTAAATAAGCATTCCTTTTGCGCTATCATTGCAAATAAGCGAGATATAAGCGTTTGAAAATTTGAAAAATCGCAAATTTAAAATTGCTCAAAATCGATCCCCATTAATTCTGGTGGTAGGTATAATTATTGTTGATACTAAATAAGCATTCGTTTTGCGCTATCATTGCAAATTAGCGAGATATAAGCGTTTGAAAATTTGAAAAATCGCAAATTTAAAATTGCTCAAAATCGATCCCCATTAATTCTGGTGGTAGGTATAATTATTGTTGATACTAAATAAGCATTCGTTTTGCGCTATCATTGCAAATAAGCGAGATATAAGCGTTTGAAAATTTGAAAAATCGCAAATTTAAAATTGCTCAAAATCGATCCCCATTAATTCTGGTGGTAGGTATCATTATTGTTGATACTAAATAAGCATTCGTTTTGCGCTATCATTGCAAATAAGCGAGATATAAGCGTTTGAAAATTTGAAAAATCGCAAATTTAAAATTGCTCAAAATCGATCCCCATTAATTCTGGTGGTAGGTATAATTATTGTTGATACTAAATAAGCATTCGTTTTGCGCTATCATTGCAAATAAGCGAGATATAAGCGTTTGAAAATTTGAAAAATCGCAAATTTAAAATTGCTCAAAATCGATCCTTATTAATTCTGGTGGTAGGTATAATTATTGTTGATACTAAATAAGCATTCGTTTTGCGCTATCATTGCAAATAAGCGAGATATAAGCGTTTGAAAATTTGAAAAATCGCAAATTTAAAATTGCTCAAAATCGATCCCCATTAATTCTGGTGGTAGGTATAATTATTGTTGATACTAAATAAGCATTCGTTTTGCGCTATCATTGCAAATAAGCGAGAAATAAGCGTTTGAAAATTTGAAAAATCGCAAATTTAAAATTGCTCAAAATCGATCCCCATTAATTCTGGTGGTAGGTATCATTATTGTTGATACTAAATAAGCATTCGTTTTGCGCTATCATTGCAAATAAGCGAGATATAAGCGTTTGAAAATTTGAAAAATCGCAAATTTAAAATTGCTCAAAATCGATCCCCATTAATTCTGGTGGTAGGTATAATTATTGTTGATACTAAATAAGCATTCGTTTTGCGCTATCATTGCAAATAAGCGAGATATAAGCGTTTGAAAATTTGAAAAATCGCAAATTTAAAATTGCTCAAAATCGATCCCCATTAATTCTGGTGGTAGGTATAATTATTGTTGATACTAAATAAGCATTCGTTTTGCGCTATCATTGCAAATAAGCGAGATATAAGCGTTTGAAAATTTGAAAAATCGCAAATTTAAAATTGCTCAAAATCGATCCCCATTAATTCTGGTGGTAGGTATAATTATTGTTGATACTAAATAAGCATTCGTTTTGCGCTATCATTGCAAATTAGCGAGATATAAGCGTTTGAAAATTTGAAAAATCGCAAATTTAAAATTGCTCAAAATCGATCCCCATTAATTCTGGTGGTAGGTATAATTATTGTTGATACTAAATAAGCATTCGTTTTGCGCTATCATTGCAAATAAGCGAGATATAAGCGTTTGAAAATTTGAAAAATCGCAAATTTAAAATTGCTCAAAATCGATCCCCATTAATTCTGGTGGTAGGTATAATTATTGTTGATACTAAATAAGCATTCGTTTTGCGCTATCATTGCAAATAAGCGAGATATAAGCGTTTGAAAATTTGAAAAATCGCAAATTTAAAATTGCTCAAAATCGATCCCCATAAATTCTGGTGGTAGGTATAATTATTGTTGATACTAAATAAGCATTCGTTTTGCGCTATCATTGCAAATAAGCGAGATATAAGCGTTTGAAAATTTGAAAAATCGCAAATTTAAAATTGCTCAAAATCGAACCCCATTAATTCTGGTGGTAGGTATCATTATTGTTGATACTAAATAAGCATTCGTTTTGCGCTATCATTGCAAATAAGCGAGATATAAGCGTTTGAAAATTTGAAAAATCGCAAATTTAAAATTGCTCAAAATCGATCCCCATTAATTCTGGTGGTAGGTATAATTATTGTTGATACTAAATAAGCATTCGTTTTGCGCTATCATTGCAAATAAGCGAGATATAAGCGTTTGAAAATTTGAAAAATCGCAAATTTAAAATTGCTCAAAATCGATCCCCATTAATTCTGGTGGTAGGTATAATTATTGTTGATACTAAATAAGCATTCCTTTTGCGCTATCATTGCAAATAAGCGAGATATAAGCGTTTGAAAATTTGAAAAATCGCAAATTTAAAATTGCTCAAAATCGATCCCCATTAATTCTGGTGGTAGGTATAATTATTGTTGATACTAAATAAGCATTCGTTTTGCGCTATCATTGCAAATTAGCGAGATATAAGCGTTTGAAAATTTGAAAAATCGCAAATTTAAAATTGCTCAAAATCGATCCCCATTAATTCTGGTGGTAGGTATAATTATTGTTGATACTAAATAAGCATTCGTTTTGTGCTATCATTGCAAATAAGCGAGATATAAGCGTTTGAAAATTTGAAAAATCGCAAATTTAAAATTGCTCAAAATCGATCCCCATTAATTCTGGTGGTAGGTATAATTATTGTTGATACTAAATAAGCATTCGTTTTGCGCTATCATTGCAAATAAGCGAGATATAAGCGTTTGAAAATTTGAAAAATCGCAAATTTAAAATTGCTCAAAATCGATCCCCATTAATTCTGGTGGTAGGTATAATTATTGTTGATACTAAATAAGCATTCGTTTTGCGCTATCATTGCAAATAAGCGAGATATAAGCGTTTGAAAATTTGAAAAATCGCAAATTTAAAATTGCTCAAAATCGATCCTTATTAATTCTGGTGGTAGGTATAATTATTGTTGATACTAAATAAGCATTCGTTTTGCGCTATCATTGCAAATAAGCGAGATATAAGCGTTTGAAAATTTGAAAAATCGCAAATTTAAAATTGCTCAAAATCGATCCCCATTAATTCTGGTGGTAGGTATAATTATTGTTGATACTAAATAAGCATTCGTTTTGCGCTATCATTGCAAATAAGCGAGAAATAAGCGTTTGAAAATTTGAAAAATCGCAAATTTAAAATTGCTCAAAATCGATCCCCATTAATTCTGGTGGTAGGTATCATTATTGTTGATACTAAATAAGCATTCGTTTTGCGCTATCATTGCAAATAAGCGAGATATAAGCGTTTGAAAATTTGAAAAATCGCAAATTTAAAATTGCTCAAAATCGATCCCCATTAATTCTGGTGGTAGGTATAATTATTGTTGATACTAAATAAGCATTCGTTTTGCGCTATCATTGCAAATAAGCGAGATATAAGCGTTTGAAAATTTGAAAAATCGCAAATTTAAATTGCTCAAAATCGATCCCCATTAATTCTGGTGGTAGGTATAATTATTGTTGATACTAAATAAGCATTCGTTTTGCGCTATCATTGCAAATAAGCGAGATATAAGCGTTTGAAAATTTGAAAAATCGCAAATTTAAAATTGCTCAAAATCGATCCCCATTAATTCTGGTGGTAGGTATAATTATTGTTGATACTAAATAAGCATTCGTTTTGCGCTATCATTGCAAATAAGCGAGATATAAGCGTTTGAAAATTTGAAAAATCGCAAATTTAAAATTGCTCAAAATCGATCCCCATAAATTCTGGTGGTAGGTATAATTATTGTTGATACTAAATAAGCATTCGTTTTGCGCTATCATTGCAAATAAGCGAGATATAAGCGTTTGAAAATTTGAAAAATCGCAAATTTAAAATTGCTCAAAATCGAACCCCATTAATTCTGGTGGTAGGTATCATTATTGTTGATACTAAATAAGCATTCGTTTTGCGCTATCATTGCAAATAAGCGAGATATAAGCGTTTGAAAATTTGAAAAATCGCAAATTTAAAATTGCTCAAAATCGATCCCCATTAATTCTGGTGGTAGGTATAATTATTGTTGATACTAAATAAGCATTCGTTTTGCGCTATCATTGCAAATAAGCGAGATATAAGCGTTTGAAAATTTGAAAAATCGCAAATTTAAAATTGCTCAAAATCGATCCCCATTAATTCTGGTGGTAGGTATAATTATTGTTGATACTAAATAAGCATTCCTTTTGCGCTATCATTGCAAATAAGCGAGATATAAGCGTTTGAAAATTTGAAAAATCGCAAATTTAAAATTGCTCAAAATCGATCCCCATTAATTCTGGTGGTAGGTATAATTATTGTTGATACTAAATAAGCATTCGTTTTGCGCTATCATTGCAAATTAGCGAGATATAAGCGTTTGAAAATTTGAAAAATCGCAAATTTAAAATTGCTCAAAATCGATCCCCATTAATTCTGGTGGTAGGTATAATTATTGTTGATACTAAATAAGCATTCGTTTTGCGCTATCATTGCAAATAAGCGAGATATAAGCGTTTGAAAATTTGAAAAATCGCAAATTTAAAATTGCTCAAAATCGATCCCCATTAATTCTGGTGGTAGGTATCATTATTGTTGATACTAAATAAGCATTCGTTTTGCGCTATCATTGCAAATAAGCGAGATATAAGCGTTTGAAAATTTGAAAAATCGCAAATTTAAAATTGCTCAAAATCGATCCCCATTAATTCTGGTGGTAGGTATCATTATTGTTGATACTAAATAAGCATTCGTTTTGCGCTATCATTGCAAATAAGCGAGATATAAGCGTTTGAAAATTTGAAAAATCGCAAATTTAAAATTGCTCAAAATCGATCCCCATTAATTCTGGTGGTAGGTATAATTATTGTTGATACTAAATAAGCATTCGTTTTGCGCTATCATTGCTAATAAGCGAGATATAAGCGTTTGAAAATTTGAAAAATCGCAAATTTAAAATTGCTCAAAATCGATCCTTATTAATTCTGGTGGTAGGTATAATTATTGTTGATACTAAATAAGCATTCGTTTTGCGCTATCATTGCAAATAAGCGAGATATAAGCGTTTGAAAATTTGAAAAATCGCAAATTTAAAATTGCTCAAAATCGATCCCCATTAATTCTGGTGGTAGGTTTAATTATTGTTGATACTAAATAAGCATTCGTTTTGCGCTATCATTGCAAATAAGCGAGATATAAGCGTTTGAAAATTTGAAAAATCGCAAATTTAAAATTGCTCAAAATCGATCCCCATTAATTCTGGTGGTAGGTATCATTATTGTTGATACTAAATAAGCATTCGTTTTGCGCTATCATTGCAAATAAGAGAGATATAAGCGTTTGAAAATTTGAAAAATCGCAAATTTAAAATTGCTCAAAATCGATCCCCATTAATTCTGGTGGTAGGTATCATTATTGTTGATACTAAATAAGCATTCGTTTTGCGCTATCATTGCAAATAAGCGAGATATAAGCGTTTGAAAATTTGAAAAATCGCAAATTTAAAATTGCTCAAAATCGATCCCCATTAATTCTGGTGGTAGGTATAATTATTGTTGATACTAAATAAGCATTCGTTTTGCGCTATCATTGCTAATAAGCGAGATATAAGCGTTTGAAAATTTGAAAAATCGCAAATTTAAAATTGCTCAAAATCGATCCTTATTAATTCTGGTGGTAGGTATAATTATTGTTGATACTAAATAAGCATTCGTTTTGCGCTATCATTGCAAAT
The DNA here is from genome assembly GCA_947579665.1 of Sympetrum striolatum. Lineage (NCBI taxonomy): Eukaryota > Metazoa > Arthropoda > Insecta > Odonata > Libellulidae > Sympetrum > Sympetrum striolatum. The sequence continues at coordinate 84,187,069 of OX388352.1, forward strand.
AAGCGAGATATAAGCGTTTGAAAATTTGAAAAATCGCAAATTTAAAATTGCTCAAAATCGATCCCCATTAATTCTGGTGGTAGGTATAATTATTGTTGATACTAAATATGCATTCGTTTTGCGCTATCATTGCTAATAAGCGAGATATAAGCGTTTGAAAATTTGAAAAATCGCAAATTTAAAATTGCTCAAAATCGATCCTTATTAATTCTGGTGGTAGGTATAATTATTGTTGATACTAAATAAGCATTCGTTTTGCGCTATCATTGCAAATAAGCGAGATATAAGCGTTTGAAAATTTGAAAAATCGCAAATTTAAAATTGCTCAAAATCGATCCCCATTAATTCTGGTGGTGGGTATAATTATTGTTGATACTAAATAAGCATTCGTTTTGCGCTATCATTGCAAATAAGCGAGATATAAGCGTTTGAAAATTTGAAAAATCGCAAATTTAAAATTGCTCAAAATCGATCCCCATTAATTCTGGTGGTAGTTATAATTATTGTTGATACTAAATAAGCATTCGTTTTGCGCTATCATTGCAAATAAGCGAGATATAAGCGTTTGAAATTTTGAAAAATCGCAAATTTAAAATTGCTCAAAATCGATCCCCATTAATTCTGGTGGTAGGTATAATTATTGTTGATACTAAATAAGCATTCGTTTTGCGCTATCATTGCAAATAAGCGAGAGATAAGCGTTTGAAAATTTGAAAAATCGCAAATTTAAAATTGCTCAAAATCGATCCCCATTAATTCTGGTGGTAGGTATAATTATTGTTGATACTAAATAAGCATTTGTTTTGCGCTATCATTGCTAATAAGCGAGATATAAGCGTTTGAAAATTTGAAAAATCGCAAATTTAAAATTGCTCAAAATCGATCCTTATTAATTCTGGTGGTAGGTATAATTATTGTTGATACTAAATAAGCATTCGTTTTGCGCTATCATTGCAAATAAGCGAGATATAAGCGTTTGAAAATTTGAAAAATCGCAAATTTAAAATTGCTCAAAATCGATCCCCATTAATTCTGGTGGTAGGTATAATTATTGTTGATACTAAATAAGCATTCCTTTTGCGCTATCATTGCAAATAAGCGAGATATAAGCGTTTGAAAATTTGAAAAATCGCAAATTTAAAATTGCTCAAAATCGATCCCCATTAATTCTGGTGGTAGGTATAATTATTGTTGATACTAAATAAGCATTCGTTTTGCGCTATCATTGCAAATTAGCGAGATATAAGCGTTTGAAAATTTGAAAAATCGCAAATTTAAAATTGCTCAAAATCGATCCCCATTAATTCTGGTGGTAGGTATAATTATTGTTGATACTAAATAAGCATTCGTTTTGCGCTATCATTGCAAATAAGCGAGATATAAGCGTTTGAAAATTTGAAAAATCGCAAATTTAAAATTGCTCAAAATCGATCCCCATTAATTCTGGTGGTAGGTATCATTATTGTTGATACTAAATAAGCATTCGTTTTGCGCTATCATTGCAAATAAGCGAGATATAAGCGTTTGAAAATTTGAAAAATCGCAAATTTAAAATTGCTCAAAATCGATCCATATTAATTCTGGTGGTAGGTATAATTATTGTTGATACTAAATAAGCATTCGTTTTGCGCTATCATTGCAAATAAGCGAGATATAAGCGTTTGAAAATTTGAAAAATCGCAAATTTAAAATTGCTCAAAATCGATCCCTATTAATTCTGGTGGTAGGTATAATTATTGTTGATACTAAATAAGCATTCGTTTTGCGCTATCATTGCTAATAAGCGAGATATAAGCGTTTGAAAATTTGAAAAATCGCAAATTTAAAATTGCTCAAAATCGATCCTTATTAATTCTGGTGGTAGGTATAATTATTGTTGATACTAAATAAGCATTCGTTTTGCGCTATCATTGCAAATAAGCGAGATATAAGCGTTTGAAAATTTGAAAAATCGCAAATTTAAAATTGCTCAAAATCGATCCCCATTAATTCTGGTGGTAGGTATAATTATTGTTGATACTAAATAAGCATTCGTTTTGCGCTATCATTGCAAATAAGCGAGATATAAGCGTTTGAAAATTTGAAAAATCGCAAATTTAAAATTGCTCAAAATCGATCCCCATTAATTCTGGTGGTAGGTATCATTATTGTTGATACTAAATAAGCATTCGTTTTGCGCTATCATTGCAAATAAGCGAGATATAAGCGTTTGAAAATTTGAAAAATCGCAAATTTAAAATTGCTCAAAATCGATCCCCATTAATTCTGGTGGTAGGTATCATTATTGTTGATACTAAATAAGCATTCGTTTTGCGCTATCATTGCAAATAAGCGAGATATAAGCGTTTGAAAATTTGAAAAATCGCAAATTTAAAATTGCTCAAAATCGATCCCCATTAATTCTGGTGGTAGGTATAATTATTGTTGATACTAAATAAGCATTCGTTTTGCGCTATCATTGCTAATAAGCGAGATATAAGCGTTTGAAAATTTGAAAAATCGCAAATTTAAAATTGCTCAAAATCGATCCTTATTAATTCTGGTGGTAGGTATAATTATTGTTGATACTAAATAAGCATTCGTTTTGCGCTATCATTGCAAATAAGCGAGATATAAGCGTTTGAAAATTTGAAAAATCGCAAATTTAAAATTGCTCAAAATCGATCCCCATTAATTCTGGTGGTAGGTATAATTATTGTTGATACTAAATAAGCATTCGTTTTGCGCTATCATTGCTAATAAGCGAGATATAAGCGTTTGAAAATTTGAAAAATCGCAAATTTTAAATTGCTCAAAATCGATCCTTATTAATTCTGGTGGTAGGTATAATTATTGTTGATACTAAATAAGCATTCGTTTTGCGCTATCATTGCAAATAAGCGAGATATAAGCGTTTGAAAATTTGAAAAATCGCAAATTTAAAATTGCTCAAAATCGATCCCCATTAATTCTGGTGGTAGTTATAATTATTGTTGATACTAAATAAGCATTCGTTTTGCGCTATCATTGCAAATAAGCGAGATATAAGCGTTTGAAATTTTGAAAAATCGCAAATTTAAAATTGCTCAAAATCGATCCCCATTAATTCTGGTGGTAGGTATAATTATTGTTGATACTAAATAAGCATTCGTTTTGCGCTATCATTGCAAATAAGCGAGAGATAAGCGTTTGAAAATTTGAAAAATCGCAAATTTAAAATTGCTCAAAATCGATCCCCATTAATTCTGGTGGTAGGTATAATTATTGTTGATACTAAATAAGCATTTGTTTTGCGCTATCATTGCTAATAAGCGAGATATAAGCGTTTGAAAATTTGAAAAATCGCAAATTAAAAATTGCTCAAAATCGATCCTTATTAATTCTGGTGGTAGGTATAATTATTGTTGATACTAAATAAGCATTCGTTTTGCGCTATCATTGCAAATAAGCGAGATATAAGCGTTTGAAAATTTGAAAAATCGCAAATTTAAAATTGCTCAAAATCGATCCCCATTAATTCTGGTGGTAGGTATCATTATTGTTGATACTAAATAAGCATTCGTTTTGCGCTATCATTGCAAATAATTGAGATATAAGCGTTTGAAAATTTGAAAAATCGCAAATTTAAAATTGCTCAAAATCGATCTCTATTAATTCTGGTGGTAGGTATCATTATTGTTGATACTAAATAAGCATTCGTTTTGCGCTATCATTGCAAATTAGCGAGATATAAGCGTTTGAAAATTTGAAAAATCGCAAATTTAAAATTGCTCAAAATCGATCCCCATTAATTCTGGTGGTAGGTATAATTATTGTTGATACTAAATAAGCATTCGTTTTGCGCTATCATTGCTAATAAGCGAGATATAAGCGTTTGAAAATTTGAAAAATCGCAAATTTAAAATTGCTCAAAATCGATCCTTATTAATTCTGGTGGTAGGTATAATTATTGTTGATACTAAATAAGCATTCGTTTTGCGCTATCATTGCAAATAAGCGAGATATAAGCGTTTGAAAATTTGAAAAATCGCAAATTTAAAATTGCTCAAAATCGATCCCCATTAATTCTGGTGGTGGGTATAATTATTGTTGATACTAAATAAGCATTCGTTTTGCGCTATCATTGCAAATAAGCGAGATATAAGCGTTTGAAAATTTGAAAAATCGCAAATTTAAAATTGCTCAAAATCGATCCCCATTAATTCTGGTGGTAGTTATAATTATTGTTGATACTAAATAAGCATTCGTTTTGCGCTATCATTGCAAATAAGCGAGATATAAGCGTTTGAAATTTTGAAAAATCGCAAATTTAAAATTGCTCAAAATCGATCCCCATTAATTCTGGTGGTAGGTATAATTATTGTTGATACTAAATAAGCATTCGTTTTGCGCTATCATTGCAAATAAGCGAGATATAAGCGTTTGAAAATTTGAAAAATCGCAAATTTAAAATTGCTCAAAATCGATCCCCATTAATTCTGGTGGTAGGTATAATTATTGTTGATGCTAAATAAGCATTCGTTTTGCGCTATCATTGCAAATAAGCGAGATATAAGCGTTTGAAAATTTGAAAAATCGCAAATTTAAAATTGCTCAAAATCGATCCCCATTAATTCTGGTGGTAGGTATAATTATTGTTGATACTAAATAAGCATTCGTTTTGCGCTATCATTGCAAATAAGCGAGATATAAGCGTTTGAAAATTTGAAAAATCGCAAATTTAAAATTGCTCAAAATCGATCCCCATTAATTCTGGTGGTAGGTATAATTATTGTTGATACTAAATAAGCATTCGTTTTGCGCTATCATTGCAAATAAGCGAGATATAAGCGTTTGAAAATTTGAAAAATCGCAAATTTAAAATTGCTCAAAATCGATCCCCATTAATTCTGGTGGTAGGTATAATTATTGTTGATACTAAATAAGCATTCGTTTTGCGCTATCATTGCAAATAAGCGAGATATAAGCGTTTGAAAATTTAAAAAATCGCAAATTTAAAATTGCTCAAAATCGATCCCCATTAATTCTGGTGGTAGGTATAATTATTGTTGATACTAAATAAGCATTCGTTTTGCGCTATCATTGCAAATAAGCGAGATATAAGCGTTTGAAAATTTGAAAAATCGCAAATTTAAAATTGCTCAAAATCGATCCCCATTAATTCTGGTGGTAGGTATCATTATTGTTGATACTAAATAAGCATTCGTTTTGCGCTATCATTGCAAATAAGCGAGATATAAGCGTTTGAAAATTTGAAAAATCGCAAATTTAAAATTGCTCAAAATCGATCCCCATTAATTCTGGTGGTAGGTATAATTATTGTTGATACTAAATAAGCATTCGTTTTGCGCTATCATTGCTAATAAGCGAGATATAAGCGTTTGAAAATTTGAAAAATCGCAAATTTAAAATTGCTCAAAATCGATCCTTATTAATTCTGGTGGTAGGTATAATTATTGTTGATACTAAATAAGCATTCGTTTTGCGCTATCATTGCAAATAAGCGAGATATAAGCGTTTGAAAATTTGAAAAATCGCAAATTTAAAATTGCTCAAAATCGATCCCCATTAATTCTGGTGGTAGGTATAATTATTGTTGATACTAAATAAGCATTCGTTTTGCGCTATCATTGCTAATAAGCGAGATATAAGCGTTTGAAAATTTGAAAAATCGCAAATTTAAAATTGCTCAAAATCGATCCTTATTAATTCTGGTGGTAGGTATAATTATTGTTGATACTAAATAAGCATTCGTTTTGCGCTATCATTGCAAATAAGCGAGATATAAGCGTTTGAAAATTTGAAAAATCGCAAATTTAAAATTGCTCAAAATCGATCCCCATTAATTCTGGTGGTGGGTATAATTATTGTTGATACTAAATAAGCATTCGTTTTGCGCTATCATTGCAAATAAGCGAGATATAAGCGTTTGAAAATTTGAAAAATCGCAAATTTAAAATTGCTCAAAATCGATCCCCATTAATTCTGGTGGTAGTTATAATTATTGTTGATACTAAATAAGCATTCGTTTTGCGCTATCATTGCAAATAAGCGAGATATAAGCGTTTGAAATTTTGAAAAATCGCAAATTTAAAATTGCTCAAAATCGATCCCCATTAATTCTGGTGGTAGGTATAATTATTGTTGATACTAAATAAGCATTCGTTTTGCGCTATCATTGCAAATAAGCGAGAGATAAGCGTTTGAAAATTTGAAAAATCGCAAATTTAAAATTGCTCAAAATCGATCCCCATTAATTCTGGTGGTAGGTATAATTATTGTTGATACTAAATAAGCATTTGTTTTGCGCTATCATTGCTAATAAGCGAGATATAAGCGTTTGAAAATTTGAAAAATCGCAAATTTAAAATTGCTCAAAATCGATCCTTATTAATTCTGGTGGTAGGTATAATTATTGTTGATACTAAATAAGCATTCGTTTTGCGCTATCATTGCAAATAAGCGAGATATAAGCGTTTGAAAATTTGAAAAATCGCAAATTTAAAATTGCTCAAAATCGATCCCCATTAATTCTGGTGGTAGGTATCATTATTGTTGATACTAAATAAGCATTCGTTTTGCGCTATCATTGCAAATAAGCGAGAGATAAGCGTTTGAAAATTTGAAAAATCGCAAATTTAAAATTGCTCAAAATCGATCCCCATTAATTCTGGTGGTAGGTATCATTATTGTTGATACTAAATAAGCATTCGTTTTGCGCTATCATTGCAAATAAGCGAGATATAAGCGTTTGAAAATTTGAAAAATCGCAAATTTAAAATTGCTCAAAATCGATCCCCATTAATTCTGGTGGTAGGTATAATTATTGTTGATACTAAATAAGCATTCGTTTTGCGCTATCATTGCAAATAAGCGAGATATAAGCGTTTGAAAATTTGAAAAATCGCAAATTTAAAATTGCTCAAAATCGATCCCCATTAATTCTGGTGGTAGGTATAATTATTGTTGATACTAAATAAGCATTCGTTTTGCGCTATCATTGCAAATAAGCGAGATATAAGCGTTTGAAAATTTGAAAAATCGCAAATTTAAAATTGCTCAAAATCGATCCCCATTAATTCTGGTGGTAGGTATAATTATTGTTGATACTAAATAAGCATTCGTTTTGCGCTATCATTGCAAATAAGCGAGATATAAGCGTTTGAAAATTTGAAAAATCGCAAATTTAAAATTGCTCAAAATCGATCCCCATTAATTCTGGTGGTAGGTATAATTATTGTTGATACTAAATAAGCATTCGTTTTGCGCTATCATTGCAAATAAGCGAGATATAAGCGTTTGAAAATTTGAAAAATCGCAAATTTAAAATTGCTCAAAATCGATCCCCATTAATTCTGGTGGTAGGTATAATTATTGTTGATACTAAATAAGCATTCGTTTTGCGCCATCATTGCAAATAAGCGAGATATAAGCGTTTGAAAATTTGAAAAATCGCAAATTTAAAATTGCTCAAAATCGAACCCCATTAATTCTGGTGGTAGGTATCATTATTGTTGATACTAAATAAGCATTCGTTTTGCGCTATCATTGCAAATAAGCGAGATATAAGCGTTTGAAAATTTGAAAAATCGCAAATTTAAAATTGCTCAAAATCGATCCCCATTAATTCTGGTGGTAGGTATAATTATTGTTGATACTAAATAAGCATTCGTTTTGCGCTATCATTACAAATAAGCGAGATATAAGCGTTTGAAAATTTGAAAAATCGCAAATTTAAAATTGCTCAAAATCGATCCCTATTAATTCTGGTGGTAGGTATAATTATTGTTGATACTAAATAAGCATTCGTTTTGCGCTATCATTGCAAATAAGCGAGATATAAGCGTTTGAAAATTTGAAAAATCGCAAATTTAAAATTGCTCAAAATCGATCCCCATTAATTCTGGTGGTAGGTATAATTATTGTTGATACTAAATAAGCATTCGTTTTGCGCTATCATTGCAAATTAGCGAGATATAAGCGTTTGAAAATTTGAAAAATCGCAAATTTAAAATTGCTCAAAATCGATCCCCATTAATTCTTTGTGTAGGTATAATTATTGTTGATACTAAATAAGCATTCGTTTTGCGCTATCATTGCAAATAAGCGAGATATAAGCGTTTGAAAATTTGAAAAATCGCAAATTTAAAATTGCTCAAAATCGATCCTTATTAATTCTGGTGGTAGGTATAATTATTGTTGATACTAAATAAGCATTTGTTTTGCGCTATCATTGCTAATAAGCGAGATATAAGCGTTTGAAAATTTGAAAAATCGCAAATTTAAAATTGCTCAAAATCGATCCTTATTAATTCTGGTGGTAGGTATAATTATTGTTGATACTAAATAAGCATTCGTTTTGCGCTATCATTGCAAATAAGCGAGATATAAGCGTTTGAAAATTTGAAAAATCGCAAATTTAAAATTGCTCAAAATCGATCCCCATTAATTCTGGTGGTAGGTATCATTATTGTTGATACTAAATAAGCATTCGTTTTGCGCTATCATTGCAAATAATTGAGATATAAGCGTTTGAAAATTTGAAAAATCGCAAATTTAAAATTGCTCAAAATCGATCCCTATTAATTCTGGTGGTAGGTATCATTATTGTTGATACTAAATAAGCATTCGTTTTGCGCTATCATTGCAAATAAGCGAGATATAAGCGTTTGAAAATTTGAAAAATCGCAAATTTAAAATTGCTCAAAATCGATCCCCATTAATTCTGGTGGTGGGTATAATTATTGTTGATACTAAATAAGCATTTGTTTTGCGCTATCATTGCAAATAAGCGAGATATAAGCGTTTGAAAATTTGAAAAATCGCAAATTTAAAATTGCTCAAAATCGATCCCCATTAATTCTGGTGGTAGTTATAATTATTGTTGATACTAAATAAGCATTCGTTTTGCGCTATCATTGCAAATAAGCGAGATATAAGCGTTTGAAATTTTGAAAAATCGCAAATTTAAAATTGCTCAAAATCGATCCCCATTAATTCTGGTGGTAGGTATAATTATTGTTGATACAAAATAAGCATTCGTTTTGCGCTATCATTGCAAATAAGCGAGATATAAGCGTTTGAAAATTTGAAAAATCGCAAATTTAAAATTGCTCAAAATCGATCCCCATTAATTCTGGTGGTAGGTATAATTATTGTTGATACTAAATAAGCATTCGTTTTGCGCTATCATTGCAAATAAGCGAGATATAAGCGTTTGAAAATTTGAAAAATCGCAAATTTAAAATTGCTCAAAATCGATCCCCATTAATTCTGGAGGTAGGTATAATTATTGTTGATACTAAATAAGCATTCGTTTTGCGCTATCATTGCAAATAAGCGAGATATAAGCGTTTGAAAATTTGAAAAATCGCAAATTTAAAATTGCTCAAAATCGATCCTTATTAATTCTGGAGGTAGGTATAATTATTGTTGATACTAAATAAGCATTCGTTTTGCGCTATCATGGCAAATAAGCGAGATATAAGCGTTTGAAAATTTGAAAAATCGCAAATTTAAAATTGCTCAAAATCGATCCCCATTAATTCTGGTGGTGGGTATAATTATTGTTGATACTAAATAAGCATTCGTTTTGCGCTTTCATTGCAAATAAGCGAGATATAAGCGTTTGAATATTTGAAAAATCGCAAATTTAAAATTGCTCAAAATCGATCCCCATTAATTCTGGTGGTAGTTATAATTATTGTTGATACTAAATAAGCATTCGTTTTGCGCTATCATTGCAAATAAGCGAGATATAAGCGTTTGAAAATTTGAAAAATCGCAAATTTAAAATTGCTCAAAATCGATCCCCATTAATTCTGGTGGTAGGTATCATTATTGTTGATACTAAATAAGCATTCGTTTTGCGCTATCATTGCAAATAAGCGAGATATAAGCGTTTGAAAATTTGAAAAATCGCAAATTTAAAATTGCTCAAAATCGATCCCCATTAATTCTGGTGGTAGTTATAATTATTGTTGATACTAAATAAGCATTCGTTTTGCGCTATCATTGCAAATAAGCGAGATATAAGCGTTTGAAAATTTGAAAAATCGCAAATTTAAAATTGCTCAAAATCGATCCCCATTAATTCTGGTGGTAGGTATCATTATTGTTGATACTAAATAAGCATTCGTTTTGCGCTATCATTGCAAATAAGCGAGATATAAGCGTTTGAAAATTTGAAAAATCGCAAATTTAAAATTGCTCAAAATCGATCCCCATTAATTCTGGTGGTAGGTATAATTATTGTTGATACTAAATAAGCATTCGTTTTGCGCTATCATTGCAAATAAGCGAGATATAAGCGTTTGAAAATTTGAAAAATCGCAAATTTAAAATTGCTCAAAATCGATCCCCATTAATTCTGGTGGTAGGTATCATTATTGTTGATACTAAATAAGCATTCGTTTTGCGCCATCATTGCAAATAAGCGAGATATAAGCGTTTGAAAATTTGAAAAATCGCAAATTTAAAATTGCTCAAAATCGATCCCCATTAATTCTGGTGGTAGGTATCATTATTGTTGATACTTAATAAGCATTCGTTTTGCGCTATCATTGCAAATAAGAAAGATATAAGCGTTTGAAAATTTGAAAAATCGCAAATTTAAAATTGCACAAAATCGATCCCCATTAATTCTGGTGGTAGGTATAATTATTGTTGATACTAAATAAGCATTCGTTTTGCGCTATCATTGCAAATAAGCGAGATATAAGCGTTTGAAAATTTGAAAAATCGCAAATTTAAAATTGCTCAAAATCGATCCCCATTAATTCTGGTGGTAGGTATCATTATTGTTGATACTAAATAAGCATTCGTTTTGCGCTATCATTGCAAATAAGCGAGATATAAGCGTTTGAAAATTTGAAAAATCGCAAATTTAAAATTGCTCAAAATCGATCCCCATTAATTCTGGTGGTAGGTATAATTATTGTTGATACTAAATAAGCATTCGTTTTGCGCTATCATTGCAAATAAGCGAGATATAAGCGTTTGAAAATTTGAAAAATCGCAAATTTAAAATTGCTCAAAATCGATCCCAATTAATTCTGTTGGTAGGTATAATTATTGTTGATACTAAATAAGCATTCGTTTTGCGCTATCATTGCAAATAAGCGAGATATAAGCGTTTGAAAATTTGAAAAATCGCAAATTTAAAATTGCTCAAAATCGATCCCCATTAATTCTGGTGGTAGGTATAATTATTGTTGATACTAAATAAGCATTCGTTTTGCGCTATCATTGCAAATAAGCGAGATATAAGCGTTTGAAAATTTGAAAAATCGCAAATTTAAAATTGCTCAAAATCGATCCCCATTAATTCTGGTGGTAGGTATAATTATTGTTGATACTAAATAAGCATTCGTTTTGCGCTATCATTGCAAATAAGCGAGAGATAAGCGTTTGAAAATTTGAAAAATCGCAAATTTAAAATTGCTCAAAATCGATCCCCATTAATTCTGGTGGTAGGTATAATTATTGTTGATACTAAATAAGCATTCGTTTTGCGCCATCATTGCAAATAAGCGAGATATAAGCGTTTGAAAATTTGAAAAATCGCAAATTTAAAATTGCTCAAAATCGAACCCCATTAATTCTGGTGGTAGGTATAATTATTGTTGATACTAAATAAGCATTCGTTTTGCGCCATCATTGCAAATAAGCGAGATATAAGCGTTTGAAAATTTGAAAAATCGCAAATTTAAAATTGCTCAAAATCGATCCCCATTAATTCTGGTGGTAGGTATAATTATTGTTGATACTAAATAAGCATTCGTTTTGCGCTATCATTGCAAATAAGCGAGATATAAGCGTTTGAAAATTTGAAAAATCGCAAATTTAAAATTGCTCAAAATCAATCCCCATTAATTCTGGTGGTAGGTATAATTATTGTTGATACTAAATAAGCATTCGTTTTGCGCTATCATTGCAAATAAGCGAGATATAAGCGTTTGAAAATTTGAAAAATCGCAAATTTAAAATTGCTCAAAATCGATCCCCATTAATTCTGGTGGTAGGTATAATTATTGTTGATACTAAATAAGCATTCGTTTTGCGCTATCATTGCAAATAAGCGAGATATAAGCGTTTGAAAATTTGAAAAATCGCAAATTTAAAATTGCTCAAAATCGATCCCCATTAATTCTGGTGGTAGGTATAATTATTGTTGATACTAAATAAGCATTCGTTTTGCGCTATCATTGCAAATAAGCGAGATATAAGCGTTTGAAAATTTGAAAAATCGCAAATTTAAAATTGCTCAAAATCGATCCCCATTAATTCTGGTGGTAGGTATAATTATTGTTGATACTAAATAAGCATTCGTTTTGCGCTATCATTGCAAATAAGCGAGATATAAGCGTTTGAAAATTTGAAAAATCGCAAATTTAAAATTGCTCAAAATCGATCCCCATTAATTCTGGTGGTAGGTATCATTATTGTTGATACTAAATAAGCATTCGTTTTGCGCTATCATTGTAAATAAGCGAGATATAAGCGTTTCAAAATTTGAAAAATCGCAAATTTAAATTGCTCAAAATCGATCCCCATTAATTCTGGTGGTAGGTATCATTATTGTTGATACTAAATAAGCATTCGTTTTGCGCTATCATTGCAAATAAGCGAGATATAAGCGTTTGAAAATTTGAAAAATCGCAAATTTAAAATTGCTCAAAATCGATCCCCATTAATTCTGGTGGTAGGTATAATTATTGTTGATACTAAATAAGCATTCGTTTTGCGCTATCATTGCAAATAAGCGAGATATAAGCGTTTGAAAATTTGAAAAATCGCAAATTTAAAATTGCTCAAAATCGATCCCCATTAATTCTGGTGGTAGGTATAATTATTGTTGATACTAATTAAGCATTCGTTTTGCGCTATCATTGCAAATAAGCGAGATATAAGCGTTTGAAAATTTGAAAAATCGCAAATTTAAAATTGCTCAAAATCGATCCCCATTAATTCTGGTGGTAGGTATAATTATTGTTGATACTAAATAAGCATTCGTTTTGCGCTATTATTGCAAATAAGCGAGATATAAGCGTTTGAAAATTTGAAAAATCGCAAATTTAAAATTGCTCAAAATCGATCCCCATTAATTCTGGTGGTAGGTATAATTATTGTTGATACTAAATAAGCATTCGTTTTGCGCTATCATTGCAAATAAGCGAGATATAAGCGTTTGAAAATTTGAAAAATCGCAAATTTAAAATTGCTCAAAATCGATCCCCATTAATTCTGGTGGTAGGTATAATTATTGTTGATACTAAATAAGCATTCGTTTTGCGCTATCATTGCAAATAAGCGAGATATAAGCGTTTGAAAATTTGAAAAATCGCAAATTTAAAATTGCTCAAAATCGATCCCCATTAATTCTGGTGGTAGGTATAATTATTGTTGATACTAAATAAGCATTCGTTTTGCGCTATCATTGCAAATAAGCGAGATATAAGCGTTTGAAAATTTGAAAAATCGCAAATTTAAAATTGCTCAAAATCGATCCCCATTAATTCTGGTGGTAGGTATAATTATTGTTGATACTAAAAAAGCATTATTTTTGCGCTATCATTGCAAATAAGCGAGATATAAGCGTTTGAAAATTTGAAAAATCGCAAATTTAAAATTGCTCAAAATCGATCCCCATTAATTCTGGTGGTAGGTATAATTATTGTTGATACTAAATAAGCATTCGTTTTGCGCTATCATTGCAAATTAGCGAGATATAAGCGTTTGAAAATTTGAAAAATCGCAAATTTAAAATTGATCAAAATCGATCCCCATTAATTCTGGTGGTAGGTATAATTGTTGTTGATACTAAATAAGCATTCGTTTTGCGCTATCATTGCAAATAAGCGAGATATAAGCGTTTGAAAATTTGAAAAATCGCAAATTTAAAATTGCTCAAAATCGATCCCCATTAATTCTGGTTGTAGGTATCATTATTGTTGATACTAAATAAGCATTCGTTTTGCGCTATCATTGCAAATAAGCGAGATATAAGCGTTTGAAAATTTGAAAAATCGCAAATTTAAAATTGCTCAAAATCGATCCCCATTAATTCTGGTGGTAGGTATAATTATTGTTGATACTAAATAAGCATTCGTTTTGCGCCATCATTGCAAATAAGCGAGATATAAGCGTTTGAAAATTTGAAAAATCGCAAATTTAAAATTGCTCAAAATCGATCCCCATTAATTCTGGTGGTAGGTATAATTATTGTTGATACTAAATAAGCATTCGTTTTGCGCTATCATTGCAAATAAGCGAGAGATAAGCGTTTGAAAATTTGAAAAATCGCAAATTTAAAATTGCTCAAAATCGATCCCCATTAATTCTGGTGGTAGGTATAATTATTGTTGATACTAAATAAGCATTCGTTTTGCGCCATCATTGCAAATAAGCGAGATATAAGCGTTTGAAAATTTGAAAAATCGCAAATTTAAAATTGCTCAAAATCGAACCCCATTAATTCTGGTGGTAGGTATCATTATTGTTGATACTAAATAAGCATTCGTTTTGCGCTATCATTGCAAATAAGCGAGATATAAGCGTTTGAAAATTTGAAAAATCGCAAATTTAAAATTGCTCAAAATCGATCCCCATTAATTCTGGTGGTAGGTATCATTATTGTTGATACTAAATAAGCATTCGTTTTGCGCTATCATTGCAAATAAGCGAGATATAAGCGTTTGAAAATTTGAAAAATCGCAAATTTAAAATTGCTCAAAATCGATCCCCATTAATTCTGGTGGTAGGTATAATTATTGTTGATACTAAATAAGCATTCGTTTTGCGCTATCATTGCTAATAAGCGAGATATAAGCGTTTGAAATTTTGAAAAATCGCAAATTTAAAATTGCTCAAAATCGATCCTTATTAATTCTGGTGGTAGGTATAATTATTGTTGATACTAAATAAGCATTCGTTTTGCGCTATCATTGCAAATAAGCGAGATATAAGCGTTTGAAAATTTGAAAAATCGCAAATTTAAAATTGCTCAAAATCGATCCCCATTAATTCTGGTGGTAGGTATAATTATTGTTGATACTAAATAAGCATTCGTTTTGCGCTATCATTGCAAATAAGCGAGATATAAGCGTTTGAAAATTTGAAAAATCGCAAATTTAAATTGCTCAAAATCGATCCATATTAATTCTGGTGGTAGGTATCATTATTGTTGATACTAAATAAGTATTCGTTTTGCGCTATCATTGCAAATAAGCGAGATATAAGCGTTTGAAATTTTGAAAAATCGCAAATTTAAAATTGCTCAAAATCGATCCCCATTAATTCTGGTGGTAGGTATAATTATTGTTGATACTAAATAAGCATTCGTTTTGCGCTATCATTGCAAATAAGCGAGATATAAGCGTTTGAAAATTTGAAAAATCGCAAATTTAAAATTGCTCAAAATCGATCCCCATTAATTCTGGTGGTAGGTATAATTATTGTTGATACTAATTAAGCATTCGTTTTGCGCTATCATTGCAAATAAGCGAGATATAAGCGTTTGAAAATTTGAAAAATCGCAAATTTAAAATTGCTCAAAATCGATCCCCATTAATTCTGGTGGTAGGTATAATTATTGTTGATACTAAATAAGCATTCGTTTTGCGCTATTATTGCAAATAAGCGAGATATAAGCGTTTGAAAATTTGAAAAATCGCAAATTTAAAATTGCTCAAAATCGATCCCCATTAATTCTGGTGGTAGGTATAATTATTGTTGATACTAAATAAGCATTCGTTTTGCGCTATCATTGCAAATAAGCGAGATATAAGCGTTTGAAAATTTGAAAAATCGCAAATTAAAAATTGCTCAAAATCGATCCCCATTAATTCTGGTGGTAGGTATAATTATTGTTGATACTAAATAAGCATTCGTTTTGCGCTATCATTGCAAATAAGCGAGATATAAGCGTTTGAAAATTTGAAAAATCGCAAATTTAAAATTGCTCAAAATCGATCCCCATTAATTCTGGTGGTAGGTATAATTATTGTTGATACTAAAAAAGCATTATTTTTGCGCTATCATTGCAAATAAGCGAGATATAAGCGTTTGAAAATTTGAAAAATCGCAAATTTAAAATTGCTCAAAATCGATCCCCATTAATTCTGGTGGTAGGTATAATTATTGTTGATACTAAATAAGCATTCGTTTTGCGCTATCATTGCAAATTAGCGAGATATAAGCGTTTGAAAATTTGAAAAATCGCAAATTTAAAATTGCTCAAAATCGATCCCCATTAATTCTGGTGGTAGGTATAATTATTGTTGATACTAAATAAGCATTCGTTTTGCGCTATCATTGCAAATAAGCGAGATATAAGCGTTTGAAAATTTGAAAAATCGCAAATTTAAAATTGCTCAAAATCGATCCCCATTAATTCTGGTGGTAGGTATAATTATTGTTGATACTAAATAAGCATTCGTTTTGCGCTATCATTGCAAATAAGCGAGATATAAGCGTTTGAAAATTTGAAAAATCGCAAATTTAAAATTGCTCAAAATCGATCCCCATTAATTCTGGTGGTAGGTATAATTATTGTTGATACTAAATAAGCATTCGTTTTGCGCTATCATTGCAAATAGGCGAGATATAAGCGTTTGAAAATTTGAAAAATCGCAAATTTAAAATTGCTCAAAATCGATCCCCATTAATTCTGGTGGTAGGTATAATTATTGTTGATACTAAATAAGCATTCGTTTTGCGCTATCATTGCAAATAAGCGAGATATAAGCGTTTGAAAATTTGAAAAATCGCAAATTTAAAATTGCTCAAAATCGATCCCCATTAATTCTGGTGGTAGGTATAATTATTGTTGATACTAAATAAGCATTCGTTTTGCGCTATCATTGCAAATAAGCGAGATATAAGCGTTTGAAAATTTGAAAAATCGCAAATTTAAAATTGCTCAAAATCGATCCCCATTAATTCTGGTGGTAGGTATAATTATTGTTGATACTAAATAAGCATTCGTTTTGCGCTATCATTGCAAATAAGCGAGATATAAGCGTTTGAAAATTTGAAAAATCGCAAATTTAAAATTGCTCAAAATCGATCCCCATTAATTCTGGTGGTAGGTATAATTATTGTTGATACTAAATAAGCATTCGTTTTGCGCTATCATTGCAAATAAGCGAGATATAAGCGTTTGAAAATTTGAAAAATCGCAAATTTAAAATTGCTCAAAATCGATCCCCATTAATTCTGGTGGTAGGTATAATTATTGTTGATACTAAATAAGCATTCGTTTTGCGCTATCATTGCAAATAAGCGAGATATAAGCGTTTGAAAATTTGAAAAATCGCAAATTAAAAATTGCTCAAAATCGATCCCCATTAATTCTGGTGGTAGGTATAATTATTGTTGATACTAAATAAGCATTCGTTTTGCGCTATCATTGCAAATAAGCGAGATATAAGCGTTTGAAAATTTGAAAAATCGCAAATTTAAAATTGCTCAAAATCGATCCCCATTAATTCTGGTGGTAGGTATAATTATTGTTGATACTAAATAAGCATTCGTTTTGCGCTATCATTGCAAATAAGCGAGATATAAGCGTTTGAAAATTTGAAAAATCGCAAATTTAAATTGCTCAAAATCGATCCCCATTAATTCTGGTGGTAGGTATCATTATTGTTGATACTAAATAAGCATTCGTTTTGCGCTATCATTGCAAATAAGCGAGATATAAGCGTTTGAAAATTTGAAAAATCGCAAATTTAAAATTGCTCAAAATCGATCCCCATTAATTCTGGTGGTAGGTATAATTATTGTTGATACTAAATAAGCATTCGTTTTGCGCTATCATTGCAAATAAGCGAGATATAAGCGTTTGAAAATTTGAAAAATCGCAAATTTAAAATTGCTCAAAATCGATCCCCATTAATTCTGGTGGTAGGTATAATTATTGTTGATACTAATTAAGCATTCGTTTTGCGCTATCATTGCAAATAAGCGAGATATAAGCGTTTGAAAATTTGAAAAATCGCAAATTTAAAATTGCTCAAAATCGATCCCCATTAATTCTGGTGGTAGGTATAATTATTGTTGATACTAAATAAGCATTCGTTTTGCGCTATTATTGCAAATAAGCGAGATATAAGCGTTTGAAAATTTGAAAAATCGCAAATTTAAAATTGCTCAAAATCGATCCCCATTAATTCTGGTGGTAGGTATAATTATTGTTGATACTAAATAAGCATTCGTTTTGCGCTATCATTGCAAATAAGCGAGATATAAGCGTTTGAAAATTTGAAAAATCGCAAATTTAAAATTGCTCAAAATCGATCCCCATTAATTCTAGTGGTAGGTATCATTATTGTTGATACTAAATAAGCATTCGTTTTGCGCTATCATTGCAAATAAGCGAGAAATAAGCGTTTGAAAATTTGAAAAATCGCAATTTAAAATTGCTCAAAATCGATCCCCATTAATTCTGGTGGTAGGTATCATTATTGTTGATACTAAATAAGCATTCGTT
The DNA here is from genome assembly GCA_947579665.1 of Sympetrum striolatum. NCBI lineage: Eukaryota > Metazoa > Arthropoda > Insecta > Odonata > Libellulidae > Sympetrum > Sympetrum striolatum. Next base: position 84,205,541 of record OX388352.1, read on the forward strand.
TTGCGCTATCATTGCAAATAAGCGAGATATAAGCGTTTGAAAATTTGAAAAATCGCAAATTTAAAATTGCTCAAAATCGATCCCCATTAATTCTGGTGGTAGGTATAATTATTGTTGATACTAAATAAGCATTCGTTTTGCGCTATCATTGCAAATAAGCGAGATATAAGCGTTTGAAAATTTGAAAAATCGCAAATTTAAAATTGCTCAAAATCGATCCCCATTAATTCTGGTGGTAGGTATAATTATTGTTGATACTAAATAAGCATTCGTTTTGCGCTATCATTGCAAATAAGCGAGATATAAGCGTTTGAAATTTGAAAAATCGCAAATTTAAAATTGCTCAAAATCGATCCCCATTAAATCTGGTGGTAGGTATCATTATTGTTGATACTAAATAAGCATTCGCTTTGCGCTATCATTGCAAATAAGCGAGAAATAAGCGTTTGAAAATTTGAAAAATCGCAAATTTAAAATTGCTCAAAATCGATCCCCATTAATTCTGGTGGTAGGTATAATTATTGTTGATACTAAATAAGCATTCGTTTTGCGCTATCATTGCAAATAAGCGAGATATAAGCGTTTGAAAATTTGAAAAATCGCAAATTTAAATTGCTCAAAATCGATCCTTATTAATTCTGGTGGTAGGTATCATTATTGTTGATACTAAATAAGCATTCGTTTTGCGCTATCATTGCAAATAAGCGAGATATAAGCGTTTGAAAATTTGAAAAATCGCAAATTTAAAATTGCTCAAAATCGATCCCCATTAATTCTGGTGGTAGGTATAATTATTGTTGATACTAAATAAGCATTCGTTTTGCGCTATCATTGCAAATAAGCGAGATATAAGCGTTTGAAAATTTGAAAAATCGCAAATTTAAAATTGCTCAAAATCGATCCCCATTAATTCTGGTGGTAGGTATAATTATTGTTGATACTAAATAAGCATTCGTTTTGCGCTATCATTGCAAATAAGCGAGATATAAGCGTTTGAAAATTTGAAAAATCGCAAATTTAAAATTGCTCAAAATCGATCCCCATTAATTCTGGTGGTAGGTATAATTATTGTTGATACTAATTAAGCATTCGTTTTGCGCTATCATTGCAAATAAGCGAGATATAAGCGTTTGAAAATTTGAAAAATCGCAAATTTAAAATTGCTCAAAATCGATCCCCATTAATTCTGGTGGTAGGTATAATTATTGTTGATACTAAATAAGCATTCGTTTTGCGCTATTATTGCAAATAAGCGAGATATAAGCGTTTGAAAATTTGAAAAATCGCAAATTTAAAATTGCTCAAAATCGATCCCCATTAATTCTGGTGGTAGGTATAATTATTGTTGATACTAAATAAGCATTCGTTTTGCGCTATCATTGCAAATAAGCGAGATATAAGCGTTTGAAAATTTGAAAAATCGCAAATTAAAAATTGCTCAAAATCGATCCCCATTAATTCTGGTGGTAGGTATAATTATTGTTGATACTAAATAAGCATTCGTTTTGCGCTATCATTGCAAATAAGCGAGATATAAGCGTTTGAAAATTTGAAAAATCGCAAATTTAAAATTGCTCAAAATCGATCCCCATTAATTCTGGTGGTAGGTATAATTATTGTTGATACTAAAAAAGCATTATTTTTGCGCTATCATTGCAAATAAGCGAGATATAAGCGTTTGAAATTTTGAAAAATCGCAAATTTAAAATTGCTCAAAATCGATCCCCATTAATTCTGGTGGTAGGTATAATTATTGTTGATACTAAATAAGCATTCGTTTTGCGCTATCATTGCAAATTAGCGAGATATAAGCGTTTGAAAATTTGAAAAATCGCAAATTTAAAATTGCTCAAAATCGATCCCCATTAATTCTGGTGGTAGGTATAATTATTGTTGATACTAAATAAGCATTCGTTTTGCGCTATCATTGCAAATAAGCGAGATATAAGCGTTTGAAAATTTGAAAAATCGCAAATTTAAAATTGCTCAAAATCGATCCCCATTAATTCTGGTGGTAGGTATAATTATTGTTGATACTAAATAAGCATTCGTTTTGCGCTATCATTGCAAATAAGCGAGATATAAGCGTTTGAAAATTTGAAAAATCGCAAATTTAAAATTGCTCAAAATCGATCCCCATTAATTCTGGTGGTAGGTATAATTATTGTTGATACTAAATAAGCATTCGTTTTGCGCTATCATTGCAAATAGGCGAGATATAAGCGTTTGAAAATTCGAAAAATCGCAAATTTAAAATTGCTCAAAATCGATCCCCATTAATTCTGGTGGTAGGTATAATTATTGTTGATACTAAATAAGCATTCGTTTTGCGCTATCATTGCAAATAAGCGAGATATAAGCGTTTGAAAATTTGAAAAATCGCAAATTTAAAATTGCTCAAAATCGATCCCCATTAATTCTGGTGGTAGGTATAATTATTGTTGATACTAAATAAGCATTCGTTTTGCGCTATCATTGCAAATAAGCGAGATATAAGCGTTTGAAAATTTGAAAAATCGCAAATTTAAAATTGCTCAAAATCGATCCCCATTAATTCTGGTGGTAGGTATAATTATTGTTGATACTAAATAAGCATTCGTTTTGCGCTATCATTGCAAATAAGCGAGATATAAGCGTTTGAAAATTTGAAAAATCGCAAATTTAAAATTGCTCAAAATCGATCCCCATTAATTCTGGTGGTAGGTATAATTATTGTTGATACTAAATAAGCATTCGTTTTGCGCTATCATTGCAAATAAGCGAGATATAAGCGTTTGAAAATTTGAAAAATCGCAAATTTAAAATTGCTCAAAATCGATCCCCATTAATTCTGGTGGTAGGTATAATTATTGTTGATACTAAATAAGCATTCGTTTTGCGCTATCATTGCAAATAAGCGAGATATAAGCGTTTGAAAATTTGAAAAATCGCAAATTTAAATTGCTCAAAATCGATCCCCATTAATTCTGGTGGTAGGTATCATTATTGTTGATACTAAATAAGCATTCGTTTTGCGCTATCATTGCAAATAAGCGAGATATAAGCGTTTGAAAATTTGAAAAATCGCAAATTTAAAATTGCTCAAAATCGATCCCCATTAATTCTGGTGGTAGGTATAATTATTGTTGATACTAAATAAGCATTCGTTTTGCGCTATCATTGCAAATAAGCGAGATATAAGCGTTTGAAAATTTGAAAAATCGCAAATTTAAAATTGCTCAAAATCGATCCCCATTAATTCTGGTGGTAGGTATAATTATTGTTGATACTAATTAAGCATTCGTTTTGCGCTATCATTGCAAATAAGCGAGATATAAGCGTTTGAAAATTTGAAAAATCGCAAATTTAAAATTGCTCAAAATCGATCCCCATTAATTCTGGTGGTAGGTATAATTATTGTTGATACTAAATAAGCATTCGTTTTGCGCTATTATTGCAAATAAGCGAGATATAAGCGTTTGAAAATTTGAAAAATCGCAAATTTAAAATTGCTCAAAATCGATCCCCATTAATTCTGGTGGTAGGTATAATTATTGTTGATACTAAATAAGCATTCGTTTTGCGCTATCATTGCAAATAAGCGAGATATAAGCGTTTGAAAATTTGAAAAATCGCAAATTTAAAATTGCTCAAAATCGATCCCCATTAATTCTAGTGGTAGGTATCATTATTGTTGATACTAAATAAGCATTCGTTTTGCGCTATCATTGCAAATAAGCGAGAAATAAGCGTTTGAAAATTTGAAAAATCGCAATTTAAAATTGCTCAAAATCGATCCCCATTAATTCTGGTGGTAGGTATCATTATTGTTGATACTAAATAAGCATTCGTTTTGCGCTATCATTGCAAATAAGCGAGATATAAGCGTTTGAAAATTTGAAAAATCGCAAATTTAAAATTGCTCAAAATCGATCCCCATTAATTCTGGTGGTAGGTATAATTATTGTTGATACTAAATAAGCATTCGTTTTGCGCTATCATTGCAAATAAGCGAGATATAAGCGTTTGAAAATTTGAAAAATCGCAAATTTAAAATTGCTCAAAATCGATCCCCATTAATTCTGGTGGTAGGTATAATTATTGTTGATACTAAATAAGCATTCGTTTTGCGCTATCATTGCAAATAAGCGAGATATAAGCGTTTGAAATTTGAAAAATCGCAAATTTAAAATTGCTCAAAATCGATCCCCATTAAATCTGGTGGTAGGTATCATTATTGTTGATACTAAATAAGCATTCGTTTTGCGCTATCATTGCAAATAAGCGAGAAATAAGCGTTTGAAAATTTGAAAAATCGCAAATTTAAAATTGCTCAAAATCGATCCCCATTAATTCTGGTGGTAGGTATAATTATTGTTGATACTAAATAAGCATTCGTTTTGCGCTATCATTGCAAATAAGCGAGATATAAGCGTTTGAAAATTTGAAAAATCGCAAATTTAAATTGCTCAAAATCGATCCTTATTAATTCTGGTGGTAGGTATCATTATTGTTGATACTAAATAAGCATTCGTTTTGCGCTATCATTGCAAATAAGCGAGATATAAGCGTTTGAAAATTTGAAAAATCGCAAATTTAAAATTGCTCAAAATCGATCCCCATTAATTCTGGTGGTAGGTATAATTATTGTTGATACTAAATAAGCATTCGTTTTGCGCTATCATTGCAAATAAGCGAGATATAAGCGTTTGAAAATTTGAAAAATCGCAAATTTATAATTGCTCAAAATCGATCCTTATTAATTCTGGTGGTAGGTATAATTATTGTTGATACTAATTAAGCATTCGTTTTGCGCTATCATTGCAAATAAGCGAGATATAAGCGTTTGAAAATTTGAAAAATCGCAAATTTAAAATTGCTCAAAATCGATCCCCATTAATTCTGGTGGTAGGTATAATTATTGTTGATACTAAATAAGCATTCGTTTTGCGCTATTATTGCAAATAAGCGAGATATAAGCGTTTGAAAATTTGAAAAATCGCAAATTTAAAATTGCTCAAAATCGATCCCCATTAATTCTAGTGGTAGGTATAATTATTGTTGATACTAAATAAGCATTCGTTTTGCGCTATCATTGCAAATAAGCGAGATATAAGCGTTTGAAAATTTGAAAAATCGCAAATTTAAAATTGCTCAAAATCGATCCCCATTGATTCTGGTGGTAGGTATAATTATTGTTGATACTAAATAAGCATTCGTTTTGCGCTATCATTGCAAATAAGCGAGATATAAGCGTTTGAAAATTTGAAAAATCGCAAATTTAAAATTGCTCAAAATCGATCCCCATTAATTCTGGTGGTAGGTATAATTATTGTTGATACTAAATAAGCATTCGTTTTGCGCTATCATTGCAAATAAGCGAGATATAAGCGTTTGAAAATTTGAAAAATCGCAAATTTAAAATTGCTCAAAATCGATCCCCATTAATTCTGGTGGTAGGTATCATTATTGTTGATACTAAATAAGCATTCGTTTTGCGCTATCATTGCAAATAAGCGAGATATAAGCGTTTGAAAATTTGAAAAATCGCAAATTTAAAATTGCTCAAAATCGATCCCCATTAATTCTGGTGGTAGGTATAATTATTGTTGATACTAAATAAGCATTCGTTTTGCGCTATCATTGCAAATAAGCGAGATATAAGCGTTTGAAAATTTGAAAAATCGCAAATTTAAAATTGCTCAAAATCGATCCCCATTAATTCTGGTGGTAGGTATAATTATTGTTGATACTAAATAAGCATTCGTTTTGCGCTATCATTGCAAATAAGCGAGATATAAGCGTTTGAAAATTTGAAAAATCGCAAATTTAAAATTGCTCAAAATCGATCCCCATTAATTCTGGTGGTAGGTATCATTATTGTTGATACTAAATAAGCATTCGTTTTGCGCTATCATTGCAAATAAGCGAGAAATAAGCGTTAAAAAATTTGAAAAATCGCAAATTTAAAATTGCTCAAAATCGATCCTTATTAATTCTGGTGGTAGGTATCATTATTGTTGATACTAAATAAGCATTCGTTTTGCGCTATCATTGCAAGTAAGCGAGATATAAGCGTTTGAAAATTTGAAAAATCGCAAATTTAAAATTGCTCAAAATCGATCCCCATTAATTCTGGTGGTAGGTATAATTATTGTTGATACTAAATAAGCATTCGTTTTGCGCTATCATTGCAAATAAGCGAGATATAAGCGTTTGAAAATTTGAAAAATCGCAAATTTAAAATTGCTCAAAATCGATCCCCATTAATTCTGGTGGTAGGTATCATTATTGTTGATACTAAATAAGCATTCGTTTTGCGCTATCATTGCAAATAAGCGAGAAATAAGCGTTTGAAAATTTGAAAAATCGCAAATTTAAAATTGCTCAAAATCGATCCTTATTAATTCTGGTGGTAGGTATCATTATTGTTGATACTAAATAAGCATTCGTTTTGCGCTATCATTGCAAGTAAGCGAGATATAAGCGTTTGAAAATTTGAAAAATCGCAAATTTAAAATTGCTCAAAATCGATCCGTATTAATTCTGGTGGTAGGTATAATTATTGTTGATACTAAATAAGCATTCGTTTTGCGCTATCATTGCAAATAAGCGAGATATAAGCGTTTGAAAATTTGAAAAATCGCAAATTTAAAATTGCTCAAAATCGATCCCCATTAATTCTGGTGGTAGGTATAATTATTGTTGATACTAAATAAGCATTCGTTTTGCGCTATCATTGCAAATAAGCGAGATATAAGCGTTTGAAAATTTGAAAAATCGCAAATTTAAAATTGCTCAAAATCGATCCCCATTAATTCTGGTGGTAGGTATCATTATTGTTGATACTAAATAAGCATTCGTTTTGCGCTATCATTGCAAATAAGCGAGAAATAAGCGTTTGAAAATTTGAAAAATCGCAAATTTAAAATTGCTCAAAATCGATCCCCATTAATTCTGGTGGTAGGTATCATTATTGTTGATACTAAATAAGCATTCGTTTTGCGCTATCATTGCAAATAAGCGAGATATAAGCGTTTGAAAATTTGAAAAATCGCAAATTTAAAATTGCTCAAAATCGATCCCCATTAATTCTGGTGGTAGGTATAATTATTGTTGATACTAAATAAGCATTCGTTTTGCGCTATCATTGCAAATAAGCGAGATATAAGCGTTTGAAAATTTGAAAAATCGCAAATTTAAAATTGCTCAAAATCGATCCCCATTAATTCTGGTGGTAGGTATAATTATTGTTGATACTAAATAAGCATTCGTTTTGCGCTATCATTGCAAATAAGCGAGATATAAGCGTTTGAAAATTTGAAAAATCGCAAATTTAAAATTGCTCAAAATCGATCCCCATTAATTCTGGTGGTAGGTATCATTATTGTTGATACTAAATAAGCATTCGTTTTGCGCTATCATTGCAAATAAGCGAGAAATAAGCGTTTGAAAATTTGAAAAATCGCAAATTTAAAATTGCTCAAAATCGATCCCCATTAATTCTGGTGGTAGGTATCATTATTGTTGATACTAAATAAGCATTCGTTTTGCGCTATCATTGCAAATCAGCGAGATATAAGCGTTTGAAAATTTGAAAAATCGCAAATTTAAAATTGCTCAAAATCGATCCCCATTAATTCTGGTGATAGGTATAATTATTGTTGATACTAAATAAGCATTCGTTTTGCGCTATCATTGCAAATAAGCGAGATATAAGCGTTTGAAAATTTGAAAAATCGCAAATTAAAAATTGCTCAAAATCGATCCCCATTAATTCTGGTGGTAGGTATCATTATTGTTGATACTAAATAAGCATTCGTTTTGCGCTATCATTGCAAATTAGCGAGATATAAGCGTTTGAAAATTTGAAAAATCGCAAATTTAAAATTGCTCAAAATCGATCCCTATTAATTCTGGTGGTAGGTATAATTATTGTTGATACCAAATAAGCATTCGTTTTGCGCTATCATTGCAAATAAGCGAGATATAAGCGTTTGAAAATTTGAAAAATCGCAAATTTAAAATTGCTCAAAATCGATCCCCATTAATTCTGGTGGTAGGTATAATTATTGTTGATACTAAATAAGCATTCGTTTTGCGAAATCATTGCAAATTAGCGAGATATAAGCGTTTGAAAATTTGAAAAATCGCAAATTTAAAATTGCTCAAAATCGATCCCCATTAATTCTGGTGGTAGGTATAATTATTGTTGATACTAAATAAGCATTCGTTTTGCGCTATCATTGCAAATAAGCGAGATATAAGCGTTTGAAAATTTGAAAAATCGCAGATTTAAAATTGCTCAAAATCGATCCCCATTAATTCTGGTGGTAGGTATAATTATTGTTGATACTAAATAAGCATTCGTTTTGCGCTATCATTGCAAATAAGCGAGATATAAGCGTTTGAAAATTAAAAAAAACGCAAATTTAAAATTGCTCAAAATCGATCCCCATTAATTCTGGTGGTAGGTATCATTATTGTTGATACTAAATAAGCATTCGTTTTGCGCTATCATTGCAAATAAGCGAGATATAAGCGTTTGAAAATTTGAAAAATCGCAAATTTAAAATTGCTCAAAATCGATCCCCATTAATTCTGGTGGTAGGTATAATTATTGTTGATACTAAATAAGCATTCGTTTTGCGCTATCATTGCATATAAGCGAGATATAAGCGTTTGAAAATTTGAAAAATCGCAAATTAAAAATTGCTCAAAATCGATCCCCATTAATTCTGGTGGTAGGTATCATTATTGTTGATACTAAATAAGCATTCGTTTTGCGCTATCATTGCAAATAAGCGAGATATAAGCGTTTGAAAATTTGAAAAATCGCAAATTTAAAATTGCTCAAAATCGATCCCCATTAATTCTGGTGGTAGGTATAATTATTGTTGATACTAAATAAGCATTCGTTTTGCGCTATCATTGCAAATAAGCGAGATATAAGCGTTTGAAAATTTGAAAAATCGCAAATTTAAAATTGCTCAAAATCGATCCCCATTAATTCTGGTGGTAGGTATAATTATTGTTGATACTAAATAAGCATTCGTTTTGCGCTATCATTGCAAATAAGCGAGATATAAGCGTTTGAAAATTTGAAAAATCGCAAATTTAAAATTGCTCAAAATCGATCCCCATTAATTCTGGTGGTAGGTATCATTATTGTTGATACTAAATAAGCATTCGTTTTGCGCTATCATTGCAAATAAGCGAGAAATAAGCGTTTGAAAATTTGAAAAATCGCAAATTTAAAATTGCTCAAAATCGATCCCCATTAATTCTGGTGGTAGGTATCATTATTGTTGATACTAAATAAGCATTCGTTTTGCGCTATCATTGCAAATAAGCGAGATATAAGCGTTTGAAAATTTGAAAAATCGCAAATTTAAAATTGCTCAAAATCGATCCCCATTAATTCTGGTGGTAGGTATAATTATTGTTGATACTAAATAAGCATTCGTTTTGCGCTATCATTGCAAATAAGCGAGATATAAGCGTTTGAAAATTTGATAAATCGCAAATTTAAAATTGCTCAAAATCGATCCCCATTAATTCTGGTGGTAGGTATAATTATTGTTGATACTAAATAAGCATTCGTTTTGCGCTATCATTGCAAATAAGCGAGATATAAGCGTTTGAAATTTGAAAAATCGCAAATTTAAAATTGCTCAAAATCGATCCCCATTAATTCTGGTGGTAGGTATCATTATTGTTGATACTAAATAAGCATTCGTTTTGCGCTATCATTGCAAATAAGCGAGAAATAAGCGTTTGAAAATTTGAAAAATCGCAAATTTAAAATTGCTCAAAATCGATCCCCATTAATTCTGGTGGTAGGTATCATTATTGTTGATACTAAATAAGCATTCGTTTTGCGCTATCATTGCAAATAAGCGAGATATAAGCGTTTGAAATTTGAAAAATCGCAAATTTAAAATTGCTCAAAATCGATCCCCATTAATTCTGGTGGTAGGTATCATTATTGTTGATACTAAATAAGCATTCGTTTTGCGCTATCATTGCAAATAAGCGAGAAATAAGCGTTTGAAAATTTGAAAAATCGCAAATTTAAAATTGCTCAAAATCGATCCCCATTAATTCTGGTGGTAGGTATAATTATTGTTGATACTAAATAAGCATTCGTTTTGCGCTATCATTGCAAATAAGCGAGATATAAGCGTTTGAAATTTGAAAAATCGCAAATTAAAAATTGCTCAAAATCGATCCCCATTAATTCTGGTGGTAGGTATCATTATTGTTGATACTAAATAAGCATTCGTTTTGCGCTATCATTGCAAATAAGCGAGATATAAGCGTTTGAAAATTTGAAAAATCGCAAATTTAAATTGCTCAAAATCGATCCCCATTAATTCTGGTGGTAGGTATCATTATTGTTGATACTAAATAAGCATTCGTTTTGCGCTATCATTGCAAATAAGCGAGATATAAGCGTTTGAAAATTTGAAAAATCGCAAATTTAAATTGCTCAAAATCGATCCCCATTAATTCTGGTGGTAGGTATAATTATTGTTGATACTAAATAAGCATTCGTTTTGCGCTATCATTGCAAATAAGCTATATATAAGCGTTTGAAAATTAAAAAAAACGCAAATTTAAAATTGCTCAAAATCGATCCCCATTAATTCTGGTGGTAGGTATAATTATTGTTGATACTAAATAAGCATTCGTTTTCCGCTATCATTGCAAATAAGCGAGATATAAGCGTTTGAAAATTTGAAAAATCGCAGATTTAAAATTGCTCAAAATCGATCCCCATTAATTCTGGTGGTAGGTATAATTATTGTTGATACTAAATAAGCATTCGTTTTGCGCTATCATTGCAAATAAGCGAGATATAAGCGTTTGAAAATTTGAAAAATCGCAAATTTAAAATTGCTCAAAATCGATCCCCATTAATTCTGGTGGTAGGTATCATTATTGTTGATACTAAATAAGCATTCGTTTTGCGCTATCATTGCAAATAAGCGAGATATAAGCGTTTGAAAATTTGAAAAATCGCAAATTTAAAATTGCTCAAAATCGATCCCCATTAATTCTGGTGGTAGGTATAATTATTGTTGATACTAATTAAGCATTCGTTTTGCGCTATCATTGCAAATAAGCGAGATATAAGCGTTTGAAAATTTGAAAAATCGAGAATTTAAAATTGCTCAAAATCGATCCCCATTAATTCTGGTGGTAGGTATCATTATTGTTGATACTAATTAAGCATTCGTTTTGCGCTATCATTGCAAATAAGCGAGATATAAGCCTTTGAAAATTTGAAAAATCGCAAATTTAAAATTGCTCAAAATCGATCCCCATTAATTCTGGTGGTAGGTATAATTATTGTTGATACTAAATAAGCATTCGTTTTGCGCTATTATTGCAAATAAGCGAGATATAAGCGTTTGAAAATTTGAAAAATCGCAAATTTAAAATTGCTCAAAATCGATCCCTATTAATTCTGGTGGTAGGTATGATTATTGTTGATACTAAATAAGCATTCGTTTTGCGCTATCATTGCAAATAAGCGAGATATAAGCGTTTGAAAATTTGAAAATACGCAAATTTAAAATTGCTCAAAATCGATCCCCATTAATTCTGGTGGTAGGTATCATTATTGTTGATACTAAATAAGCATTCGTTTTGCGCTATCATTGAAAATAAGCGAGATATAAGCGTTTGAAAATTTGAAAAATCGCAAATTTAAAATTGCTCAAAATCGATCCCCATTAATTCTGGTGGTAGGTATAATTATTGTTGATACTAAATAAGCATTCGTTTTGCGCTATCATTGCAAATAAGCGAGATATAAGCGTTTGAAATTTGAAAAATCGCAAATTTAAAATTGCTCAAAATCGATCCCCATTAATTCTGGTGGTAGGTATCATTATTGTTGATACTAAATAAGCATTCGTTTTGCGCTATCATTGCAAATAAGCGAGAAATAAGCGTTTGAAAATTTGAAAAATCGCAAATTTAAAATTGCTCAAAATCGATCCCCATTAATTCTGGTGGTAGGTATAATTATTGTTGATACTAAATAAGCATTCGTTTTGCGCTATCATTGCAAATAAGCGAGATATAAGCGTTTGAAAATTTGAAAAATCGCAAATTTAAAATTGCTCAAAATCGATCCCCATTAATTCTGGTGGTAGGTATAATTATTGTTGATACTAAATAAGCATTCGTTTTGCGCTATCATTGCAAATAAGCGAGATATAAGCGTTTGAAAATTTGAAAAATCGCAAATTTAAAATTGCTCAAAATCGATCCTTATTAATTCTGGTGGTAGGTATAATTATTGTTGATACTAATTAAGCATTCGTTTTGCGCTATCATTGCAAATAAGCGAGATATAAGCGTTTGAAAATTTGAAAAATCGCAAATTTAAAATTGCTCAAAATCGATCCCCATTAATTCTGGTGGTAGGTATAATTATTGTTGATACTAAATAAGCATTCGTTTTGCGCTATTATTGCAAATAAGCGAGATATAAGCGTTTGAAAATTTGAAAAATCGCAAATTTAAAATTGCTCAAAATCGATCCCCATTAATTCTGGTGGTAGGTATAAATATTGTTGATACTAAATAAGCATTCGTTTTGCGCTATCATTGCAAATAAGCGAGATATAAGCGTTTGAAAATTTGAAAAATCGCAAATTTAAAATTGCTCAAAATCGATCCCCATTAATTCTGGTGGTAGGTATAATTATTGTTGATACTAAATAAGCATTCGTTTTGCGCTATCATTGCAAATAAGCGAGATATAAGCGTTTGAAAATTTGAAAAATCGCAAATTTAAAATTGCTCAAAATCGATCCCCATTAATTCTGGTGGTAGGTATAATTATTGTTGATACTAAATAAGCATTCGTTTTGCGCTATCATTGCAAATAAGCGAGATATAAGCGTTTGAAAATTTGAAAAATCGCAAATTTAAAATTGCTCAAAATCGATCCCCATTAATTCTGGTGGTAGGTATAATTATTGTTGATACTAAATAAGCATTCGTTTTGCGCTATCATTGCAAATAAGCGAGATATAAGCGTTTGAAAATTTGAAAAATCGCAAATTTAAAATTGCTCAAAATCGATCCCCATTAATTCTGGTGGTAGGTATAATTATTGTTGATACTAAATAAGCATTCGTTTTGCGCTATCATTGCAAATAAGCGAGATATAAGCGTTTGAAAATTTGAAAAATCGCAAATTTAAAATTGCTCAAAATCGATCCCCATTAATTCTGGTGGTAGGTATCATTATTGTTGATACTAAATAAGCATTCGTTTTGCGCTATCATTGCAAATAAGCGAGATATAAGCGTTTGAAAATTTGAAAAATCGCAAATTTAAAATTGCTCAAAATCGATCCCCATTAATTCTGGTGGTAGGTATAATTATTGTTGATACTAAATAAGCATTCGTTTTGCGCTATCATTGCAAATAAGCGAGATATAAGCGTTTGAAAATTTGAAAAATCGCAAATTTAAAATTGCTCAAAATCGATCCTCATTAATTCTGGTGGTAGGTATAATTATTGTTGATACTAAATAAGCATTCGTTTTGCGCTATCATTGCAAATAAGCGAGATATAAGCGTTTGAAAATTTGAAAAATCGCAAATTTAAAATTGCTCAAAATCGATCCCCATTAATTCTGGTGGTAGGTATCATTATTGTTGATACTAAATAAGCATTCGTTTTGCGCTATCATTGCAAATAAGCGAGATATAAGCGTTTGAAAATTTGAAAAATCGCAAATTTAAAATTGCTCAAAATCGATCCCCATTAATTCTGGTGGTAGGTATAATTATTATTGATACTAAATAAGCATTCGTTTTGCGCTATCATTGCAAATAAGCGAGATATAAGCGTTTGAAAATTAAAAAAAACGCAAATTTAAAATTGCTCAAAATCGATCCCCATTAATTCTGGTGGTAGGTATAATTATTGTTGATACTAAATAAGCATTCGTTTTGCGCTTTCATTGCAAATAAGCGAGATATAAGCGTTTGAAAATTTGAAAAATCGCAGATTTAAAATTGCTCAAAATCGATCCCCATTAATTCTGGTGGTAGGTATAATTATTATTGATACTAAATAAGCATTCGTTTTGCGCTATCATTGCAAATAAGCGAGATATAAGCGTTTGAAAATAAAAAAAAACGCAAATTTAAAATTGCTCAAAATCGATCCCCATTAATTCTGGTGGTAGGTATAATTATTGTTGATACTAAATAAGCATTCGTTTTGCGCTATCATTGCAAATAAGCGAGATATAAGCGTTTGAAAATTTGAAAAATCGCAAATTTAAAATTGCTCAAAATCGATCCCCATTAATTCTGGTGGTAGGTATAATTATTGTTGATACTAAATAAGCATTCGTTTTGTGCTTTCATTGCAAATAAGCGAGATATAAGCGTTTGAAAATTTGAAAAATCGCAAATTTAAAATTGCTCAAAATCGATCCCCATTAATTCTGGTGGTAGGTATAATTATTGTTGATACTAAATAAGCATTCGTTTTGTGCTTTCATTGCAAATAAGCGAGATATAAGCGTTTGAAAATTTGAAAAATCGCAAATTTAAAATTGCTCAAAATCGATCCCCATTAATTCTGGTGGTAGGTATAATTATTATTGATACTAAATAAGCATTCGTTTTGCGCTATCATTGCAAATAAGCGAGATATAAGCGTTTGAAAATTAAAAAAAACGCAAATTTAAAATTGCTCAAAATCGATCCCCATTAATTCTGGTGGTAGGTATAATTATTGTTGATACTAAATAAGCATTCGTTTTGCGCTTTCATTGCAAATAAGCGAGATATAAGCGTTTGAAAATTTGAAAAATCGCAGATTTAAAATTGCTCAAAATCGATCCCCATTAATTCTGGTGGTAGGTATAATTATTATTGATACTAAATAAGCATTCGTTTTGCGCTATCATTGCAAATAAGCGAGATATAAGCGTTTGAAAATAAAAAAAAACGCAAATTTAAAATTGCTCAAAATCGATCCCCATTAATTCTGGTGGTAGGTATCATTATTGTTGATACTAAATAAGCATTCGTTTTTCGCTATCATTGCAAATAAGCGAGATATAAGCGTTTGAAAATTTGAAAAATCGCAAATTTAAAATTGCTCAAAATCGATCCCTATTAATTCTGGTGGTAGGTATAATTATTGTTGATACCAAATAAGCATTCGTTTTGCGCTATCATTGCAAATAAGCGAGATATAAGCGTTTGAAAATTTGAAAAATCGCAAATTTAAAATTGCTCAAAATCGATCCCCATTAATTCTGGTGGTAGGTATAATTATTGTTGATACTGAATAAGCATTCGTTTTGCGAAATCATTGCAAATTAGCGAGATATAAGCGTTTGAAAATTTGAAAAATCGCAAATTTAAAATTGCTCAAAATCGATCCCCATTAATTCTGGTGGTAGGTATAATTATTGTTGATACTAAATAAGCATTCGTTTTGCGCTATTATTGCAAATAAGCGAGATATAAGCGTTTGAAAATTTGAAAAATCGCAAATTTAAAATTGCTCAAAATCGATCCCCATTAATTCTGGTGGTAGGTATAATTATTGTTGATACTAAATAAGCATTCGTTTAGCGCTATCATTGCAAATAAGCGAGATATAAGCGTTTGAAAATTTGAAAAATCGCAGATTTAAAATTGCTCAAAATCGATCCCCATTAATTCTGGTGGTAGGTATAATTATTGTTGATACTAAATAAGCATTCGTTTTGCGCTATCATTGCAAATAAGCGAGATATAAGCGTTTGAAAATTAAAAAAAACGCAAATTTAAAATTGCTCAAAATCGATCCCCATTAATTCTGGTGGTAGGTATCATTATTGTTGATACTAAATAAGCATTCGTTTTGCGCTATCATTGCAAATAAGCGAGATATAAGCGTTTGAAAATTTGAAAAATCGCAAATTTAAAATTGCTCAAAATCGATCCCCATTAATTCTGGTGGTAGGTATAATTATTGTTGATACTAAATAAGCATTCGTTTTGTGCTATCATTGCAAATAAGCGAGATATAAGCGTTTGAAAATTTGAAAAATCGCAAATAAAAAATTGCTCAAAATCGATCCCCATTAATTCTGGTGGTAGGTATCATTATTGTTGATACTAAATAAGCATTCGTTTTGCGCTATCATTGCAAATAAGCGAGATATAAGCGTTTGAAAATTTGAAAAATCGCAAATTTAAAATTGCTCAAAATCGATCCCCATTAATTCTGGTGGTAGGTATAATTATTGTTGATACTAAATAAGCATTCGTTTTGCGCTATCATTGCAAATAAGCGAGATATAAGCGTTTGAAAATTTGAAAAATCGCAAATAAAAAATTGCTCAAAATCGATCCCCATTAATTCTGGTGGTAGGTATCATTATTGTTGATACTTAATAAGCATTCGTTTTGCGCTATCATTGCAAATAAGCGAGATATAAGCGTTTGAAAATTTGAAAAATCGCAATTTTAAAATTGCTCAAAATCGATTTCCATTAATTCTGGTGGTAGGTATAATTATTGTTGATACTAAATAAGCATTCGTTTTGCGCTATCATTGCAAATAAGCGAGATATAAGCGTTTGAAAATTTGAAAAATCGCAAATTTAAAATTGCTCAAAATCGATCCCCATTAATTCTGGTGGTAGGTATAATTATTGTTGATACTAAATAAGCATTCGTTTTGCGCTATCATTGCAAATAAGCGAGATATAAGCGTTTGAAAATTTGAAAAATCGCAAATTTAAAATTGCTCAAAATCGATCCCCATTAATTCTGGTGGTAGGTATAATTATTGTTGATACTAAATAAGCATTCGTTTTGCGCTATCATTGCAAATAAGCGAGATATAAGCGTTTGAAAATTTGAAAAATCGCAAATTTAAAATTGCTCAAAATCGATCCCCATTAATTCTGGTGGTAGGTATAATTATTGTTGATACTAAATAAGCATTCGTTTTGCGCTATCATTGCAAATAAGCGAGATATAAGCGTTTGAAAATTTGAAAAATCGCAGATTTAAAATTGCTCAAAATCGATCCCCATTAATTCTGGTGGTAGGTATAATTATTGTTGATACTAAATAAGCATTCGTTTTGCGCTATCATTGCAAATAAGCGAGATATAAGCGTTTGAAAATTAAAAAAAACGCAAATTTAAAATTGCTCAAAATCGATTTCCATTAATTCTGGTGGTAGGTATAATTATTGTTGATACTAAATAAGCATTCGTTTTGCGCTATCATTGCAAATAAGCGAGATATAAGCGTTTGAAAATTTGAAAAATCGCAAATTTAAAATTGCTCAAAATCGATCCCTATTAATTCTGGTGGTAGGTATCATTATTGTTGATACTAAATAAGCATTCGTTTTGCGCTATCATTGCAAATAAGCGAGATATAAGCGTTTGAAAATTTGAAAAATCGCAAATTTAAAATTGCTCAAAATCGATCCCCATTAATTCTGGTGGTAGGTTTAATTATTGTTGATACTAAATAAGCATTCGTTTTGCGCTATCATTGCAAATAAGCGAGATATAAGCGTTTGAAAATTTGAAAAATCGCAAATTTTAAATTGCTCAAAATCGATCCCCATTAATTCTGTTGGTAGGTATAATTATTGTTGATACTAAATAAGCATTCGTTTTGCGCTATCATTGCAAATAAGCGAGATATAAGCGTTTGAAAATTTGAAAAATCGCAAATTTAAAATTGCTCAAAATCGATCCGCATTAATTCTGGTGGTAGGTATAATTATTGTTGATACTAAATAAGCATTCGTTTTGCGCTATCATTGCAAATAAGCGAGATATAAGCGTTTGAAAATTTGAAAAATCGCAAATTTAAAATTGCTCAAAATCGATCCCCATTAATTCTGGTGGTAGGTATAATTATTGTTGATACTAAATAAGCATTCGTTTTGCGCTATCATTGCAAATAAGCGAGATATAAGCGTTTGAAAATTTGAAAAATCGCAAATTTAAAATTGCTCAAAATCGATCCCCATTAATTCTGGTGGTAGGTATAATTATTGTTGATACTAAATAAGCATTCGTTTTGCGCTATCATTGCAAATAAGCGAGATATAAGCGTTTGAAAATTTGAAAAATCGCAAATTTAAAATTGCTCAAAATCGATCCCCATTAATTCTGGTGGTAGGTATAATTATTGTTGATACTAAATAAGCATTCGTTTTGCGCTATCATTGCAAATAAGCGAGATATAAGCGTTTGAAAATTTAAAAAATCGCAGATTTAAAATTGCTCAAAATCGATCCCCATTAATTCTGGTGGTAGGTATAATTATTGTTGATACTAAATAAGCATTCGTTTTGCGCTATCATTGCAAATAAGCGAGATATAAGCGTTTGAAAATTAAAAAAAACGCAAATTTAAAATTGCTCAAAATCGATCCCCATTAATTCTGGTGGTAGGTATCATTATTGTTGATACTAAATAAGCATTCGTTTTGCGCTATCATTGCAAATAAGCGAGATATAAGCGTTTGAAAATTTGAAAAATCGCAAATTTAAAATTGCTCAAAATCGATCCCCATTAATTCTGGTGGTAGGTATAATTATTGTTGATACTAAATAAGCATTCGTTTTGCGCTATCATTGCAAATAAGCGAGATATAAGCGTTTGAAAATTTGAAAAATCGCAAATAAAAAATTGCTCAAAATCGATCCCCATTAATTCTGGTGGTAGGTATCATTATTGTTGATACTAAATAAGCATTCGTTTTGCGCTATCATTGCAAATAAGCGAGATATAAGCGTTTGAAAATTTGAAAAATCGCAAATTTAAAATTGCTCAAAATCGATCCCCATTAATTCTGGTGGTAGGTATAATTATTGTTGATACTAAATAAGCATTCGTTTTGCGCTATCATTGCAAATAAGCGAGATATAAGCGTTTGAAAATTTGAAAAATCGCAAATTTAAAATTGCTCAAAATCGATCCCCATTAATTCTGGTAGTAGGTATAATTATTGTTGATACTAAATAAGCATTCGTTTTGCGCTATCATTGCAAATAAGCGAGATATAAGCGTTTGAAAATTTGAAAAATCGCAAATTTAAAATTGCTCAAAATCGATCCCCATTAATTCTGGTGGTAGGTATCATTATTGTTGATACTAAATAAGCATTCGTTTTGCGCGATCATTGCAAATAAGCGTGATATAAGCGTTTGAAAATTTGAAAAATCGCAAATTTAAAATTGCTCAAAATCGATCCCCATTAATTCTGGTGGTAGGTATCATTATTGTTGATACTTAATAAGCATTCGTTTTGCGCTATCATTGCAAATAAGCGAGATATAAGCGTTTGAAAATTTGAAAAATCGCAATTTTAAAATTGCTCAAAATCGATTTCCATTAATTCTGGTGGTAGGTATAATTATTGTTGATACTAAATAAGCATTCGTTTTGCGCTATCATTGCAAATAAGCGAGATATAAGCGTTTGAAAATTTGAAAAATCGCAAATTTAAAATTGCTCAAAATCGATCCCCATTAATTCTGGTGGTAGGTATCATTATTGTTGATACTAAATAAGCATTCGTTTTGCGCTATCATTGCAAATAAGCGAGATATAAGCGTTTGAAAATTTGAAAAATCGCAAATTTAAAATTGCTCAAAATCGATCCCCATTAATTCTGGTGGTAGGTTTAATTATTGTTGATACTAAATAAGCATTCGTTTTGCGCTATCATTGCAAATAAGCGAGATATAAGCGTTTGAAAATTTGAAAAATCGCAAATTTTAAATTGCTCAAAATCGATCCCCATTAATTCTGTTGGTAGGTATAATTATTGTTGATACTAAATAAGCATTCGTTTTGCGCTATCATTGCAAATAAGCGAGATATAAGCGTTTGAAAATTTGAAAAATCGCAAATTTAAAATTGCTCAAAATCGATCCGCATTAATTCTGGTGGTAGGTATAATTATTGTTGATACTAAATAAGCATTCGTTTTGCGCTATCATTGCAAATAAGCGAGATATAAGCGTTTGAAAATTTGAAAAATCGCAAATTTAAAATTGCTCAAAATCGATCCCCATTAATTCTGGTGGTAGGTATAATTATTGTTGATACTAAATAAGCATTCGTTTTGCGCTATCATTGCAAATAAGCGAGATATAAGCGTTTGAAAATTTGAAAAATCGCAAATTTAAAATTGCTCAAAATCGATCCCCATTAATTCTGGTGGTAGGTATAATTATTGTTGATACTAAATAAGCATTCGTTTTGCGCTATCATTGCAAATAAGCGAGATATAAGCGTTTGAAAATTTGAAAAATCGCAAATTTAAAATTGCTCAAAATCGATCCCCATTAATTCTGGTGGTAGGTATAATTATTGTTGATACTAAATAAGCATTCGTTTTGCGCTATCATTGCAAATAAGCGAGATATAAGCGTTTGAAAATTTGAAAAATCGCAAATTTAAAATTGCTCAAAATCGATCCCCATTAATTCTGGTGGTAGGTATAATTATTGTTGATACTAAATAAGCATTCGTTTTGCGCTATCATTGCAAATAAGCGAGATATAAGCGTTTGAAAATTTGAAAAATCGCAAATTTAAAATTGCTCAAATTCGACCCCCATTAATTCTGGTGGTAGGTATAATTATTGTTGATACTAAATAAGCATTCGTTTTGCGCTATCATTGCAAATAAGCGAGATATAAGCGTTTGAAAATTTGAAAAATCGCAAATTTAAAATTGCTCAAAATCGATCCCCATTAATTCTGGTGGTAGGTATCATTATTGTTGATACTAAATAAGCATTCGTTTTGCGCTATCATTGCAAATAAGCGAGATATAAGCGTTTGAAAATTTGAAAAATCGCAAATTTTAAATTGCTCAAAATCGATCCCCATTAATTCTGTTGGTAGGTATAATTATTGTTGATACTAAATAAGCATTCGTTTTGCGCTATCATTGCAAATAAGCGAGATATAAGCGTTTGAAAATTTGAAAAATCGCAAATTTAAAATTGCTCAAAATCGATCCGCATTAATTCTGGTGGTAGGTATAATTATTGTTGATACTAAATAAGCATTCGTTTTGCGCTATCATTGCAAATAAGCGAGATATAAGCGTTTGAAAATTTGAAAAATCGCAAATTTAAAATTGCTCAAAATCGATCCCCATTAATTCTGGGGTATAATTATTGTTGATACTAAATAAGCATTCGTTTTGCGCTATCATTGCAAATAAGCGAGATATAAGCGTTTGAAAATTTGAAAAATCGCAAATTTAAAATTGCTCAAAATCGATCCTCATTAATTCTGGTGGTAGGTATAATTATTGTTGATACTAAATAAGCATTCGTTTTGCGCTATCATTGCAAATAAGCGAGATATAAGCGTTTGAAAATTTGAAAAATCGCAAATTTAAAATTGCTCAAAATCGATCCCCATTAATTCTGGTGGTAGGTATAATTATTGTTGATACTAAATAAGCATTCGTTTTGCGCTATCATTGCAAATAAGCGAGATATAAGCGTTTGAAAATTTGAAAAATCGCAAATTTAAAATTGCTCAAATTCGACCCCCATTAATTCTGGTGGTAGGTATAATTATTGTTGATACTAAATAAGCATTCGTTTTGCGCTATCATTGCAAATAAGCGAGATATAAGCGTTTGAAAATTTGAAAAATCGCAAATTTAAAATTGCTCAAAATCGATCCCCATTAATTCTGGTGGTAGGTATCATTATTGTTGATACTAAATAAGCATTCGTTTTGCGCTATCATTGCAAATAAGCGAGATATAAGCGTTTGAAAATTTGAAAAATCCCAAATTTAAAATTGCTCAAAATCGATCCCCATTAATTCTGGTAATAGGTATTATTATTGTTGATACTAAATAAGCATTCGTTTTGCGCTATCATTGCAAATAAGCGAGATATAAGCGTTTGAAAATTTGAAAAATCGCAAATTTAAAATTGCTCAAAATCGATCCTTATTAATTCTGGAGGTAGGTATAATTATTGTTGATACTAAATAAGCATTCGTTTTGCGCTATCATGGCAAATAAGCGAGATATAAGCGTTTGAAAATTTGAAAAATCGCAAATTTAAAATTGCTCAAAATCGATCCCCATTAATTCTGGTGGTGGGTATAATTATTGTTGATACTAAATAAGCATTCGTTTTGCGCTTTCATTGCAAATAAGCGAGATATAAGCGTTTGAATATTTGAAAAATCGCAAATTTAAAATTGCTCATAATCGATCCCCATTAATTCTGGTGGTAGTTATAATTATTGTTGATACTAAATAAGCATTCGTTTTGCGCTATCATTGCAAATAAGCGAGATATAAGCGTTTGAAAATTTGAAAAATCGCAAATTTAAAATTGCTCAAAATCGATCCCCATTAATTCTGGTGGTAGGTATCATTATTGTTGATACTAAATAAGCATTCGTTTTGCGCTATCATTGCAAATAAGCGAGATATAAGCGTTTGAAAATTTGAAAAATCGCAAATTTAAAATTGCTCAAAATCGATCCCCATTAATTCTGGTGGTAGGTATAATTATTGTTGATACTAAATAAGCATTCGTTTTGCGCTATCATTGCAAATAAGCGAGATATAAGCGTTTGAAAATTTGAAAAATCGCAAATTTAAAATTGCTCAAAATCGATCCCCATTAATTCTGGTGGTGGGTATAATTATTGTTGATACTAAATAAGCATTTGTTTTGCGCTATCATTGCAAATAAGCGAGATATAAGCGTTTGAAAATTTGAAAAATCGCAAATTTAAAATTGCTCAAAATCGATCCCCATTAATTCTGGTGGTAGTTATAATTATTGTTGATACTAAATAAGCATTCGTTTTGCGCTATCATTGCAAATAAGCGAGATATAAGCGTTTGAAATTTTGAAAAATCGCAAATTTAAAATTGCTCAAAATCGATCCCCATTAATTCTGGTGGTAGGTATAATTATTGTTGATACTAAATAAGCATTCGTTTTGCGCTATCATTGCAAATAAGCGAGATATAAGCGTTTGAAAATTTGAAAAATCGCAAATTTAAAATTGCTCAAAATCGATCCCCATTAATTCTGGTGGTAGGTATAATTATTGTTGATACTAAATAAGCATTCGTTTTGCGCTATCATTGCAAATAAGCGAGATATAAGCGTTTGAAAATTTGAAAAATCGCAAATTTAAAATTGCTCAAAATCGATCCCCATTAATTCTGGTGGTAGGTATAATTATTGTTGATACTAAATAAGCATTCGTTTTGCGCTATCATTGCTAATAAGCGAGATATAAGCGTTTGAAAATTTGAAAAATCGCAAATTTAAAATTGCTCAAAATCGATCCTTATTAATTCTGGAGGTAGGTATAATTATTGTTGATACTAAATAAGCATTCGTTTTGCGCTATCATTGCAAATAAGCGAGATATAAGCGTTTGAAAATTTGAAAAATCGCAAATTTAAAATTGCTCAAAATCGATCCTTATTAATTCTGGAGGTAGGTATAATTATTGTTGATACTAAATAAGCATTCGTTTTGCGCTATCATTGCAAATAAGCGAGATATAAGCGTTTGAAAATTTGAAAAATCGCAAATTTAAAATTGCTCAAAATCGATCCCCATTAATTCTGGTGGTGGGTATAATTATTGTTGATACTAAATAAGCTTTCGTTTTGCGCTTTCATTGCAAATAAGCGAGATATAAGCGTTTGAATATTTGAAAAATCGCAAATTTAAAATTGCTCAAAATCGATCCCCATTAATTCTGGTGGTAGTTATAATTATTGTTGATACTAAATAAGCATTCGTTTTGCGCTATCATTGCAAATAAGCGAGATATAAGCGTTTGAAAATTTGAAAAATCGCAAATTTAAAATTGCTCAAAATCGATCCCCATTAATTCTGGTGGTAGGTATCATTATTGTTGATACTAAATAAGCATTCGTTTTGCGCTATCATTGCAAATAAGCGAGATATAAGCGTTTGAAAATTTGAAAAATCGCAAATTTAAAATTGCTCAAAATCGATCCCCATTAATTCTGGTGGTAGGTATAATTATTGTTGATACTAAATAAGCATTCGTTTTGCGCTATCATTGCAAATAAGCGAGATATAAGCGTTTGAAAATTTGAAAAATCGCAAATTTAAAATTGCTCAAAATCGATCCCCATTAATTCTGGTGGTAGGTATCATTATTGTTGATACTAAATAAGCATTCGTTTTGCGCCATCATTGCAAATAAGCGAGATATAAGCGTTTGAAAATTTGAAAAATCGCAAATTTAAAATTGCTCAAAATCGATCCCCATTAATTCTGGTGGTAGGTATCATTATTGTTGATACTTAATAAGCTTTCGTTTTGCGCTATCATTGCAAATAAGAAAGATATAAGCGTTTGAAAATTTGAAAAATCGCAAATTTAAAATTGCACAAAATCGATCCCCATTAATTCTGGTGGTAGGTATAATTATTGTTGATACTAAATAAGCATTCGTTTTGCGCTATCATTGCAAATAAGCGAGATATAAGCGTTTGAAAATTTGAAAAATCGCAAATTTAAAATTGCTCAAAATCGATCCCCATTAATTCTGGTGGTAGGTATCATTATTGTTGATACTAAATAAGCATTCGTTTTGCGCTATCATTGCAAATAAGCGAGATATAAGCGTTTGAAAATTTGAAAAATCGCAAATTTAAAATTGCTCAAAATCGATCCCCATTAATTCTGGTGGTAGGTATAATTATTGTTGATACTAAATAAGCATTCGTTTTGCGCTATCATTGCAAATAAGCGAGATATAAGCGTTTGAAAATTTGAAAAATCGCAAATTTAAAATTGCTCAAAATCGATCCCAATTAATTCTGTTGGTAGGTATAATTATTGTTGATACTAAATAAGCATTCGTTTTGCGCTATCATTGCAAATAAGCGAGATATAAGCGTTTGAAAATTTGAAAAATCGCAAATTTAAAATTGCTCAAAATCGATCCCCATTAATTCTGGTGGTAGGTATAATTATTGTTGATACTAAATAAGCATTCGTTTTGCGCTATCATTGCAAATAAGCGAGATATAAGCGTTTGAAAATTTGAAAAATCGCAAATTTAAAATTGCTCAAAATCGATCCCCATTAATTCTGGTGGTAGGTATAATTATTGTTGATACTAAATAAGCATTCGTTTTGCGCTATCATTGCAAATAAGCGAGAGATAAGCGTTTGAAAATTTGAAAAATCGCAAATTTAAAATTGCTCAAAATCGATCCAAATTAATTCTGGTGGTAGGTATAATTATTGTTGATACTAAATAAGCATTCGTTTTGCGCCATCATTGCAAATAATTGAGATATAAGCGTTTGAAAATTTGAAAAATCGCAAATTTAAAATTGCTCAAAATCGAACCCCATTAATTCTGGTGGTAGGTATAATTATTGTTGATACTAAATAAGCATTCGTTTTGCGCCATCATTGCAAATAAGCGAGATATAAGCGTTTGAAAATTTGAAAAATCGCAAATTTAAAATTGCTCAAAATCGATCCCCATTAATTCTGGTGGTAGGTATAATTATTGTTGATACTAAATAAGCATTCGTTTTGCGCTATCATTGCAAATAAGCGAGATATAAGCGTTTGAAAATTTGAAAAATCGCAAATTTAAAATTGCTCAAAATCAATCCCCATTAATTCTGGTGGTAGGTATAATTATTGTTGATACTAAATAAGCATTCGTTTTGCGCTATCATTGCAAATAAGCGAGATATAAGCGTTTGAAAATTTGAAAAATCGCAAATTTAAAATTGCTCAAAATCGATCCCCATTAATTCTGGTGGTAGGTATAATTATTGTTGATACTAAATAAGCATTCGTTTTGCGCTATCATTGCAAATAAGCGAGATATAAGCGTTTGAAAATTTGAAAAATCGCAAATTTAAAATTGCTCAAAATCGATCCCCATTAATTCTGGTGGTAGGTATAATTATTGTTGATACTAAATAAGCATTCGTTTTGCGCTATCATTGCAAATAAGCGAGATATAAGCGTTTGAAAATTTGAAAAATCGCAAATTTAAAATTGCTCAAAATCGATCCCCATTAATTCTGGTGGTAGGTATAATTATTGTTGATACTAAATAAGCATTCGTTTTGCGCTATCATTGCAAATAAGCGAGATATAAGCGTTTGAAAATTTGAAAAATCGCAAATTTAAAATTGCTCAAAATCGATCCCCATTAATTCTGGTGGTAGGTATCATTATTGTTGATACTAAATAAGCATTCGTTTTGCGCTATCATTGTAAATAAGCGAGATATAAGCGTTTCAAAATTTGAAAAATCGCAAATTTAAATTGCTCAAAATCGATCCCCATTAATTCTGGTGGTAGGTATCATTATTGTTGATACTAAATAAGCATTCGTTTTGCGCTATCATTGCAAATAAGCGAGATATAAGCGTTTGAAAATTTGAAAAATCGCAAATTTAAAATTGCTCAAAATCGATCCCCATTAATTCTGGTGGTAGGTATAATTATTGTTGATACTAAATAAGCATTCGTTTTGCGCTATCATTGCAAATAAGCGAGATATAAGCGTTTGAAAATTTGAAAAATCGCAAATTTAAAATTGCTCAAAATCGATCCCCATTAATTCTGGTGGTAGGTATAATTATTGTTGATACTAATTAAGCATTCGTTTTGCGCTATCATTGCAAATAAGCGAGATATAAGCGTTTGAAAATTTGAAAAATCGCAAATTTAAAATTGCTCAAAATCGATCCCCATTAATTCTGGTGGTAGGTATAATTATTGTTGATACTAAATAAGCATTCGTTTTGCGCTATTATTGCAAATAAGCGAGATATAAGCGTTTGAAAATTTGAAAAATCGCAAATTTAAAATTGCTCAAAATCGATCCCCATTAATTCTGGTGGTAGGTATAATTATTGTTGATACTAAATAAGCATTCGTTTTGCGCTATCATTGCAAATAAGCGAGATATAAGCGTTTGAAAATTTGAAAAATCGCAAATTTAAAATTGCTCAAAATCGATCCCCATTAATTCTGGTGGTAGGTATAATTATTGTTGATACTAAATAAGCATTCGTTTTGCGCTATCATTGCAAATAAGCGAGATATAAGCGTTTGAAAATTTGAAAAATCGCAAATTTAAAATTGCTCAAAATCGATCCCCATTAATTCTGGTGGTAGGTATAATTATTGTTGATACTAAATAAGCATTCGTTTTGCGCTATCATTGCAAATAAGCGAGATATAAGCGTTTGAAAATTTGAAAAATCGCAAATTTAAAATTGCTCAAAATCGATCCCCATTAATTCTGGTGGTAGGTATAATTATTGTTGATACTAAAAAAGCATTATTTTTGCGCTATCATTGCAAATAAGCGAGATATAAGCGTTTGAAAATTTGAAAAATCGCAAATTTAAAATTGCTCAAAATCGATCCCCATTAATTCTGGTGGTAGGTATAATTATTGTTGATACTAAATAAGCATTCGTTTTGCGCTACCATTGCAAATTAGCGAGATATAAGCGTTTGAAAATTTGAAAAATCGCAAATTTAAAATTGCTCAAAATCGATCCCCATTAATTCTGGTGGTAGGTATAATTGTTGTTGATACTAAATAAGCATTCGTTTTGCGCTATCATTGCAAATAAGCGAGATATAAGCGTTTGAAAATTTGAAAAATCGCAAATTTAAAATTGCTCAAAATCGATCCCCATTAATTCTGGTTGTAGGTATCATTATTGTTGATACTAAATAAGCATTCGTTTTGCGCTATCATTGCAAATAAGCGAGATATAAGCGTTTGAAAATTTGAAAAATCGCAAATTTAAAATTGCTCAAAATCGATCCCCATTAATTCTGGTGGTAGGTATAATTATTGTTGATACTAAATAAGCATTCGTTTTGCGCTATCATTGCAAATAAGCGAGATATAAGCGTTTGAAAATTTGAAAAATCGCAAATTTAAAATTGCTCAAAATCGATCCCCATTAATTCTGGTGGTAGGTATAATTATTGTTGATACTAAATAAGCATTCGTTTTGCGCTATCATTGCAAATAAGCGAGATATAAGCGTTTGAAAATTTGAAAAATCGCAAATTTAAAATTGCTCAAAATCGATCCCCATTAATTCTGGTGGTAGGTATAATTATCGTTGATACTAAATAAGCATTCGTTTTGCGCTATCATTGCAAATAAGCGAGAGATAAGCGTCTGAAAATTTGAAAAATCGCAAATTTAAAATTGCTCAAAATCGATCCCCATTAATTCTGGTGGTAGGTATAATTATTGTTGATACTAAATAAGCATTCGTTTTGCGCCATCATTGCAAATAAGCGAGATATAAGCGTTTGAAAATTTGAAAAATCGCAAATTTAAAATTGCTCAAAATCGAACCCCATTAATTCTGGTGGTAGGTATCATTATTGTTGATACTAAATAAGCATTCGTTTTGCGCTATCATTGCAAATAAGCGAGATATAAGCGTTTGAAAATTTGAAAAATCGCAAATTTAAAATTGCTCAAAATCGATCCCCATTAATTCTGGTGGTAGGTATCATTATTGTTGATACTAAATAAGCATTCGTTTTGCGCTATCATTGCAAATAAGCGAGATATAAGCGTTTGAAAATTTGAAAAATCGCAAATTAAAAATTGCTCAAAATCGATCCCCATTAATTCTGGTGGTAGGTATAATTATTGTTGATACTAAATAAGCATTCGTTTTGCGCTATCATTGCAAATAAGCGAGATATAAGCGTTTGAAAATTTGAAAAATCGCAAATTTAAAATTGCTCAAAATCGATCCCCATTAATTCTGGTGGTAGGTATAATTATTGTTGATACTAAAAAAGCATTATTTTTGCGCTATCATTGCAAATAAGCGAGATATAAGCGTTTGAAAATTTGAAAAATCGCAAATTTAAAATTGCTCAAAATCGATCCCCATTAATTCTGGTGGTAGGTATAATTATTGTTGATACTAAATAAGCATTCGTTTTGCGCTATCATTGCAAATTAGCGAGATATAAGCGTTTGAAAATTTGAAAAATCGCAAATTTAAAATTGCTCAAAATCGATCCCCATTAATTCTGGTGGTAGGTATAATTATTGTTGATACTAAATAAGCATTCGTTTTGCGCTATCATTGCAAATAAGCGAGATATAAGCGTTTGAAAATTTGAAAAATCGCAAATTTAAAATTGCTCAAAATCGATCCCCATTAATTCTGGTGGTAGGTATAATTATTGTTGATACTAAATAAGCATTCGTTTTGCGCTATCATTGCAAATAAGCGAGATATAAGCGTTTGAAAATTTGAAAAATCGCAAATTTAAAATTGCTCAAAATCGATCCCCATTAATTCTGGTGGTAGGTATAATTATTGTTGATACTAAATAAGCATTCGTTTTGCGCTATCATTGCAAATAGGCGAGATATAAGCGTTTGAAAATTTGAAAAATCGCAAATTTAAAATTGCTCAAAATCGATCCCCATTAATTCTGGTGGTAGGTATAATTATTGTTGATACCAAATAAGCATTCGTTTTGCGCTATCATTGCAAATAAGCGAGATATAAGCGTTTGAAAATTTGAAAAATCGCAAATTTAAAATTGCTCAAAATCGATCCCCATTAATTCTGGTGGTAGGTATAATTATTGTTGATACTAAATAAGCATTCGTTTTGCGCTATCATTGCAAATAAGCGAGATATAAGCGTTTGAAAATTTGAAAAATCGCAAATTTAAAATTGCTCAAAATCGATCCCCATTAATTCTGGTGGTAGGTATAATTATTGTTGATACTAAATAAGCATTCGTTTTGCGCTATCATTGCAAATAAGCGAGATATAAGCGTTTGAAAATTTGAAAAATCGCAAATTTAAAATTGCTCAAAATCGATCCCCATTAATTCTGGTGGTAGGTATAATTATTGTTGATACTAAAAAAGCATTATTTTTGCGCTATCATTGCAAATAAGCGAGATATAAGCGTTTGAAAATTTGAAAAATCGCAAATTTAAAATTGCTCAAAATCGATCCCCATTAATTCTGGTGGTAGGTATAATTATTGTTGATACTAAATAAGCATTCGTTTTGCGCTATCATTGCAAATTAGCGAGATATAAGCGTTTGAAAATTTGAAAAATCGCAAATTTAAAATTGCTCAAAATCGATCCCCATTAATTCTGGTGGTAGGTATAATTATTGTTGATACTAAATAAGCATTCGTTTTGCGCTATCATTGCAAATAAGCGAGATATAAGCGTTTGAAAATTTGAAAAATCGCAAATTTAAAATTGCTCAAAATCGATCCCCATTAATTCTGGTGGTAGGTATAATTATTGTTGATACTAAATAAGCATTCGTTTTGCGCTATCATTGCAAATAAGCGAGATATAAGCGTTTGAAAATTTGAAAAATCGCAAATTTAAAATTGCTCAAAATCGATCCCCATTAATTCTGGTGGTAGGTATAATTATTGTTGATACTAAATAAGCATTCGTTTTGCGCTATCATTGCAAATAGGCGAGATATAAGCGTTTGAAAATTTGAAAAATCGCAAATTTAAAATTGCTCAAAATCGATCCCCATTAATTCTGGTGGTAGGTATAATTATTGTTGATACTAAAAAAGCATTATTTTTGCGCTATCATTGCAAATAAGCGAGATATAAGCGTTTGAAAATTTGAAAAATCGCAAATTTAAAATTGCTCAAAATCGATCCCCATTAATTCTGGTGGTAGGTATAATTATTGTTGATACTAAATAAGCATTCGTTTTGCGCTATCATTGCAAATTAGCGAGATATAAGCGTTTGAAAATTTGAAAAATCGCAAATTTAAAATTGCTCAAAATCGATCCCCATTAATTCTGGTGGTAGGTATAATTATTGTTGATACTAAATAAGCATTCGTTTTGCGCTATCATTGCAAATAAGCGAGATATAAGCGTTTGAAAATTTGAAAAATCGCAAATTTAAAATTGCTCAAAATCGATCCTTATTAATTCTGGTGGTAGGTATAATTATTGTTGATACTAAATAAGCATTCGTTTTGCGCTATCATTGCAAATAAGCGAGATATAAGCGTTTGAAAATTTGAAAAATCGCAAATTTAAAATTGCTCAAAATCGATCCCCATTAATTCTGGTGGTAGGTATAATTATTGTTGATACTAAATAAGCATTCGTTTTGCGCTATCATTGCAAATAAGCGAGATATAAGCGTTTGAAAATTTGAAAAATCGCAAATTTAAAATTGCTCAAAATCGATCCCCATTAATTCTGGTGGTAGGTATAATTATTGTTGATACTAAATAAGCATTCGTTTTGCGCTATCATTGCAAATAAGCGAGATATAAGCGTTTGAAAATTTGAAAAATCGCAAATTTAAAATTGCTCAAAATCGATCCCCATTAATTCTGGTGGTAGGTATAATTATTGTTGATACTAAATAAGCATTCGTTTTGCGCTATCATTGCAAATAAGCGAGATATAAGCGTTTGAAAATTTGAAAAATCGCAAATTTAAATTGCTCAAAATCGATCCCCATTAATTCTGGTGGTAGGTATCATTATTGTTGATACTAAATAAGCATTCGTTTTGCGCTATCATTGCAAATAAGCGAGATATAAGCGTTTGAAAATTTGAAAAATCGCAAATTTAAAATTGCTCAAAATCGATCCCCATTAATTCTGGTGGTAGGTATAATTATTGTTGATACTAAATAAGCATTCGTTTTGCGCTATCATTGCAAATAAGCGAGATATAAGCGTTTGAAAATTTGAAAAATCGCAAATTTAAAATTGCTCAAAATCGATCCCCATTAATTCTGGTGGTAGGTATAATTATTGTTGATACTAATTAAGCATTCGTTTTGCGCTATCATTGCAAATAAGCGAGATATAAGCGTTTGAAAATTTGAAAAATCGCAAATTTAAAATTGCTCAAAATCGATCCCCATTAATTCTGGTGGTAGGTATAATTATTGTTGATACTAAATAAGCATTCGTTTTGCGCTATTATTGCAAATAAGCGAGATATAAGCGTTTGAAAATTTGAAAAATCGCAAATTTAAAATTGCTCAAAATCGATCCCCATTAATTCTGGTGGTAGGTATAATTATTGTTGATACTAAATAAGCATTCGTTTTGCGCTATCATTGCAAATAAGCGAGATATAAGCGTTTGAAAATTTGAAAAATCGCAAATTTAAAATTGCTCAAAATCGATCCCCATTAATTCTGGTGGTAGGTATCATTATTGTTGATACTAAATAAGCATTCGTTTTGCGCTATCATTGCAAATAAGCGAGAAATAAGCGTTTGAAAATTTGAAAAATCGCAATTTAAAATTGCTCAAAATCGATCCCCATTAATTCTGGTGGTAGGTATCATTATTGTTGATACTAAATAAGCATTCGTTTTGCGCTATCATTGCAAATAAGCGAGATATAAGCGTTTGAAAATTTGAAAAATCGCAAATTTAAAATTGCTCAAAATCGATCCCCATTAATTCTGGTGGTAGGTATAATTATTGTTGATACTAAATAAGCATTCGTTTTGCGCTATCATTGCAAATAAGCGAGATATAAGCGTTTGAAAATTTGAAAAATCGCAAATTTAAAATTGCTCAAAATCGATCCCCATTAATTCTGGTGGTAGGTATAATTATTGTTGATACTAAATAAGCATTCGTTTTGCGCTATCATTGCAAATAAGCGAGATATAAGCGTTTGAAATTTGAAAAATCGCAAATTTAAAATTGCTCAAAATCGATCCCCATTAAATCTGGTGGTAGGTATCATTATTGTTGATACTAAATAAGCATTCGTTTTGCGCTATCATTGCAAATAAGCGAGAAATAAGCGTTTGAAAATTTGAAAAATCGCAAATTTAAAATTGCTCAAAATCGATCCCCATTAATTCTGGTGGTAGGTATAATTATTGTTGATACTAAATAAGCATTCGTTTTGCGCTATCATTGCAAATAAGCGAGATATAAGCGTTTGAAAATTTGAAAAATCGCAAATTTAAATTGCTCAAAATCGATCCCCATTAATTCTGGTGGTAGGTATCATTATTGTTGATACTAAATAAGCATTCGTTTTGCGCTATCATTGCAAATAAGCGAGATATAAGCGTTTGAAAATTTGAAAAATCGCAAATTTAAAATTGCTCAAAATCGATCCACATTAATTCTGGTGGTAGGTATAATTATTGTTGATACTAAATAAGCATTCGTTTTGCGCTATCATTGCAAATAAGCGAGATATAAGCGTTTGAAAATTTGAAAAATCGCAAATTTAAAATTGCTCAAAATCGATCCTTATTAATTCTGGTGGTAGGTATAATTATTGTTGATACTAATTAAGCATTCGTTTTGCGCTATCATTGCAAATAAGCGAGATATAAGCGTTTGAAAATTTGAAAAATCGCAAATTTAAAATTGCTCAAAATCGATCCCTATTGATTCTGGTGGTAGGTATAATTATTGTTGATACTAAATAAGCATTCGTTTTGCGCTATCATTGCAAATAAGCGAGATATAAGCGTTTGAAAATTTGAAAAATCGCAAATTTAAAATTGCTCAAAATCGATCCCCATTCATTCTGGTGGTAGGTATAATTATTGTTGATACTAAATAAGCATTCGTTTTGCGCTATCATTGCAAATAAGCGAGATATAAGCGTTTGAAAATTTGAAAAATCGCAAATTTAAAATTGCTCAAAATCGATCCCCATTAATTCTGGTGGTAGGTATCATTATTGTTGATACTAAATAAGCATTCGTTTTGCGCTATCATTGCAAATAAGCGAGATATAAGCGTTTGAAAATTTGAAAAATCGCAAATTTAAAATTGCTCAAAATCGATCCCCATTAATTCTGGTGGTAGGTATAATTATTGTTGATACTAAATAAGCATTCGTTTTGCGCTATCATTGCAAATAAGCGAGATATAAGCGTTTGAAAATTTGAAAAATCGCAAATTTAAAATTGCTCAAAATCGATCCCCATTAATTCTGGTGGTAGGTATAATTATTGTTGATACTAAATAAGCATTCGTTTTGCGCTATCATTGCAAATAAGCGAGATATAAGCGTTTGAAAATTTGAAAAATCGCAAATTTAAAATTGCTCAAAATCGATCCCCATTAATTCTGGTGGTAGGTATCATTATTGTTGATACTAAATAAGCATTCGTTTTGCGCTATCATTGCAAATAAGCGAGAAATAAGCGTTTGAAAATTTGAAAAATCGCAAATTTAAAATTGCTCAAAATCGATCCTTATTAATTCTGGTGGTAGGTATCATTATTGTTGATACTAAATAAGCATTCGTTTTGCGCTATCATTGCAAGTAAGCGAGATATAAGCGTTTGAAAATTTGAAAAATCGCAAATTTAAAATTGCTCAAAATCGATCCGTATTAATTCTGGTGGTAGGTATAATTATTGTTGATACTAAATAAGCATTCGTTTTGCGCTATCATTGCAAATAAGCGAGATATAAGCGTTTGAAAATTTGAAAAATCGCAAATTTAAAATTGCTCAAAATCGATCCCCATTAATTCTGGTGGTAGGTATAATTATTGTTGATACTAAATAAGCATTCGTTTTGCGCTATCATTGCAAATAAGCGAGATATAAGCGTTTGAAAATTTGAAAAATCGCAAATTTAAAATTGCTCAAAATCGATCCCCATTAATTCTGGTGGTAGGTATCATTATTGTTGATACTAAATAAGCATTCGTTTTGCGCTATCATTGCAAATAAGCGAGAAATAAGCGTTTGAAAATTTGAAAAATCGCAAATTTAAAATTGCTCAAAATCGATCCGCATTAATTCTGGTGGAAGGTATCATTATTGTTGATACTAAATAAGCATTCGTTTTGCGCTATCATTGCAAATAAGCGAGATATAAGCGTTTGAAAATTTGAAAAATCGCAAATTTAAAATTGCTCAAAATCGATCCCCATTAATTCTGGTGGTAGGTATAATTATTGTTGATACTAAATAAGCATTCGTTTTGCGCTATTATTGCAAATAAGCGAGATATAAGCGTTTGAAAATTTGAAAAATCGCAAATTTAAAATTGCTCAAAATCGATCCCCATTAATTCTAGTGGTAGGTATAATTATTGTTGATACTAAATAAGCATTTGTTTTGCGCTATCATTGCAAATAAGCGAGATATAAGCGTTTGAAAATTTGAAAAATCGCAAATTTAAAATTGCTCAAAATCGATCCCCATTGATTCTGGTGGTAGGTATAATTATTGTTGATACTAAATAAGCATTCGTTTTGCGCTATCATTGCAAATAAGCGAGATATAAGCGTTTGAAAATTTGAAAAATCGCAAATTTAAAATTGCTCAAAATCGATCCCCATTAATTCTGGTGGTAGGTATAATTATTGTTGATACTAAATAAGCATTCGTTTTGCGCTATCATTGCAAATAAGCGAGATATAAGCGTTTGAAAATTTGAAAAATCGCAAATTTAAAATTGCTCAAAATCGATCCCCATTAATTCTGGTGGTAGGTATAATTATTGTTGATACTAAATAAGCATTCGTTTTGCGCTATCATTGCAAATAAGCGAGATATAAGCGTTTGAAAATTTGAAAAATCGCAAATTTAAAATTGCTCAAAATCGATCCCCATTAATTCTGGTGGTAGGTATAATTATTGTTGATACTAAATAAGCATTCGTTTTGCGCTATCATTGCAAATAAGCGAGATATAAGCGTTTGAAAATTTGAAAAATCGCAAATTTAAAATTGCTCAAAATCGATCCCCATTAATTCTGGTGGTAGGTATAATTATTGTTGATACTAAATAAGCATTCGTTTTGCGCTATCATTGCAAATAAGCGAGATATAAGCGTTTGAAAATTTGAAAAATCGCAAATTAAAAATTGCTCAAAATCGATCCCCATTAATTCTGGTGGTAGGTATCATTATTGTTGATACTAAATTAGCATTCGTTTTGCGCTATCATTGCAAATAAGCGAGAAATAAGCGTTTGAAAATTTGAAAAATCGCAAATTTAAAATTGCTCAAAATCGATCCTTATTAATTCTGGTGGTAGGTATCATTATTGTTGATACTAAATAAGCATTCGTTTTGCGCTATCATTGCAAGTAAGCGAGATATAAGCGTTTGAAAATTTGAAAAATCGCAAATTTAAAATTGCTCAAAATCGATCCGTATTAATTCTGGTTGTAGGTATAATTATTGTTGATACTAAATAAGCATTCGTTTTGCGCTATCATTGCAAATAAGCGAGATATAAGCGTTTGAAAATTTGAAAAATCGCAAATTTAAAATTGCTCAAAATCGATCCCCATTAATTCTGGTGGTAGGTATAATTATTGTTGATACTAAATAAGCATTCGTTTTATGCTATCATTGCAAATAAGCGAGATATAAGCGTTTGAAAATTTGAAAAATCGCAAATTTAAAATTGCTCAAAATCGATCCCCATTAATTCTGGTGGTAGGTATCATTATTGTTGATACTAAATAAGCATTCGTTTTGCGCTATCATTGCAAATAAGCGAGAAATAAGCGTTTGAAAATTTGAAAAATCGCAAATTTAAAATTGCTCAAAATCGATCCCCATTAATTCTGGTGGTAGGTATCATTATTGTTGATACTAAATAAGCATTCGTTTTGCGCTATCATTGCAAATAAGCGAGATATAAGCGTTTGAAAATTTGAAAAATCGCAAATTTAAAATTGCTCAAAATCGATCCCCATTAATTCTGGTGGTAGGTATAATTATTGTTGATACTAAATAAGCATTCGTTTTGCGCTATCATTGCAAATAAGCGAGATATAAGCGTTTGAAAATTTGAAAAATCGCAAATTTAAAATTGCTCAAAATCGATCCCCATTAATTCTGGTGGTAGGTATAATTATTGTTGATACTAAATAAGCATTCGTTTTGCGCTATCATTGCAAATAAGCGAGATATAAGCGTTTGAAAATTTGAAAAATCGCAAATTTAAAATTGCTCAAAATCGATCCCCATTAATTCTGGTGGTAGGTATCATTATTGTTGATACTAAATAAGCATTCGTTTTGCGCTATCATTGCAAATAAGCGAGAAATAAGCGTTTGAAAATTTGAAAAATCGCAAATTTAAAATTGCTCAAAATCGATCCCCATTAATTTTGGTGGTAGGTATCATTATTGTTGATACTAAATAAGCATTCGTTTTGCGCTATCATTGCAAATAAGCGAGATATAAGCGTTTGAAAATTTGAAAAATCGCAAATTTAAAATTGCTCAAAATCGATCCCCATTAATTCTGGTGGTAGGTATCATTATTGTTGATACTAAATAAGCATTCGTTTTGCGCTATCATTGCAAATCAGCGAGATATAAGCGTTTGAAAATTTGAAAAATCGCAAATTTAAAATTGCTCAAAATCGATCCCCATTAATTCTGGTGATAGGTATAATTATTGTTGATACTAAATAAGCATTCGTTTTGCGCTATCATTGCAAATAAGCGAGATATAAGCGTTTGAAAATTTGAAAAATCGCAAATTTAAAATTGCTCAAAATCGATCCCCATTAATTCTGGTGGTAGGTATCATTATTGTTGATACTAAATAAGCATTCGTTTTGCGCTATCATTGCAAATAAGCGAGATATAAGCGTTTGAAAATTTGAAAAATCGCAAATTTAAAATTGCTCAAAATCGATCCCCATTAATTCTGGTGGTAGGTATAATTATTGTTGATACTAAATAAGCATTCGTTTTGCGCTATCATTGCAAATAAGCGAGATATAAGCGTTTGAAAATTTGAAAAATCGCAAATTTAAAATTGCTCAAAATCGATCCCCATTAATTCTGGTGGTAGGTATCATTATTGTTGATACTAAATAAGCATTCGTTTTGATCTATCATTGCAAATTAGCGAGATATAAGCGTTTGAAAATTTGAAAAATCGCAAATTTAAAATTGCTCAAAATCGATCCCTATTAATTCTGGTGGTAGGTATAATTATTGTTGATACTAAATAAGCATTCGTTTTGCGCTATCATTGCAAATAAGCGAGATATAAGCGTTTGAAAATTTGAAAAATCGCAAATTTAAAATTGCTCAAAATCGATCCCCATTAATTCTGGTGGTAGGTATAATTATTGTTGATACTAAATAAGCATTCGTTTTGCGAAATCATTGCAAATTAGC
This sequence comes from Sympetrum striolatum, assembly GCA_947579665.1. NCBI lineage: Eukaryota > Metazoa > Arthropoda > Insecta > Odonata > Libellulidae > Sympetrum > Sympetrum striolatum. Next base: position 84,243,765 of record OX388352.1, read on the forward strand.
GAGATATAAGCGTTTGAAAATTTGAAAAATCGCAAATTTAAAATTGCTCAAAATCGATCCCCATTAATTCTGGTGGTAGGTATAATTATTGTTGATACTAAATAAGCATTCGTTTTGCGCTATCATTGCAAATAAGCGAGATATAAGCGTTTGAAAATTTGAAAAATCGCAAATTTAAAATTGCTCAAAATCGATCCCCATTAATTCTGGTGGTAGGTATAATTATTGTTGATACTAAATAAGCATTCGTTTTGCGCTATCATTGCAAATAAGCGAGATATAAGCGTTTGAAAATTTGAAAAATCGCAGATTTAAAATTGCTCAAAATCGATCCCCATTAATTCTGGTGGTAGGTATAATTATTGTTGATACTAAATAAGCATTCGTTTTGCGCTATCATTGCAAATAAGCGAGATATAAGCGTTTGAAAATTAAAAAAAACGCAAATTTAAAATTGCTCAAAATCGATCCCCATTAATTCTGGTGGTAGGTATCATTATTGTTGATACTAAATAAGCATTCGTTTTGCGCTATCATTGCAAATAAGCGAGATATAAGCGTTTGAAAATTTGAAAAATCGCAAATTTAAAATTGCTCAAAATCGATCCCCATTAATTCTGGTGGTAGGTATAATTATTGTTGATACTAAATAAGCATTCGTTTTGCGCTATCATTGCAAATAAGCGAGATATAAGCGTTTGAAAATTTGAAAAATCGCAAATTAAAAATTGCTCAAAATCGATCCCCATTAATTCTGGTGGTAGGTATCATTATTGTTGATACTAAATAAGCATTCGTTTTGCGCTATCATTGCAAATAAGCGAGATATAAGCGTTTGAAAATTTGAAAAATCGCAAATTTAAAATTGCTCAAAATCGATCCCCATTAATTCTGGTGGTAGGTATAATTATTGTTGATACTAAATAAGCATTCGTTTTGCGCTATCATTGCAAATAAGCGAGATATAAGCGTTTGAAAATTTGAAAAATCGCAAATTTAAAATTGCTCAAAATCGATCCCCATTAATTCTGGTGGTAGGTATAATTATTGTTGATACTAAATAAGCATTCGTTTTGCGCTATCATTGCAAATAAGCGAGATATAAGCGTTTGAAAATTTGAAAAATCGCAAATTTAAAATTGCTCAAAATCGATCCCCATTAATTCTGGTGGTAGGTATAATTATTGTTGATACTAATTAAGCATTCGTTTTGCGCTATCATTGCAAATAAGCGAGATATAAGCGTTTGAAAATTTGAAAAATCGCAAATTTAAAATTGCTCAAAATCGATCCCCATTAATTCTGGTGGTAGGTATAATTATTGTTGATACTAAATAAGCATTCGTTTTGCGCTATTATTGCAAATAAGCGAGATATAAGCGTTTGAAAATTTGAAAAATCGCAAATTTAAAATTGCTCAAAATCGATCCCCATTAATTCTGGTGGTAGGTATAATTATTGTTGATACTAAATAAGCATTCGTTTTGCGCTATCATTGCAAATAAGCGAGATATAAGCGTTTGAAAATTTGAAAAATCGCAAATTTAAAATTGCTCAAAATCGATCCCCATTAATTCTAGTGGTAGGTATCATTATTGTTGATACTAAATAAGCATTCGTTTTGCGCTATCATTGCAAATAAGCGAGAAATAAGCGTTTGAAAATTTGAAAAATCGCAATTTAAAATTGCTCAAAATCGATCCCCATTAATTCTGGTGGTAGGTATCATTATTGTTGATACTAAATAAGCATTCGTTTTGCGCTATCATTGCAAATAAGCGAGATATAAGCGTTTGAAAATTTGAAAAATCGCAAATTTAAAATTGCTCAAAATCGATCCCCATTAATTCTGGTGGTAGGTATCATTATTGTTGATACTAAATAAGCATTCGTTTTGCGCTATCATTGCAAATAAGCGAGATATAAGCGTTTGAAAATTTGAAAAATCGCAAATTTAAAATTGCTCAAAATCGATCCCCATTAATTCTGGTGGTAGGTATAATTATTGTTGATACTAAATAAGCATTCGTTTTGCGCTATCATTGCAAATAAGCGAGATATAAGCGTTTGAAATTTGAAAAATCGCAAATTTAAAATTGCTCAAAATCGATCCCCATTAAATCTGGTGGTAGGTATCATTATTGTTGATACTAAATAAGCATTCGTTTTGCGCTATCATTGCAAATAAGCGAGAAATAAGCGTTTGAAAATTTGAAAAATCGCAAATTTAAAATTGCTCAAAATCGATCCCCATTAATTCTGGTGGTAGGTATAATTATTGTTGATACTAAATAAGCATTCGTTTTGCGCTATCATTGCAAATAAGCGAGATATAAGCGTTTGAAAATTTGAAAAATCGCAAATTTAAATTGCTCAAAATCGATCCCCATTAATTCTGGTGGTAGGTATCATTATTGTTGATACTAAATAAGCATTCGTTTTGCGCTATCATTGCAAATAAGCGAGATATAAGCGTTTGAAAATTTGAAAAATCGCAAATTTAAAATTGCTCAAAATCGATCCCCATTAATTCTGGTGGTAGGTATAATTATTGTTGATACTAAATAAGCATTCGTTTTGCGCTATCATTGCAAATAAGCGAGATATAAGCGTTTGAAAATTTGAAAAATCGCAAATTTAAAATTGCTCAAAATCGATCCTTATTAATTCTGGTGGTAGGTATAATTATTGTTGATACTAATTAAGCATTCGTTTTGCGCTATCATTGCAAATAAGCGAGATATAAGCGTTTGAAAATTTGAAAAATCGCAAATTTAAAATTGCTCAAAATCGATCCCCATTAATTCTGGTGGTAGGTATAATTATTGTTGATACTAAATAAGCATTCGTTTTGCGCTATTATTGCAAATAAGCGAGATATAAGCGTTTGAAAATTTGAAAAATCGCAAATTTAAAATTGCTCAAAATCGATCCCCATTAATTCTAGTGGTAGGTATAATTATTGTTGATACTAAATAAGCATTCGTTTTGCGCTATCATTGCAAATAAGCGAGATATAAGCGTTTGAAAATTTGAAAAATCGCAAATTTAAAATTGCTCAAAATCGATCCCTATTGATTCTGGTGGTAGGTATAATTATTGTTGATACTAAATAAGCATTCGTTTTGCGCTATCATTGCAAATAAGCGAGATATAAGCGTTTGAAAATTTGAAAAATCGCAAATTTAAAATTGCTCAAAATCGATCCCCATTCATTCTGGTGGTAGGTATAATTATTGTTGATACTAAATAAGCATTCGTTTTGCGCTATCATTGCAAATAAGCGAGATATAAGCGTTTGAAAATTTGAAAAATCGCAAATTTAAAATTGCTCAAAATCGATCCCCATTAATTCTGGTGGTAGGTATCATTATTGTTGATACTAAATAAGCATTCGTTTTGCGCTATCATTGCAAATAAGCGAGATATAAGCGTTTGAAAATTTGAAAAATCGCAAATTTAAAATTGCTCAAAATCGATCCCCATTAATTCTGGTGGTAGGTATAATTATTGTTGATACTAAATAAGCATTCGTTTTGCGCTATCATTGCAAATAAGCGAGATATAAGCGTTTGAAAATTTGAAAAATCGCAAATTTAAAATTGCTCAAAATCGATCCCCATTAATTCTGGTGGTAGGTATAATTATTGTTGATACTAAATAAGCATTCGTTTTGCGCTATCATTGCAAATAAGCGAGATATAAGCGTTTGAAAATTTGAAAAATCGCAAATTTAAAATTGCTCAAAATCGATCCCCATTAATTCTGGTGGTAGGTATCATTATTGTTGATACTAAATAAGCATTCGTTTTGCGCTATCATTGCAAATAAGCGAGAAATAAGCGTTTGAAAATTTGAAAAATCGCAAATTTAAAATTGCTCAAAATCGATCCTTATTAATTCTGGTGGTAGGTATCATTATTGTTGATACTAAATAAGCATTCGTTTTGCGCTATCATTGCAAGTAAGCGAGATATAAGCGTTTGAAAATTTGAAAAATCGCAAATTTAAAATTGCTCAAAATCGATCCGTATTAATTCTGGTGGTAGGTATAATTATTGTTGATACTAAATAAGCATTCGTTTTGCGCTATCATTGCAAATAAGCGAGATATAAGCGTTTGAAAATTTGAAAAATCGCAAATTTAAAATTGCTCAAAATCGATCCCCATTAATTCTGGTGGTAGGTATAATTATTGTTGATACTAAATAAGCATTCGTTTTGCGCTATCATTGCAAATAAGCGAGATATAAGCGTTTGAAAATTTGAAAAATCGCAAATTTAAAATTGCTCAAAATCGATCCCCATTAATTCTGGTGGTAGGTATCATTATTGTTGATACTAAATAAGCATTCGTTTTGCGCTATCATTGCAAATAAGCGAGAAATAAGCGTTTGAAAATTTGAAAAATCGCAAATTTAAAATTGCTCAAAATCGATCCGCATTAATTCTGGTGGAAGGTATCATTATTGTTGATACTAAATAAGCATTCGTTTTGCGCTATCATTGCAAATAAGCGAGATATAAGCGTTTGAAAATTTGAAAAATCGCAAATTTAAAATTGCTCAAAATCGATCCCCATTAATTCTGGTGGTAGGTATAATTATTGTTGATACTAAATAAGCATTCGTTTTGCGCTATTATTGCAAATAAGCGAGATATAAGCGTTTGAAAATTTGAAAAATCGCAAATTTAAAATTGCTCAAAATCGATCCCCATTAATTCTAGTGGTAGGTATAATTATTGTTGATACTAAATAAGCATTTGTTTTGCGCTATCATTGCAAATAAGCGAGATATAAGCGTTTGAAAATTTGAAAAATCGCAAATTTAAAATTGCTCAAAATCGATCCCCATTGATTCTGGTGGTAGGTATAATTATTGTTGATACTAAATAAGCATTCGTTTTGCGCTATCATTGCAAATAAGCGAGATATAAGCGTTTGAAAATTTGAAAAATCGCAAATTTAAAATTGCTCAAAATCGATCCCCATTAATTCTGGTGGTAGGTATAATTATTGTTGATACTAAATAAGCATTCGTTTTGCGCTATCATTGCAAATAAGCGAGATATAAGCGTTTGAAAATTTGAAAAATCGCAAATTTAAAATTGCTCAAAATCGATCCCCATTAATTCTGGTGGTAGGTATAATTATTGTTGATACTAAATAAGCATTCGTTTTGCGCTATCATTGCAAATAAGCGAGATATAAGCGTTTGAAAATTTGAAAAATCGCAAATTTAAAATTGCTCAAAATCGATCCCCATTAATTCTGGTGGTAGGTATAATTATTGTTGATACTAAATAAGCATTCGTTTTGCGCTATCATTGCAAATAAGCGAGATATAAGCGTTTGAAAATTTGAAAAATCGCAAATTTAAAATTGCTCAAAATCGATCCCCATTAATTCTGGTGGTAGGTATAATTATTGTTGATACTAAATAAGCATTCGTTTTGCGCTATCATTGCAAATAAGCGAGATATAAGCGTTTGAAAATTTGAAAAATCGCAAATTAAAAATTGCTCAAAATCGATCCCCATTAATTCTGGTGGTAGGTATCATTATTGTTGATACTAAATTAGCATTCGTTTTGCGCTATCATTGCAAATAAGCGAGAAATAAGCGTTTGAAAATTTGAAAAATCGCAAATTTAAAATTGCTCAAAATCGATCCTTATTAATTCTGGTGGTAGGTATCATTATTGTTGATACTAAATAAGCATTCGTTTTGCGCTATCATTGCAAGTAAGCGAGATATAAGCGTTTGAAAATTTGAAAAATCGCAAATTTAAAATTGCTCAAAATCGATCCGTATTAATTCTGGTTGTAGGTATAATTATTGTTGATACTAAATAAGCATTCGTTTTGCGCTATCATTGCAAATAAGCGAGATATAAGCGTTTGAAAATTTGAAAAATCGCAAATTTAAAATTGCTCAAAATCGATCCCCATTAATTCTGGTGGTAGGTATAATTATTGTTGATACTAAATAAGCATTCGTTTTGCGCTATCATTGCAAATAAGCGAGATATAAGCGTTTGAAAATTTGAAAAATCGCAAATTTAAAATTGCTCAAAATCGATCCCCATTAATTCTGGTGGTAGGTATCATTATTGTTGATACTAAATAAGCATTCGTTTTGCGCTATCATTGCAAATAAGCGAGAAATAAGCGTTTGAAAATTTGAAAAATCGCAAATTTAAAATTGCTCAAAATCGATCCCCATTAATTCTGGTGGTAGGTATCATTATTGTTGATACTAAATAAGCATTCGTTTTGCGCTATCATTGCAAATAAGCGAGATATAAGCGTTTGAAAATTTGAAAAATCGCAAATTTAAAATTGCTCAAAATCGATCCCCATTAATTCTGGTGGTAGGTATAATTATTGTTGATACTAAATAAGCATTCGTTTTGCGCTATCATTGCAAATAAGCGAGATATAAGCGTTTGAAAATTTGAAAAATCGCAAATTTAAAATTGCTCAAAATCGATCCCCATTAATTCTGGTGGTAGGTATAATTATTGTTGATACTAAATAAGCATTCGTTTTGCGCTATCATTGCAAATAAGCGAGATATAAGCGTTTGAAAATTTGAAAAATCGCAAATTTAAAATTGCTCAAAATCGATCCCCATTAATTCTGGTGGTAGGTATCATTATTGTTGATACTAAATAAGCATTCGTTTTGCGCTATCATTGCAAATAAGCGAGAAATAAGCGTTTGAAAATTTGAAAAATCGCAAATTTAAAATTGCTCAAAATCGATCCCCATTAATTTTGGTGGTAGGTATCATTATTGTTGATACTAAATAAGCATTCGTTTTGCGCTATCATTGCAAATAAGCGAGATATAAGCGTTTGAAAATTTGAAAAATCGCAAATTTAAAATTGCTCAAAATCGATCCCCATTAATTCTGGTGGTAGGTATCATTATTGTTGATACTAAATAAGCATTCGTTTTGCGCTATCATTGCAAATCAGCGAGATATAAGCGTTTGAAAATTTGAAAAATCGCAAATTTAAAATTGCTCAAAATCGATCCCCATTAATTCTGGTGATAGGTATAATTATTGTTGATACTAAATAAGCATTCGTTTTGCGCTATCATTGCAAATAAGCGAGATATAAGCGTTTGAAAATTTGAAAAATCGCAAATTTAAAATTGCTCAAAATCGATCCCCATTAATTCTGGTGGTAGGTATCATTATTGTTGATACTAAATAAGCATTCGTTTTGCGCTATCATTGCAAATAAGCGAGATATAAGCGTTTGAAAATTTGAAAAATCGCAAATTTAAAATTGCTCAAAATCGATCCCCATTAATTCTGGTGGTAGGTATAATTATTGTTGATACTAAATAAGCATTCGTTTTGCGCTATCATTGCAAATAAGCGAGATATAAGCGTTTGAAAATTTGAAAAATCGCAAATTTAAAATTGCTCAAAATCGATCCCCATTAATTCTGGTGGTAGGTATCATTATTGTTGATACTAAATAAGCATTCGTTTTGATCTATCATTGCAAATTAGCGAGATATAAGCGTTTGAAAATTTGAAAAATCGCAAATTTAAAATTGCTCAAAATCGATCCCTATTAATTCTGGTGGTAGGTATAATTATTGTTGATACTAAATAAGCATTCGTTTTGCGCTATCATTGCAAATAAGCGAGATATAAGCGTTTGAAAATTTGAAAAATCGCAAATTTAAAATTGCTCAAAATCGATCCCCATTAATTCTGGTGGTAGGTATAATTATTGTTGATACTAAATAAGCATTCGTTTTGCGAAATCATTGCAAATTAGCGAGATATAAGCGTTTGAAAATTTGAAAAATCGCAAATTTAAAATTGCTCAAAATCGATCCCCATTAATTCTGGTGGTAGGTATAATTATTGTTGATACTAAATAAGCATTCGTTTTGCGCTATCATTGCAAATAAGCGAGATATAAGCGTTTGAAAATTTGAAAAATCGCAAATTTAAAATTGCTCAAAATCGATCCCCATTAATTCTGGTGGTAGGTATAATTATTGTTGATACTAAATAAGCATTCGTTTTGCGCTATCATTGCAAATAAGCGAGATATAAGCGTTTGAAAATTTGAAAAATCGCAGATTTAAAATTGCTCAAAATCGATCCCCATTAATTCTGGTGGTAGGTATAATTATTGTTGATACTAAATAAGCATTCGTTTTGCGCTATCATTGCAAATAAGCGAGATATAAGCGTTTGAAAATTAAAAAAAACGCAAATTTAAAATTGCTCAAAATCGATCCCCATTAATTCTGGTGGTAGGTATCATTATTGTTGATACTAAATAAGCATTCGTTTTGCGCTATCATTGCAAATAAGCGAGATATAAGCGTTTGAAAATTTGAAAAATCGCAAATTTAAAATTGCTCAAAATCGATCCCCATTAATTCTGGTGGTAGGTATAATTATTGTTGATACTAAATAAGCATTCGTTTTGCGCTATCATTGCAAATAAGCGAGATATAAGCGTTTGAAAATTTGAAAAATCGCAAATTAAAAATTGCTCAAAATCGATCCCCATTAATTCTGGTGGTAGGTATCATTATTGTTGATACTAAATAAGCATTCGTTTTGCGCTATCATTGCAAATAAGCGAGATATAAGCGTTTGAAAATTTGAAAAATCGCAAATTTAAAATTGCTCAAAATCGATCCCCATTAATTCTGGTGGTAGGTATAATTATTGTTGATACTAAATAAGCATTCGTTTTGCGCTATCATTGCAAATAAGCGAGATATAAGCGTTTGAAAATTTGAAAAATCGCAAATTTAAAATTGCTCAAAATCGATCCCCATTAATTCTGGTGGTAGGTATAATTATTGTTGATACTAATTAAGCATTCGTTTTGCGCTATCATTGCAAATAAGCGAGATATAAGCGTTTGAAAATTTGAAAAATCGCAAATTTAAAATTGCTCAAAATCGATCCCCATTAATTCTGGTGGTAGGTATAATTATTGTTGATACTAAATAAGCATTCGTTTTGCGCTATTATTGCAAATAAGCGAGATATAAGCGTTTGAAAATTTGAAAAATCGCAAATTTAAAATTGCTCAAAATCGATCCCCATTAATTCTGGTGGTAGGTATAATTATTGTTGATACTAAATAAGCATTCGTTTTGCGCTATCATTGCAAATAAGCGAGATATAAGCGTTTGAAAATTTGAAAAATCGCAAATTTAAAATTGCTCAAAATCGATCCCCATTAATTCTGGTGGTAGGTATCATTATTGTTGATACTAAATAAGCATTCGTTTTGCGCTATCATTGCAAATAAGCGAGAAATAAGCGTTTGAAAATTTGAAAAATCGCAAATTTAAAATTGCTCAAAATCGATCCCCATTAATTCTGGTGGTAGGTATCATTATTGTTGATACTAAATAAGCATTCGTTTTGCGCTATCATTGCAAATAAGCGAGATATAAGCGTTTGAAAATTTGAAAAATCGCAAATTTAAAATTGCTCAAAATCGATCCCCATTAATTCTGGTGGTAGGTATAATTATTGTTGATACTAAATAAGCATTCGTTTTGCGCTATCATTGCAAATAAGCGAGATATAAGCGTTTGAAAATTTGATAAATCGCAAATTTAAAATTGCTCAAAATCGATCCCCATTAATTCTGGTGGTAGGTATAATTATTGTTGATACTAAATAAGCATTCGTTTTGCGCTATCATTGCAAATAAGCGAGATATAAGCGTTTGAAATTTGAAAAATCGCAAATTTAAAATTGCTCAAAATCGATCCCCATTAATTCTGGTGGTAGGTATCATTATTGTTGATACTAAATAAGCATTCGTTTTGCGCTATCATTGCAAATAAGCGAGAAATAAGCGTTTGAAAATTTGAAAAATCGCAAATTTAAAATTGCTCAAAATCGATCCCCATTAATTCTGGTGGTAGGTATCATTATTGTTGATACTAAATAAGCATTCGTTTTGCGCTATCATTGCAAATAAGCGAGATATAAGCGTTTGAAATTTGAAAAATCGCAAATTTAAAATTGCTCAAAATCGATCCCCATTAATTCTGGTGGTAGGTATCATTATTGTTGATACTAAATAAGCATTCGTTTTGCGCTATCATTGCAAATAAGCGAGAAATAAGCGTTTGAAAATTTGAAAAATCGCAAATTTAAAATTGCTCAAAATCGATCCCCATTAATTCTGGTGGTAGGTATAATTATTGTTGATACTAAATAAGCATTCGTTTTGCGCTATCATTGCAAATAAGCGAGATATAAGCGTTTGAAATTTGAAAAATCGCAAATTTAAAATTGCTCAAAATCGATCCCCATTAATTCTGGTGGTAGGTATCATTATTGTTGATACTAAATAAGCATTCGTTTTGCGCTATCATTGCAAATAAGCGAGATATAAGCGTTTGAAAATTTGAAAAATCGCAAATTTAAATTGCTCAAAATCGATCCCCATTAATTCTGGTGGTAGGTATCATTATTGTTGATACTAAATAAGCATTCGTTTTGCGCTATCATTGCAAATAAGCGAGATATAAGCGTTTGAAAATTTGAAAAATCGCAAATTTAAATTGCTCAAAATCGATCCCCATTAATTCTGGTGGTAGGTATAATTATTGTTGATACTAAATAAGCATTCGTTTTGCGCTATCATTGCAAATAAGCGAGATATAAGCGTTTGAAAATTTGAAAAATCGCAAATTTAAAATTGCTCAAAATCGATCCTTATTAATTCTGGTGGTAGGTATAATTATTGTTGATACTAATTAAGCATTCGTTTTGCGCTATCATTGCAAATAAGCGAGATATAAGCGTTTGAAAATTTGAAAAATCGCAAATTTAAAATTGCTCAAAATCGATCCCCATTAATTCTGGTGGTAGGTATAATTATTGTTGATACTAAATAAGCATTCGTTTTGCGCTATTATTGCAAATAAGCGAGATATAAGCGTTTGAAAATTTGAAAAATCGCAAATTTAAAATTGCTCAAAATCGATCCCCTTTAATTCTGGTGGTAGGTATAATTATTATTGATACTAAATAAGCATTCGTTTTGCGCTATCATTGCAAATAAGCTATATATAAGCGTTTGAAAATTAAAAAAAACGCAAATTTAAAATTGCTCAAAATCGATCCCCATTAATTCTGGTGGTAGGTATCATTATTGTTGATACTAAATAAGCATTCGTTTTTCGCTATCATTGCAAATAAGCGAGATATAAGCGTTTGAAAATTTGAAAAATCGCAAATTTAAAATTGCTCAAAATCGATCCCTATTAATTCTGGTGGTAGGTATAATTATTGTTGATACCAAATAAGCATTCGTTTTGCGCTATCATTGCAAATAAGCGAGATATAAGCGTTTGAAAATTTGAAAAATCGCAAATTTAAAATTGCTCAAAATCGATCCCCATTAATTCTGGTGGTAGGTATAATTATTGTTGATACTAAATAAGCATTCGTTTTGCGAAATCATTGCAAATTAGCGAGATATAAGCGTTTGAAAATTTGAAAAATCGCAAATTTAAAATTGCTCAAAATCGATCCCCATTAATTCTGGTGGTAGGTATAATTATTGTTGATACTAAATAAGCATTCGTTTTCCGCTATCATTGCAAATAAGCGAGATATAAGCGTTTGAAAATTTGAAAAATCGCAGATTTAAAATTGCTCAAAATCGATCCCCATTAATTCTGGTGGTAGGTATAATTATTGTTGATACTAAATAAGCATTCGTTTTGCGCTATCATTGCAAATAAGCGAGATATAAGCGTTTGAAAATTAAAAAAAACGCAAATTTAAAATTGCTCAAAATCGATCCCCATTAATTCTGGTGGTAGGTATCATTATTGTTGATACTAAATAAGCATTCGTTTTGCGCTATCATTGCAAATAAGCGAGATATAAGCGTTTGAAAATTTGAAAAATCGCAAATTTAAAATTGCTCAAAATCGATCCCCATTAATTCTGGTGGTAGGTATAATTATTGTTGATACTAAATAAGCATTCGTTTTGCGCTATCATTGCAAATAAGCGAGATATAAGCGTTTGAAAATTTGAAAAATCGCAAATTAAAAATTGCTCAAAATCGATCCCCATTAATTCTGGTGGTAGGTATCATTATTGTTGATACTAAATAAGCATTCGTTTTGCGCTATCATTGCAAATAAGCGAGATATAAGCGTTTGAAAATTTGAAAAATCGCAAATTTAAAATTGCTCAAAATCGATCCCCATTAATTCTGGTGGTAGGTATAATTATTGTTGATACTAAATAAGCATTCGTTTTGCGCTATCATTGCAAATAAGCGAGATATAAGCGTTTGAAAATTTGAAAAATCGCAAATTTAAAATTGCTCAAAATCGATCCCCATTAATTCTGGTGGTAGGTATAATTATTGTTGATACTAATTAAGCATTCGTTTTGCGCTATCATTGCAAATAAGCGAGATATAAGCGTTTGAAAATTTGAAAAATCGCAAATTTAAAATTGCTCAAAATCGATCCCCATTAATTCTGGTGGTAGGTATCATTATTGTTGATACTAATTAAGCATTCGTTTTGCGCTATCATTGCAAATAAGCGAGATATAAGCGTTTGAAAATTTGAAAAATCGCAAATTTAAAATTGCTCAAAATCGATCCCCATTAATTCTGGTGGTAGGTATAATTATTGTTGATACTAAATAAGCATTCGTTTTGCGCTATAATTGCAAATAAGCGAGATATAAGCGTTTGAAAATTTGAAAAATCGCAAATTTAAAATTGCTCAAAATCAATCCCTATTAATTCTGGTGGTAGGTATGATTATTGTTGATACTAAATAAGCATTCGTTTTGCGCTATCATTGCAAATAAGCGAGATATAAGCGTTTGAAAATTTGAAAATACGCAAATTTAAAATTGCTCAAAATCGATCCCCATTAATTCTGGTGGTAGGTATCATTATTGTTGATACTAAATAAGCATTCGTTTTGCGCTATCATTGCAAATAAGCGAGATATAAGCGTTTGAAAATTTGAAAAATCGCAAATTAAAAATTGCTCAAAATCGATCCCCATTAATTCTGGTGGTAGGTATAATTATTGTTGATACTAAATAAGCATTCGTTTTGCGCTATCATTGCAAATAAGCGAGATATAAGCGTTTGAAATTTGAAAAATCGCAAATTTAAAATTGCTCAAAATCGATCCCCATTAATTCTGGTGGTAGGTATCATTATTGTTGATACTAAATAAGCATTCGTTTTGCGCTATCATTGCAAATAAGCGAGAAATAAGCGTTTGAAAATTTGAAAAATCGCAAATTTAAAATTGCTCAAAATCGATCCCCATTAATTCTGGTGGTAGGTATAATTATTGTTGATACTAAATAAGCATTCGTTTTGCGCTATCATTGCAAATAAGCGAGATATAAGCGTTTGAAAATTTGAAAAATCGCAAATTTAAAATTGCTCAAAATCGATCCCCATTAATTCTGGTGGTAGGTATAATTATTGTTGATACTAAATAAGCATTCGTTTTGCGCTATCATTGCAAATAAGCGAGATATAAGCGTTTGAAAATTTGAAAAATCGCAAATTTAAAATTGCTCAAAATCGATCCTTATTAATTCTGGTGGTAGGTATAATTATTGTTGATACTAATTAAGCATTCGTTTTGCGCTATCATTGCAAATAAGCTAGATATAAGCGTTTGAAAATTTGAAAAATCGCAAATTTAAAATTGCTCAAAATCGATCCCCATTAATTCTGGTGGTAGGTATAATTATTGTTGATACTAAATAAGCATTCGTTTTGCGCTATTATTGCAAATAAGCGAGATATAAGCGTTTGAAAATTTGAAAAATCGCAAATTTAAAATTGCTCAAAATCGATCCCCATTAATTCTGGTGGTAGGTATAAATATTGTTGATACTAAATAAGCATTCGTTTTGCGCTATCATTGCAAATAAGCGAGATATAAGCGTTTGAAAATTTGAAAAATCGCAAATTTAAAATTGCTCAAAATCGATCCCCATTAATTCTGGTGGTAGGTATAATTATTGTTGATACTAAATAAGCATTCGTTTTGCGCTATCATTGCAAATAAGCGAGATATAAGCGTTTGAAAATTTGAAAAATCGCAAATTTAAAATTGCTCAAAATCGATCCCCATTAATTCTGGTGGTAGGTATAATTATTGTTGATACTAAATAAGCATTCGTTTTGCGCTATCATTGCAAATAAGCGAGATATAAGCGTTTGAAAATTTGAAAAATCGCAAATTTAAAATTGCTCAAAATCGATCCCTATTAATTCTGGTGGTAGGTATAATTATTGTTGATACTAAATAAGCATTCGTTTTGCGCTATCATTGCAAATAAGCGAGATATAAGCGTTTGAAAATTTGAAAAATCGCAAATTTAAAATTGCTCAAAATCGATCCCCATTAATTCTGGTGGTAGGTATAATTATTGTTGATACTAAATAAGCATTCGTTTTGCGCTATCATTGCAAATAAGCGAGATATAAGCGTTTGAAAATTTGAAAAATCGCAAATTTAAAATTGCTCAAAATCGATCCCCATTAATTCTGGTGGTAGGTATCATTATTGTTGATACTAAATAAGCATTCGTTTTGCGCTATCATTGCAAATAAGCGAGATATAAGCGTTTGAAAATTTGAAAAATCGCAAATTTAAAATTGCTCAAAATCGATCCCCATTAATTCTGGTGGTAGGTATAATTATTGTTGATACTAAATAAGCATTCGTTTTGCGCTATCATTGCAAATTAGCGAGATATAAGCGTTTGAAAATTTGAAAAATCGCAAATTTAAAATTGCTCAAAATCGATCCTCATTAATTCTGGTGGTAGGTATAATTATTGTTGATACTAAATAAGCATTCGTTTTGCGCTATCATTGCAAATAAGCGAGATATAAGCGTTTGAAAATTTGAAAAATCGCAAATTTAAAATTGCTCAAAATCGATCCCCATTAATTCTGGTGGTAGGTATAATTATTGTTGATACTAAATAAGCATTCGTTTTGCGCTTTCATTGCAAATAAGCGAGATATAAGCGTTTGAAAATTTGAAAAATCGCAAATTTAAAATTGCTCAAAATCGATCCCCATTAATTCTGGTGGTAGGTATAATTATTATTGATACTAAATAAGCATTCGTTTTGCGCTATCATTGCAAATAAGCGAGATATAAGCGTTTGAAAATTAAAAAAAACGCAAATTTAAAATTATTCAAAATCGATCCCCATTAATTCTGGTGGTAGGTATAATTATTGTTGATACTAAATAAGCATTCGTTTTGCGCTTTCATTGCAAATAAGCGAGATATAAGCGTTTGAAAATTTGAAAAATCGCAGATTTAAAATTGCTCAAAATCGATCCCCATTAATTCTGGTGGTAGGTATAATTATTATTGATACTAAATAAGCATTCGTTTTGCGCTATCATTGCAAATAAGCGAGATATAAGCGTTTGAAAATAAAAAAAAACGCAAATTTAAAATTGCTCAAAATCGATCCCCATTAATTCTGGTGGTAGGTATCATTATTGTTGATACTAAATAAGCATTCGTTTTTCGCTATCATTGCAAATAAGCGAGATATAAGCGTTTGAAAATTTGAAAAATCGCAAATTTAAAATTGCTCAAAATCGATCCCTATTAATTCTGGTGGTAGGTATAATTATTGTTGATACCAAATAAGCATTCGTTTTGCGCTATCATTGCAAATAAGCGAGATATAAGCGTTTGAAAATTTGAAAAATCGCAAATTTAAAATTGCTCAAAATCGATCCCCATTAATTCTGGTGGTAGGTATAATTATTGTTGATACTGAATAAGCATTCGTTTTGCGAAATCATTGCAAATTAGCGAGATATAAGCGTTTGAAAATTTGAAAAATCGCAAATTTAAAATTGCTCAAAATCGATCCCCATTAATTCTGGTGGTAGGTATAATTATTGTTGATACTAAATAAGCATTCGTTTTGCGCTATTATTGCAAATAAGCGAGATATAAGCGTTTGAAAATTTGAAAAATCGCAAATTTAAAATTGCTCAAAATCGATCCCCATTAATTCTGGTGGTAGGTATAATTATTGTTGATACTAAATAAGCATTCGTTTTGCGCTATCATTGCAAATAAGCGAGATATAAGCGTTTGAAAATTTGAAAAATCGCAGATTTAAAATTGCTCAAAATCGATCCCCATTAATTCTGGTGGTAGGTATAATTATTGTTGATACTAAATAAGCATTCGTTTTGCGCTATCATTGCAAATAAGCGAGATATAAGCGTTTGAAAATTAAAAAAAACGCAAATTTAAAATTGCTCAAAATCGATCCCCATTAATTCTGGTGGTAGGTATCATTATTGTTGATACTAAATAAGCATTCGTTTTGCGCTATCATTGCAAATAAGCGAGATATAAGCGTTTGAAAATTTGAAAAATCGCAAATTTAAAATTGCTCAAAATCGATCCCCATTAATTCTGGTGGTAGGTATAATTATTGTTGATACTAAATAAGCATTCGTTTTGCGCTATCATTGCAAATAAGCGAGATATAAGCGTTTGAAAATTTGAAAAATCGCAAATAAAAAATTGCTCAAAATCGATCCCCATTAATTCTGGTGGTAGGTATCATTATTGTTGATACTAAATAAGCATTCGTTTTGCGCTATCATTGCAAATAAGCGAGATATAAGCGTTTGAAAATTTGAAAAATCGCAAATTTAAAATTGCTCAAAATCGATCCCCATTAATTCTGGTGGTAGGTATAATTATTGTTGATACTAAATAAGCATTCGTTTTGCGCTATCATTGCAAATAAGCGAGATATAAGCGTTTGAAAATTTGAAAAATCGCAAATTTAAAATTGCTCAAAATCGATCCCCATTAATTCTGGTGGTAGGTATAATTATTGTTGATACTAAATAAGCATTCGTTTTGCGCTATCATTGCAAATAAGCGAGATATAAGCGTTTGAAAATTTGAAAAATCGCAAATTTAAAATTGCTCAAAATCGATCCCCATTAATTCTGGTGGTAGGTATCATTATTGTTGATACTAAATAAGCATTCGTTTTGCGCCATCATTGCAAATAAGCGAGATATAAGCGTTTGAAAATTTGAAAAATCGCAAATTTAAAATTGCTCAAAATCGATCCCCATTAATTCTGGTCGTAGGTATCATTATTGTTGATACTTAATAAGCATTCGTTTTGCGCTATCATTGCAAATAAGCGAGATATAAGCGTTTGAAAATTTGAAAAATCGCAATTTTAAAATTGCTCAAAATCGATTTCCATTAATTCTGGTGGTAGGTATAATTATTGTTGATACTAAATAAGCATTCGTTTTGCGCTATCATTGCAAATAAGCGAGATATAAGCGTTTGAAAATTTGAAAAATCGCAAATTTAAAATTGCTCAAAATCGATCCCCATTAATTCTGGTGGTAGGTATCATTATTGTTGATACTAAATAAGCATTCGTTTTGCGCTATCATTGCAAATAAGCGAGATATAAGCGTTTGAAAATTTGAAAAATCGCAAATTTAAAATTGCTCAAAATCGATCCCCATTAATTCTGGTGGTAGGTTTAATTATTGTTGATACTAAATAAGCATTCGTTTTGCGCTATCATTGCAAATAAGCGAGATATAAGCGTTTGAAAATTTGAAAAATCGCAAATTTTAAATTGCTCAAAATCGATCCCCATTAATTCTGTTGGTAGGTATAATTATTGTTGATACTAAATAAGCATTCGTTTTGCGCTATCATTGCAAATAAGCGAGATATAAGCGTTTGAAAATTTGAAAAATCGCAAATTTAAAATTGCTCAAAATCGATCCGCATTAATTCTGGTGGTAGGTATAATTATTGTTGATACTAAATAAGCATTCGTTTTGCGCTATCATTGCAAATAAGCGAGATATAAGCGTTTGAAAATTTGAAAAATCGCAAATTTAAAATTGCTCAAAATCGATCCCCATTAATTCTGGTGGTAGGTATAATTATTGTTGATACTAAATAAGCATTCGTTTTGCGCTATCATTGCAAATAAGCGAGATATAAGCGTTTGAAAATTTGAAAAATCGCAAATTTAAAATTGCTCAAAATCGATCCCCATTAATTCTGGTGGTAGGTATCATTATTGTTGATACTAAATAAGCATTCGTTTTGCGCTATCATTGCAAATAAGCGAGATATAAGCGTTTGAAAATTTGAAAAATCGCAAATTTAAAATTGCTCAAAATCGATCCCCATTAATTCTGGTGGTAGGTATAATTATTGTTGATACTAAATAAGCATTCGTTTTGCGCTATCATTGCAAATAAGCGAGATATAAGAGTTTGAAAATTTGAAAAATCGCAGATTTAAAATTGCTCAAAATCGATCCCCATTAATTCTGGTGGTAGGTATAATTATTGTTGATACTAAATAAGCATTCGTTTTGCGCTATCATTGCAAATAAGCGAGATATAAGCGTTTGAAAATTAAAAAAAACGCAAATTTAAAATTGCTCAAAATCGATCCCCATTAATTCTGGTGGTAGGTATCATTATTGTTGATACTAAATAAGCATTCGTTTTGCGCTATCATTGCAAATAAGCGAGATATAAGCGTTTGAAAATTTGAAAAATCGCAAATTTAAAATTGCTCAAAATCGATCCCCATTAATTCTGGTGGTAGGTATAATTATTGTTGATACTAAATAAGCATTCGTTTTGCGCTATCATTGCAAATAAGCGAGATATAAGCGTTTGAAAATTTGAAAAATCGCAAATAAAAAATTGCTCAAAATCGATCCCCATTAATTCTGGTGGTAGGTATCATTATTGTTGATACTAAATAAGCATTCGTTTTGCGCTATCATTGCAAATAAGCGAGATATAAGCGTTTGAAAATTTGAAAAATCGCAAATTTAAAATTGCTCAAAATCGATCCCCATTAATTCTGGTGGTAGGTATAATTATTGTTGATACTAAATAAGCATTCGTTTTGCGCTATCATTGCAAATAAGCGAGATATAAGCGTTTGAAAATTTGAAAAATCGCAAATTTAAAATTGCTCAAAATCGATCCCCATTAATTCTGGTGGTAGGTATAATTATTGTTGATACTAAATAAGCATTCGTTTTGCGCTATCATTGCAAATAAGCGAGATATAAGCGTTTGAAAATTTGAAAAATCGCAAATTTAAAATTGCTCAAAATCGATCCCCATTAATTCTGGTGGTAG
Organism: Sympetrum striolatum; assembly: GCA_947579665.1. NCBI lineage: Eukaryota > Metazoa > Arthropoda > Insecta > Odonata > Libellulidae > Sympetrum > Sympetrum striolatum. The sequence continues at coordinate 84,263,015 of OX388352.1, forward strand.
GTATCATTATTGTTGATACTAAATAAGCATTCGTTTTGCGCCATCATTGCAAATAAGCGAGATATAAGCGTTTGAAAATTTGAAAAATCGCAAATTTAAAATTGCTCAAAATCGATCCCCATTAATTCTGGTGGTAGGTATCATTATTGTTGATACTTAATAAGCATTCGTTTTGCGCTATCATTGCAAATAAGCGAGATATAAGCGTTTGAAAATTTGAAAAATCGCAATTTTAAAATTGCTCAAAATCGATTTCCATTAATTCTGGTGGTAGGTATAATTATTGTTGATACTAAATAAGCATTCGTTTTGCGCTATCATTGCAAATAAGCGAGATATAAGCGTTTGAAAATTTGAAAAATCGCAAATTTAAAATTGCTCAAAATCGATCCCCATTAATTCTGGTGGTAGGTATCATTATTGTTGATACTAAATAAGCATTCGTTTTGCGCTATCATTGCAAATAAGCGAGATATAAGCGTTTGAAAATTTGAAAAATCGCAAATTTAAAATTGCTCAAAATCGATCCCCATTAATTCTGGTGGTAGGTTTAATTATTGTTGATACTAAATAAGCATTCGTTTTGCGCTATCATTGCAAATAAGCGAGATATAAGCGTTTGAAAATTTGAAAAATCGCAAATTTTAAATTGCTCAAAATCGATCCCCATTAATTCTGTTGGTAGGTATAATTATTGTTGATACTAAATAAGCATTCGTTTTGCGCTATCATTGCAAATAAGCGAGATATAAGCGTTTGAAAATTTGAAAAATCGCAAATTTAAAATTGCTCAAAATCGATCCGCATTAATTCTGGTGGTAGGTATAATTATTGTTGATACTAAATAAGCATTCGTTTTGCGCTATCATTGCAAATAAGCGAGATATAAGCGTTTGAAAATTTGAAAAATCGCAAATTTAAAATTGCTCAAAATCGATCCCCATTAATTCTGGTGGTAGGTATAATTATTGTTGATACTAAATAAGCATTCGTTTTGCGCTATCATTGCAAATAAGCGAGATATAAGCGTTTGAAAATTTGAAAAATCGCAAATTTAAAATTGCTCAAAATCGATCCCCATTAATTCTGGTGGTAGGTATAATTATTGTTGATACTAAATAAGCATTCGTTTTGCGCTATCATTGCAAATAAGCGAGATATAAGCGTTTGAAAATTTGAAAAATCGCAAATTTAAAATTGCTCAAAATCGATCCCCATTAATTCTGGTGGTAGGTATAATTATTGTTGATACTAAATAAGCATTCGTTTTGCGCTATCATTGCAAATAAGCGAGATATAAGCGTTTGAAAATTTGAAAAATCGCAAATTTAAAATTGCTCAAAATCGATCCCCATTAATTCTGGTGGTAGGTATAATTATTGTTGATACTAAATAAGCATTCGTTTTGCGCTATCATTGCAAATAAGCGAGATATAAGCGTTTGAAAATTTGAAAAATCGCAAATTTAAAATTGCTCAAATTCGACCCCCATTAATTCTGGTGGTAGGTATAATTATTGTTGATACTAAATAAGCATTCGTTTTGCGCTATCATTGCAAATAAGCGAGATATAAGCGTTTGAAAATTTGAAAAATCGCAAATTTAAAATTGCTCAAAATCGATCCCCATTAATTCTGGTGGTAGGTATCATTATTGTTGATACTAAATAAGCATTCGTTTTGCGCTATCATTGCAAATAAGCGAGATATAAGCGTTTGAAAATTTGAAAAATCCCAAATTTAAAATTGCTCAAAATCGATCCGCATTAATTCTGGTGGTAGGTATAATTATTGTTGATACTAAATAAGCATTCGTTTTGCGCTATCATTGCAAATAAGCGAGATATAAGCGTTTGAAAATTTGAAAAATCGCAAATTTAAAATTGCTCAAAATCGATCCCCATTAATTCTGGTGGTAGGTATAATTATTGTTGATACTAAATAAGCATTCGTTTTGCGCTATCATTGCAAATAAGCGAGATATAAGCGTTTGAAAATTTGAAAAATCGCAAATTTAAAATTGCTCAAAATCGATCCCCATTAATTCTGGTGGTAGGTATAATTATTGTTGATACTAAATAAGCATTCGTTTTGCGCTATCATTGCAAATAAGCGAGATATAAGCGTTTGAAAATTTGAAAAATCGCAAATTTAAAATTGCTCAAAATCGATCCCCATTAATTCTGGTGGTAGGTATAATTATTGTTGATACTAAATAAGCATTCGTTTTGCGCTATCATTGCAAATAAGCGAGATATAAGCGTTTGAAAATTTGAAAAATCGCAAATTTAAAATTGCTCAAATTCGACCCCCATTAATTTTGGTGGTAGGTATAATTATTGTTGATACTAAATAAGCATTCGTTTTGCGCTATCATTGCAAATAAGCGAGATATAAGCGTTTGAAAATTTGAAAAATCGCAAATTTAAAATTGCTCAAAATCGATCCCCATTAATTCTGGTGGTAGGTATCATTATTGTTGATACTAAATAAGCATTCGTTTTGCGCTATCATTGCAAATAAGCGAGATATAAGCGTTTGAAAATTTGAAAAATCCCAAATTTAAAATTGCTCAAAATCGATCCCCATTAATTCTGGTAATAGGTATTATTATTGTTGATACTAAATAAGCATTCGTTTTGCGCTATCATTGCAAATAAGCGAGATATAAGCGTTTGAAAATTTGAAAAATCGCAAATTTAAAATTGCTCAAAATCGATCTCCATTAATTCTGGTGGTAGGTATAATTATTGTTGATACTAAATAAGCATTCGTTTTGCGCTATCATTGCAAATAAGCGAGATATAAGCGTTTGAAAATTTGAAAAATCGCAAATTTAAAATTGCTCAAAATCGATCCTTATTAATTCTGGTGGTAGGTATAATTATTGTTGATACTAAATAAGCATTCGTTTTGCGCTATCATTGCAAATAATCGAGATATAAGCGTTTGAAAATTTGAAAAATCGCAAATTTAAAATTGCTCAAAATCGATCCCCATTAATTCTGGTGGTAGGTATAATTATTGTTGATACTAAATAAGCATTCGTTTTGCGCTATCATTGCAAATAAGCGAGATATAAGCGTTTGAAAATTTGAAAAATCGCAAATTTAAAATTGCTCAAAATCGATCCCCATTAATTCTGGTGGTAGGTTTAATTATTGTTGATACAAAATAAGCATTCGTTTTGCGCTATCATTGCAAATAAGCGAGATATAAGCGTTTGAAAATTTGAAAAATCGCAAATTTAAAATTGCTCAAAATCGATCCCCATTAATTCTGGTGGTAGGTATAATTATTGTTGATACTAAATAAGCATTCGTTTTGCGCTATCATTGCAAATAAGCGAGATATAAGCGTTTGAAAATTTGAAAAATCGCAAATTTAAAATTGCTCAAAATCGATCCGCATTAATTCTGGTGGTAGGTATAATTATTGTTGATACTAAATAAGCATTCGTTTTGCGCTATCATTGCAAATAAGCGAGATATAAGCGTTTGAAAATTTGAAAAATCGCAAATTTAAAATTGCTCAAAATCGATCCGCATTAATTCTGGTGGTAGGTATAATTATTGTTGATACTAAATAAGCATTTGTTTTGCGCTATCATTGCAAATAAGCGAGATATAAGCGTTTGAAAATTTGAAAAATCGCAAATTTAAAATTGCTCAAAATCGATCCCCATTAATTCTGGTGGTAGGTATAATTATTGATGATACTAAATAAGCATTCGTTTTGCGCTATCATTGCAAATAAGCGAGATATAAGCGTTTGAAAATTTGAAAAATCGCAAATTTAAAATTGCTCAAAATCGATCCCTATTAATTCTGGTGGTAGGTATAATTATTGTTGATACTAAATAAGCATTCGTTTTGCGCTATCATTGCAAATAAGCGAGATATAAGCGTTTGAAAATTTGAAAAATCGCAAATTTAAAATTGCTCAAAATCGATCCCCATTAATTCTGGTGGTAGGTATAATTATTGTTGATACTAAATAAGCATTCGTTTTGCGCTATCATTGCAAATAAGCGAGATATAAGCGTTTGAAAATTTGAAAAATCGCAAATTTAAAATTGCTCAAAATCGATCCCCATTAATTCTGGTGGTAGGTATAATTATTGTTGATACTAAATAAGCATTCGTTTTGCGCTATCATTGCAAATAAGCGAGATATAAGCGTTTGAAAATTTGAAAAATCGCAAATTTAAAATTGCTCAAAATCGATCCCCATTAATTCTGGTGGTAGGTATAATTATTGTTGATACTAAATAAGCATTCGTTTTGCGCTATCATTGCAAATAAGCGAGATATAAGCGTTTGAAAATTTGAAAAATCGCAAATTTAAAATTGCTCAAAATCGATCCAAATTAATTCTGGTGGTAGGTATAATTATTGTTGATACTAAATAAGCATTCGTTTTGCGCTATCATTGCAAATAAGCGAGATATAAGCGTTTGAAAATTTGAAAAATCGCAAATTTAAAATTGCTCAAAATCGATCCCCATTAATTCTGGTGGTAGGTATAATTATTGTTGATACTAAATAAGCATTCGTTTTGCGCTATCATTGCAAATAAGCGAGATATAAGCGTTTGAAAATTTGAAAAATCGCAAATTTAAAATTGCTCAAAATCGATCCAAATTAATTCTGGTGGTAGGTATAATTATTGTTGATACTAAATAAGCATTCGTTTTGCGCTATCATTGCAAATAAGCGAGATATAAGCGTTTGAAAATTTGAAAAATCGCAAATTTAAAATTGCTCAAAATCGATCCCCATTAATTCTGGTGGTAGGTATAATTATTGTTGATACTAAATAAGCATTCGTTTTGCGCTATCATTGCAAATAAGCGAGATATAAGCGTTTGAAAATTTGAAAAATCGCAAATTTAAAATTGCTCAAAATCGATCCCCATTAATTCTGGTGGTAGGTATAATTATTGTTGATACTTAATAAGCATTCGTTTTGCGCTATCATTGCAAATAAGCGAGATATAAGCGTTTGAAAATTTGAAAAATCGCAAATTTAAAATTGCTCAAAATCGATCCCTATTAATTCTGGTGGTAGGTATAATTATTGTTGATACTAAATAAGCATTCGTTTTGCGCTATCATTGCAAATAAGCGAGATATAAGCGTTTGAAAATTTGAAAAATCGCAAATTTAAAATTGCTCAAAATCGATCCCCATTAATTCTGAAGGTAGGTATAATTATTGTTGATACTAAATAAGCATTCGTTTTGCGCTATCATTGCAAATAAGCGAGATATAAGCGTTTGAAAATTTGAAAAATCGCAAATTTAAAATTGCTCAAAATCGATCCCTATTAATTCGGCTGGTAGGTATAATTATTGTTGATACTAAATAAGCATTCGTTTTGCGCTATCATTGCAAATAAGCGAGATATAAGCGTTTGAAAATTTGAAAAATCGCAAATTTAAAATTGCTCAAAATCGATCCCCATTAATTCTGGTGGTAGGTATAATTATTGTTGATTCTAAATTAGCATTCGTTTTCGCTATCATTGCAAATAAGCGAGATATAAGCGTTTGAAAATTTGAAAAATCGCAAATTTAAAATTGCTCAAAATCGATCCTTATTTATTCTGGTGGTAGGTATAATTATTGTTGATACTAAATAAGCATTCGTTTTGCGCTATCATTGCAAATAAGCGAGATATAAGCGTTTGAAAATTTGAAAAATCGCAAATTTAAAATTGCTCAAAATCGATCCCCATTAATTCTGGTGGTAGGTATAATTATTGTTGATACTAAATAAGCATTCGTTTTGCGCTATCATTGCAAATAAGCGAGATATAAGCGTTTGAAAATTTGAAAAATCGCAAATTTAAAATTGCTCAAAATCGATCCCCATTAATTCTGGTGGTAGGTATAATTATTGTTGATACTAAATAAGCATTCGTTTTGCGCTATCATTGCAAATAAGCGAGATATAAGCGTTTGAAAATTTGAAAAATCGCAAATTTAAAATTGCTCAAAATCGATCCCCATTAATTCTAGTGGTAGGTATAATTATTGTTGATACTAAATAAGCATTCGTTTTGCGCTATCATTGCAAATAAGCGAGATATAAGCGTTTGAAAATTTGAAAAATCGCAAATTTAAAATTGCTCAAAATCGATCCCCATTAATTCTGGTGGTAGGTATAATTATTGATGATACTAAATAAGCATTCGTTTTGCGCTATCATTGCAAATAAGCGAGATATAAGCGTTTGAAAATTTGAAAAATCGCACATTTAAAATTGCTCAAAATCGACCCTTATTAATTCTGGTGGTAGGTATAATTATTGTTGATACTAAATAAGCATTCGTTTTGCGCTATCATTGCAAATAAGCGAGATATAAGCGTTTGAAAATTTGAAAAATCGCAAATTTAAAATTGCTCAAAATCGATCCCCATTAATTCTGGTGGTAGGTATCATTATTGTTGATACTAAATAAGCATTCGTTTTGCGCTATCATTGCAAATAAGCGAGATATAAGCGTTTGAAAATTTGAAAAATCCCAAATTTAAAATTGCTCAAAATCGATCCCCATTAATTCTGGTGGTAGGTATTATTATTGTTGATACTAAATAAGCATTCGTTTTGCGCTATCATTGCAAATAAGCGAGATATAAGCGTTTGAAAATTTGAAAAATCGCAAATTTAAAATTGCTCAAAATCGATCCCCATTAATTCTGGTGGTAGGTATAATTATTGTTGATACTAAATAAGCATTCGTTTTGCGCTATCATTGCAAATAAGCGAGATATAAGCGTTTGAAAATTTGAAAAATCGCAAATTTAAAATTGCTCAAAATCGATCCCCATTAATTCTGGTGGTAGGTATAATTATTGTTGATACTAAATAAGCATTCGTTTTGCGCTATCATTGCAAATAATCGAGATATAAGCGTTTGAAAATTTGAAAAATCGCAAATTTAAAATTGCTCAAAATCGATCCCCATTAATTCTGGTGGTAGGTATAATTATTGTTGATACTTAATAAGCATTCGTTTTGCGCTATCATTGCAAATAAGCGAGATATAAGCGTTTGAAAATTTGAAAAATCGCAAATTTAAAATTGCTCAAAATCGATCCCTATTAATTCTGGTGGTAGGTATAATTATTGTTGATACTAAATAAGCATTCGTTTTGCGCTATCATTGCAAATAAGCGAGATATAAGCGTTTGAAAATTTGAAAAATCGCAAATTTAAAATTGCTCAAAATCGATCCCCATTAATTCTGAAGGTAGGTATAATTATTGTTGATACTAAATAAGCATTCGTTTTGCGCTATCATTGCAAATAAGCGAGATATAAGCGTTTGAAAATTTGAAAAATCGCAAATTTAAAATTGCTCAAAATCGATCCCTATTAATTCGGCTGGTAGGTATAATTATTGTTGATACTAAATAAGCATTCGTTTTGCGCTATCATTGCAAATAAGCGAGATATAAGCGTTTGAAAATTTGAAAAATCGCAAATTTAAAATTGCTCAAAATCGATCCCCATTCATTCTGGTGGTAGGTATAATTATTGTTGATACTAAATAAGCATTCGTTTTGCGCTATCATTGCAAATAAGCGAGATATAAGCGTTTGAAAATTTGAAAAATCGCAAATTTAAAATTGCTCAAAATCGATCCCCATTAATTCTAGTGGTAGGTATAATTATTGTTGATACTAAATAAGCATTCGTTTTGCGCTATCATTGCAAATAAGCGAGATATAAGCGTTTGAAAATTTGAAAAATCGCAAATTTAAAATTGCTCAAAATCGATCCCCATTAATTCTGGTGGTAGGTATAATTATTGATGATACTAAATAAGCATTCGTTTTGCGCTATCATTGCAAATAAGCGAGATATAAGCGTTTGAAAATTTGAAAAATCGCACATTTAAAATTGCTCAAAATCGACCCTTATTAATTCTGGTGGTAGGTATAATTATTGTTGATACTAAATAAGCATTCGTTTTGCGCTATCATTGCAAATAAGCGAGATATAAGCGTTTGAAAATTTGAAAAATCGCAAATTTAAAATTGCTCAAAATCGATCCCCATTAATTCTGGTGGTAGGTATCATTATTGTTGATACTAAATAAGCATTCGTTTTGCGCTATCATTGCAAATAAGCGAGATATAAGCGTTTGAAAATTTGAAAAATCCCAAATTTAAAATTGCTCAAAATCGATCCCCATTAATTCTGGTGGTAGGTATTATTATTGTTGATACTAAATAAGCATTCGTTTTGCGCTATCATTGCAAATAAGCGAGATATAAGCGTTTGAAAATTTGAAAAATCGCAAATTTAAAATTGCTCAAAATCGATCCCCATTAATTCTGGTGGTAGGTATAATTATTGTTGATACTAAATAAGCATTCGTTTTGCGCTATCATTGCAAATAAGCGAGATATAAGCGTTTGAAAATTTGAAAAATCGCAAATTTAAAATTGCTCAAAATCGATCCCCATTAATTCTGGTGGTAGGTATAATTATTGTTGATACTAAATAAGCATTCGTTTTGCGCTATCATTGCAAATAATCGAGATATAAGCGTTTGAAAATTTGAAAAATCGCAAATTTAAAATTGCTCAAAATCGATCCCCATTAATTCTGGTGGTAGGTATAATTATTGTTGATACTTAATAAGCATTCGTTTTGCGCTATCATTGCAAATAAGCGAGATATAAGCGTTTGAAAATTTGAAAAATCGCAAATTTAAAATTGCTCAAAATCGATCCTTATTAATTCTGTTGGTAGGTATAATTATTGTTGATACTAAATTAGCATTCGTTTTGCGCTATCATTGCAAATAAGCGAGATATAAGCGTTTGAAAATTTGAAAAATCGCAAATTTAAAATTGCTCAAAATCGATCCCCATTAATTCTGAAGGTAGGTATAATTATTGTTGATACTAAATAAGCATTCGTTTTGCGCTATCATTGCAAATAAGCGAGATATAAGCGTTTGAAAATTTGAAAAATCGCAAATTTAAAATTGCTCAAAATCGATCCCTATTAATTCGGCTGGTAGGTATAATTATTGTTGATACTAAATAAGCATTCGTTTTGCGCTATCATTGCAAATAAGCGAGATATAAGCGTTTGAAAATTTGAAAAATCGCAAATTTAAAATTGCTCAAAATCGATCCCCATTAATTCTGGTGGTAGGTATAATTATTGTTGATTCTAAATTAGCATTCGTTTTCGCTATCATTGCAAATAAGCGAGATATAAGCGTTTGAAAATTTGAAAAATCGCAAATTTAAAATTGCTCAAAATCGATCCTTATTTATTCTGGTGGTAGGTATAATTATTGTTGATACTAAATAAGCATTCGTTTTGCGCTATCATTGCAAATAAGCGAGATATAAGCGTTTGAAAATTTGAAAAATCGCAAATTTAAAATTGCTCAAAATCGATCCCCATTAATTCTGGTGGTAGGTATAATTATTGTTGATACTAAATAAGCATTCGTTTTGCGCTATCATTGCAAATAAGCGAGATATAAGCGTTTGAAAATTTGAAAAATCGCAAATTTAAAATTGCTCAAAATCGATCCCCATTAATTCTGGTGGTAGGTATAATTATTGTTGATACTAAATAAGCATTCGTTTTGCGCTATCATTGCAAATAAGCGAGATATAAGCGTTTGAAAATTTGAAAAATCGCAAATTTAAAATTGCTCAAAATCGATCCCCATTAATTCTAGTGGTAGGTATAATTATTGTTGATACTAAATAAGCATTCGTTTTGCGCTATCATTGCAAATAAGCGAGATATAAGCGTTTGAAAATTTGAAAAATCGCAAATTTAAAATTGCTCAAAATCGATCCCCATTAATTCTGGTGGTAGGTATAATTATTGATGATACTAAATAAGCATTCGTTTTGCGCTATCATTGCAAATAAGCGAGATATAAGCGTTTGAAAATTTGAAAAATCGCAAATTTAAAATTGCTCAAAATCGATCCCCATTAATTCTAGTGGTAGGTATAATTATTGTTGATACTAAATAAGCATTCGTTTTGCGCTATCATTGCAAATAAGCGAGATATAAGCGTTTGAAAATTTGAAAAATCGCAAATTTAAAATTGCTCAAAATCGATCCCTATTAATTCTGGTGGTAGGTATAATTATTGATGATACTAAATAAGCATTCGTTTTGCGCTATCATTGCAAATAAGCGAGATATAAGCGTTTGAAAATTTGAAAAATCGCACATTTAAAATTGCTCAAAATCGACCCTTATTAATTCTGGTGGTAGGTATAATTATTGTTGATACTAAATAAGCATTCGTTTTGCGCTATCATTGCAAATAAGCGAGATATAAGCGTTTGAAAATTTGAAAAATCGCAAATTTAAAATTGCTCAAAATCGATCCCCATTAATTCTGGTGGTAGGTATCATTATTGTTGATACTAAATAAGCATTCGTTTTGCGCTATCATTGCAAATAAGCGAGATATAAGCGTTTGAAAATTTGAAAAATCCCAAATTTAAAATTGCTCAAAATCGATCCCCATTAATTCTGGTGGTAGGTATTATTATTGTTGATACTAAATAAGCATTCGTTTTGCGCTATCATTGCAAATAAGCGAGATATAAGCGTTTGAAAATTTGAAAAATCGCAAATTTAAAATTGCTCAAAATCGATCCCCATTAATTCTGGTGGTAGGTATAATTATTGTTGATACTAAATAAGCATTCGTTTTGCGCTATCATTGCAAATAAGCGAGATATAAGCGTTTGAAAATTTGAAAAATCGCAAATTTAAAATTGCTCAAAATCGATCCCCATTAATTCTGGTGGTAGGTATAATTATTGTTGATACTAAATAAGCATTCGTTTTGCGCTATCATTGCAAATAATCGAGATATAAGCGTTTGAAAATTTGAAAAATCGCAAATTTAAAATTGCTCAAAATCGACCCTTATTAATTCTGGTGGTAGGTATAATTATTGTTGATACTTAATAAGCATTCGTTTTGCGCTATCATTGCAAATAAGCGAGATATAAGCGTTTGAAAATTTGAAAAATCGCAAATTTAAAATTGCTCAAAATCGATCCCTATTAATTCTGGTGGTAGGTATAATTATTGTTGATACTAAATTAGCATTCGTTTTGCGCTATCATTGCAAATAAGCGAGATATAAGCGTTTGAAAATTTGAAAAATCGCAAATTTAAAATTGCTCAAAATCGATCCCCATTAATTCTGAAGGTAGGTATAATTATTGTTGATACTAAATAAGCATTCGTTTTGCGCTATCATTGCAAATAAGCGAGATATAAGCGTTTGAAAATTTGAAAAATCGCAAATTTAAAATTGCTCAAAATCGATCCCTATTAATTCGGCTGGTAGGTATATTTATTGTTGATACTAAATAAGCATTCGTTTTGCGCTATCATTGCAAATAAGCGAGATATAAGCGTTTGAAAATTTGAAAAATCGCAAATTTAAAATTGCTCAAAATCGATCCCCATTAATTCTGGTGGTAGGTATAATTATTGTTGATTCTAAATTAGCATTCGTTTTCGCTATCATTGCAAATAAGCGAGATATAAGCGTTTGAAAATTTGAAAAATCGCAAATTTAAAATTGCTCAAAATCGATCCTTATTTATTCTGGTGGTAGGTATAATTATTGTTGATACTAAATAAGCATTCGTTTTGCGCTATCATTGCAAATAAGCGAGATATAAGCGTTTGAAAATTTGAAAAATCGCAAATTTAAAATTGCTCAAAATCGATCCCCATTAATTCTGGTGGTAGGTATAATTATTGTTGATACTAAATAAGCATTCGTTTTGCGCTATCATTGCAAATAAGCGAGATATAAGCGTTTGAAAATTTGAAAAATCGCAAATTTAAAATTGCTCAAAATCGATCCCCATTAATTCTGGTGGTAGGTATAATTATTGTTGATACTAAATAAGCATTCGTTTTGCGCTATCATTGCAAATAAGCGAGATATAAGCGTTTGAAAATTTGAAAAATCGCAAATTTAAAATTGCTCAAAATCGATCCTTATTAATTCTAGTGGTAGGTATAATTATTGTTGATACTAAATAAGCATTCGTTTTGCGCTATCATTGCAAATAAGCGAGATATAAGCGTTTGAAAATTTGAAAAATCGCAAATTTAAAATTGCTCAAAATCGATCCCCATTAATTCTGGTGGTAGGTATAATTATTGATGATACTAAATAAGCATTCGTTTTGCGCTATCATTGCAAATAAGCGAGATATAAGCGTTTGAAAATTTGAAAAATCGCACATTTAAAATTGCTCAAAATCGATCCCCATTAATTCTGGTGGTAGGTATCATTATTGTTGATACTAAATAAGCATTCGTTTTGCGCTATCATTGCAAATAAGCGAGATATAAGCGTTTGAAAATTTGAAAAATCCCAAATTTAAAATTGCTCAAAATCGATCCTTATTTATTCTGGTGGTAGGTATAATTATTGTTGATACTAAATAAGCATTCGTTTTGCGCTATCATTGCAAATAAGCGAGATATAAGCGTTTGAAAATTTGAAAAATCGCAAATTTAAAATTGCTCAAAATCGATCCCCATTAATTCTGGTGGTAGGTTTAATTATTGTTGATACTAAATAAGCATTCGTTTTGCGCTATCATTGCAAATAAGCGAGATATAAGCGTTTGAAAATTTGAAAAATCGCAAATTTAAAATTGCTCAAAATTGATCCCCATTAATTCTGGTGGTAGGTATAATTATTGTTGATACTAAATAAGCATTCGTTTTGCGCTATCATTGCAAATAAGCGAGATATAAGCGTTTGAAAATTTGAAAAATCGCAAATTTAAAATTGCTCAAAATCGATCCCCATTAATTCTAGTGGTAGGTATAATTATTGTTGATACTAAATAAGCATTCGTTTTGCGCTATCATTGCAAATAAGCGAGATATAAGCGTTTGAAAATTTGAAAAATCGCAAATTTAAAATTGCTCAAAATCGATCCCCATTAATTCTGGTGGTAGGTATAATTATTGATGATACTAAATAAGCATTCGTTTTGCGCTATCATTGCAAATAAGCGAGATATAAGCGTTTGAAAATTTGAAAAATCGCACATTTAAAATTGCTCAAAATCGACCCTTATTAATTCTGGTGGTAGGTATAATTATTGTTGATACTAAATAAGCATTCGTTTTGCGCTATCATTGCAAATAAGCGAGATATAAGCGTTTGAAAATTTGAAAAATCGCAAATTTAAAATTGCTCAAAATCGATCCCCATTAATTCTGGTGGTAGGTATCATTATTGTTGATACTAAATAAGCATTCGTTTTGCGCTATCATTGCAAATAAGCGAGATATAAGCGTTTGAAAATTTGAAAAATCCCAAATTTAAAATTGCTCAAAATCGATCCCCATTAATTCTGGTGGTAGGTATTATTATTGTTGATACTAAATAAGCATTCGTTTTGCGCTATCATTGCAAATAAGCGAGATATAAGCGTTTGAAAATTTGAAAAATCGCAAATTTAAAATTGCTCAAAATCGATCCCCATTAATTCTGGTGGTAGGTATAATTATTGTTGATACTAAATAAGCATTCGTTTTGCGCTATCATTGCAAATAAGCGAGATATAAGCGTTTGAAAATTTGAAAAATCGCAAATTTAAAATTGCTCAAAATCGATCCCCATTAATTCTGGTGGTAGGTATAATTATTGTTGATACTAAATAAGCATTCGTTTTGCGCTATCATTGCAAATAATCGAGATATAAGCGTTTGAAAATTTGAAAAATCGCAAATTTAAAATTGCTCAAAATCGATCCCCATTAATTCTGGTGGTAGGTATAATTATTGTTGATACTAAATAAGCATTCGTTTTGCGCTATCATTGCAAATAAGCGAGATATAAGCGTTTGAAAATTTGAAAAATCGCAAATTTAAAATTGCTCAAAATCGATCCCCATTAATTCTGGTGGTAGGTATAATTATTGTTGATACTAAATAAGCATTCGTTTTGCGCTATCATTGCAAATAAGCGAGATATAAGCGTTTGAAAATTTGAAAAATCCCAAATTTAAAATTGCTCAAAATCGATCCTTATTTATTCTGGTGGTAGGTATAATTATTGTTGATACTAAATAAGCATTCGTTTTGCGCTATCATTGCAAATAAGCGAGATATAAGCGTTTGAAAATTTGAAAAATCGCAAATTTAAAATTGCTCAAAATCGATCCCCATTAATTCTGGTGGTAGGTTTAATTATTGTTGATACTAAATAAGCATTCGTTTTGCGCTATCATTGCAAATAAGCGAGATATAAGCGTTTGAAAATTTGAAAAATCGCAAATTTAAAATTGCTCAAAATTGATCCCCATTAATTCTGGTGGTAGGTATAATTATTGTTGATACTAAATAAGCATTCGTTTTGCGCTATCATTGCAAATAAGCGAGATATAAGCGTTTGAAAATTTGAAAAATCGCAAATTTAAAATTGCTCAAAATCGATCCCCATTAATTCTAGTGGTAGGTATAATTATTGTTGATACTAAATAAGCATTCGTTTTGCGCTATCATTGCAAATAAGCGAGATATAAGCGTTTGAAAATTTGAAAAATCGCAAATTTAAAATTGCTCAAAATCGATCCCCATTAATTCTGGTGGTAGGTATAATTATTGATGATACTAAATAAGCATTCGTTTTGCGCTATCATTGCAAATAAGCGAGATATAAGCGTTTGAAAATTTGAAAAATCGCACATTTAAAATTGCTCAAAATCGACCCTTATTAATTCTGGTGGTAGGTATAATTATTGTTGATACTAAATAAGCATTCGTTTTGCGCTATCATTGCAAATAAGCGAGATATAAGCGTTTGAAAATTTGAAAAATCGCAAATTTAAAATTGCTCAAAATCGATCCCCATTAATTCTGGTGGTAGGTATCATTATTGTTGATACTAAATAAGCATTCGTTTTGCGCTATCATTGCAAATAAGCGAGATATAAGCGTTTGAAAATTTGAAAAATCCCAAATTTAAAATTGCTCAAAATCGATCCCCATTAATTCTGGTGGTAGGTATTATTATTGTTGATACTAAATAAGCATTCGTTTTGCGCTATCATTGCAAATAAGCGAGATATAAGCGTTTGAAAATTTGAAAAATCGCAAATTTAAAATTGCTCAAAATCGATCCCCATTAATTCTGGTGGTAGGTATAATTATTGTTGATACTAAATAAGCATTCGTTTTGCGCTATCATTGCAAATAAGCGAGATATAAGCGTTTGAAAATTTGAAAAATCGCAAATTTAAAATTGCTCAAAATCGATCCCCATTAATTCTGGTGGTAGGTATAATTATTGTTGATACTAAATAAGCATTCGTTTTGCGCTATCATTGCAAATAATCGAGATATAAGCGTTTGAAAATTTGAAAAATCGCAAATTTAAAATTGCTCAAAATCGATCCCCATTAATTCTGGTGGTAGGTATAATTATTGTTGATACTAAATAAGCATTCGTTTTGCGCTATCATTGCAAATAAGCGAGATATAAGCATTTGAAAATTTGAAAAATCGCAAATTTAAAATTGCTCAAAATCGATCCCCATTAATTCTGGTGGTAGGTATAATTATTGTTGATACTAAATAAGCATTCGTTTTGCGCTATCATTGCAAATAAGCGAGATATAAGCGTTTGAAAATTTGAAAAATCGCAAATTTAAAATTGCTCAAAATCGATCCCCATTAATTCTAGTGGTAGGTATAATTATTGTTGATACTAAATAAGCATTCGTTTTGCGCTATCATTGCAAATAAGCGAGATATAAGCGTTTGAAAATTTGAAAAATCGCAAATTTAAAATTGCTCAAAATCGATCCCCATTAATTCTGGTGGTAGGTATAATTATTGATGATACAAAATAAGCATTCGCTTTGCGCTATCATTGCAAATAAGCGAGATATAAGCGTTTGAAAATTTGAAAAATCGCACATTTAAAATTGCTCAAAATCGACCCTTATTAATTCTGGTGGTAGGTATAATTATTGTTGATACTAAATAAGCATTCGTTTTGCGCTATCATTGCAAATAAGCGAGATATAAGCGTTTGAAAATTTGAAAAATCGCAAATTTAAAATTGCTCAAAATCGATATTCATTAATTCTGGTGGTAGGTATAATTATTGTTGATACTAAATAAGCATTCGTTTTGCGCTATCATTGCAAATAAGCGAGATATAAGCGTTTGAAAATTTGAAAAATCGCAAATTTAAAATTGCTCAAAATCGATCCCCATTAATTCTGGTGGTAGGTATAATTATTGATGATACTAAATAAGCATTCGTTTTGCGCTATCATTGCAAATAAGCGAGATATAAGCATTTGAAAATTTGAAAAATCGCAAATTTAAAATTGCTCAAAATCGATCCCCATTAATTCTGGTGGTAGGTATAATTATTGTTGATACTAAATAAGCATTCGTTTTGCGCTATCATTGCAAATAAGCGAGATATAAGCGTTTGAAAATTTGAAAAATCGCAAATTTAAAATTGCTCAAAATCGATCCCCATTAATTCTGGTGGTAGGTATAATTATTGTTGATACTAAATAAGCATTCGTTTTGCGCTATCATTGCAAATAAGCGAGATATAAGCGTTTGAAAATTTGAAAAATCGCAAATTTAAAATTGCTCAAAATCGATCCCCATTAATTCTGGTGGTAGGTATAATTATTGTTGATAATAAATAAGCATTCGTTTTGCGCTATCATTGCAAATAAGCGAGATATAAGCGTTTGAAAATTTGAAAAATCGCAAATTTAAAATTGCTCAAAATCGATCCTTATTAATTCTGGTGGTAGGTATAATTATTGTTGATACTAAATAAGCATTCGTTTTGCGCTATCATTGCAAATAAGCGAGATATAAGCGTTTGAAAATTTGAAAAATCGCAAATTTAAAATTGCTCAAAATCGATCCAAATTAATTCTGGTGGTAGGTATAATTATTGTTGATACTAAATAAGCATTCGTTTTGCGCTATCATTGCAAATAAGCGAGATATAAGCGTTTGAAAATTTGAAAAATCGCAAATTTAAAATTGCTCAAAATCGATCCCCATTAATTCTGGTGGTAGGTATAATTATTGTTGATACTAAATAAGCATTCGTTTTTCGTTATCATTGCAAATAAGCGAGATATAAGCGTTTGAAAATTTGAAAAATCGCAAATTTAAAATTGCTCAAAATCGATCCCCATTAATTCTGGTGGTAGGTATAATTATTGTTGATACTAAATAAGCATTCGTTTTGCGCTATCATTGCAAATAAGCGAGATATAAGCGTTTGAAAATTTGAAAAATCGCAAATTTAAAATTGCTCAAAATCGATCCCCATTAATTCTGGTGGTAGGTATAATTATTGTTGATACTAAATAAGCATTCGTTTTGCGCTATCATTGCAAATAAGCGAGATATAAGCGTTTGAAAATTTGAAAAATCGCAAATTTAAAATTGCTCAAAATCGATCCCCATTAATTCTGGTGGTTGGTATAATTATTGTTGATACTTAATAAGCATTCGTTTTGCGCTATCATTGCAAATAAGCGAGTTATAAGCGTTTGAAAATTTGAAAAATCGCAAATTTAAAATTGCTCAAAATCGATCCCTATTAATTCTGGTGGTAGGTATATTTATTGTTGATACTAAATAAGCATTCGTTTTGCGCTATCATTGCAAATAAGCGAGATATAAGCGTTTGAAAATTTGAAAAATCGCAAATTTAAAATTGCTCAAAATCGATCCCCATTAATTCTGAAGGTAGGTATAATTATTGTTGATACTAAATAAGCATTCGTTTTGCGCTATCATTGCAAATAAGCGAGATATAAGCGTTTGAAAATTTGAAAAATCGCAAATTTAAAATTGCTCAAAATCGATCCCTATTAATTCGGCTGGTAGGTATAATTATTGTTGATACTAAATAAGCATTCGTTTTGCGCTATCATTGCAAATAAGCGAGATATAAGCGTTTGAAAATTTGAAAAATCGCAAATTTAAAATTGCTCAAAATCGATCCCCATTAATTCTGGTGGTAGGTATAATTATTGTTGATTCTAAATTAGCATTCGTTTTCGCTATCATTGCAAATAAGCGAGATATAAGCGTTTGAAAATTTGAAAAATCGCAAATTTAAAATTGCTCAAAATCGATCCTTATTAATTCTGGTGGTAGGTATAATTATTGTTGATACTAAATAAGCATTCGTTTTGCGCTATCATTGCAAATAAGCGAGATATAAGCGTTTGAAAATTTGAAAAATCGCAAATTTAAAATTGCTCAAAATCGATCCCCATTAATTCTGGTGGTAGGTAAAATTATTGTTGATACTAAATAAGCATTCGTTTTGCGCTATCATTGCAAATAAGCGAGATATAAGCGTTTGAAAATTTGAAAAATCGCAAATTTAAAATTGCTCAAAATCGATCCCCATTAATTCTGGTGGTAGGTATAATTATTGTTGATACTAAATAAGCATTCGTTTTGCGCTATCATTGCAAATAAGCGAGATATAAGCGTTTGAAAATTTGAAAAATCGCAAATTTAAAATTGCTCAAAATCGATCCCCATTAATTCTAGTGGTAGGTATAATTATTGTTGATACTAAATAAGCATTCGTTTTGCGCTATCATTGCAAATAAGCGAGATATAAGCGTTTGAAAATTTGAAAAATCGCAAATTAAAAATTGCTCAAAATCGATCCCCATTAATTCTGGTGGTAGGTATAATTATTGATGATACTAAATAAGCATTCGTTTTGCGCTATCATTGCAAATAAGCGAGATATAAGCGTTTGAAAATTTGAAAAATCGCACATTTAAAATTGCTCAAAATCGATCCCCATTAATTCTGGTGGTAGGTATAATTATTGTTGATACTAAATAAGCATTCGTTTTGCGCTATCATTGCAAATAAGCGAGATATAAGCGTTTAAAAATTTGAAAAATCGCAAATTTAAAATTGCTCAAAATCGATCCTTATTAATTCTGGTGGTAGGTATAATTATTGTTGATACTAAATAAGCATTCGTTTTGCGCTATCATTGCAAATAAGCGAGTTATAAGCGTTTGAAAATTTGAAAAATCGCAAATTTAAAATTGCTCAAAATCGATCCCTATTAATTCTGGTGGTAGGTATAATTATTGTTGATACTAAATAAGCATTCGTTTTGCGCTATCATTGCAAATAAGCGAGATATAAGCGTTTGAAAATGTGAAAAATCGCAAATTTAAAATTGCTCAAAATCGATCCCCATTAATTCTGAAGGTAGGTATAATTATTGTTGATACTAAATAAGCATTCGTTTTGCGCTATCATTGCAAATAAGCGAGATATAAGCGTTTGAAAATTTGAAAAATCGCAAATTTAAAATTGCTCAAAATCGATCCCTATTAATTCGGCTGGTAGGTATAATTATTGTTGATACTAAATAAGCATTCGTTTTGCGCTATCATTGCAAATAAGCGAGATATAAGCGTTTGAAAATTTGAAAAATCGCAAATTTAAAATTGCTCAAAATCGATCCCCATTAATTCTGGTGGTAGGTATAATTAT
Organism: Sympetrum striolatum; assembly: GCA_947579665.1. Classification (NCBI taxonomy): domain Eukaryota; kingdom Metazoa; phylum Arthropoda; class Insecta; order Odonata; family Libellulidae; genus Sympetrum; species Sympetrum striolatum. The sequence goes on from OX388352.1 coordinate 84,282,612, forward strand.
TGTTGATTCTAAATTAGCATTCGTTTTCGCTATCATTGCAAATAAGCGAGATATAAGCGTTTGAAAATTTGAAAAATCGCAAATTTAAAATTGCTCAAAATCGATCCTTATTAATTCTGGTGGTAGGTATAATTATTGTTGATACTAAATAAGCATTCGTTTTGCGCTATCATTGCAAATAAGCGAGATATAAGCGTTTGAAAATTTGAAAAATCGCAAATTTAAAATTGCTCAAAATCGATCCCCATTAATTCTGGTGGTAGGTAAAATTATTGTTGATACTAAATAAGCATTCGTTTTGCGCTATCATTGCAAATAAGCGAGATATAAGCGTTTGAAAATTTGAAAAATCGCAAATTTAAAATTGCTCAAAATCGATCCCCATTAATTCTGGTGGTAGGTATAATTATTGTTGATACTAAATAAGCATTCGTTTTGCGCTATCATTGCAAATAAGCGAGATATAAGCGTTTAAAAATTTGAAAAATCGCAAATTTAAAATTGCTCAAAATCGATCCCCATTAATTCTAGTGGTAGGTATAATTATTGTTGATACTAAATAAGCATTCGTTTTGCGCTATCATTGCAAATAAGCGAGATATAAGCGTTTGAAAATTTGAAAAATCGCAAATTTAAAATTGCTCAAAATCGATCCCCATTAATTCTGGTGGTAGGTATAATTATTGATGATACTAAATAAGCATTCGTTTTGCGCTATCATTGCAAATAAGCGAGATATAAGCGTTTGAAAATTTGAAAAATCGCACATTTAAAATTGCTCAAAATCGATCCCCATTAATTCTGGTGGTAGGTATAATTATTGTTGATACTAAATAAGCATTCGTTTTGCGCTATCATTGCAAATAAGCGAGATATAAGCGTTTAAAAATTTGAAAAATCGCAAATTTAAAATTGCTCAAAATCGATCCCCATTAATTCTGGTGGTAGGTATAATTATTGTTGATACTAAATAAGCATTCGTTTTGCGCTATCATTGCAAATAAGCGAGATATAAGCGTTTGAAAATTTGAAAAATCGCAAATTTTAAATTGCTCAAAATCGATCCTTATTAATTCTGGTGGTAGGTATAATTATTGTTGATACTAAATAAGCATTCGTTTTGCGCTATCATTGCAAATAAGCGAGATATAAGCGTTTGAAAATTTGAAAAATCGCAAATTTAAAATTGCTCAAAATCGATCCCCATTAATTCTGGTGGTAGGTATAATTATTGTTGATACTAAATAAGCATTCGTTTTGCGCTATCATTGCAAATAAGCGAGATATAAGCGTTTGAAAATTTGAAAAATCGCAAATTTAAAATTGCTCAAAATCAATCCCCATTAATTCTGGTGGTAGGTATAATTATTGTTGATACTAAATAAGCATTCGTTTTGCGCTATCATTGCAAATAAGCGAGATATAAGCGTTTGAAAATTTGAAAAATCGCAAATTTAAAATTGCTCAAAATCGATCCCTATTAATTCTGGTGGTAGGTAAAATTATTGTTGATACTAAATAAGCATTCGTTTTGCGCTATCATTGCAAATAAGCGAGATATAAGCGTTTGAAAATTTGAAAAATCGCAAATTTAAAATTGCTCAAAATGGATCCCCATTAATTCTGGTGGTAGGTATAATTATTGTTGATACTAAATAAGCATTCGTTTTGCGCTATCATTGCAAATAAGCGAGATATAAGCGTTTGAAAATTTGAAAAATCGCAAATTTAAAATTGCTCAAAATCGATCCCCATTAATTCTGGTGGTAGGTATAATTATTGTTGATACTAAATAAGCATTCGTTTTGCGCTATCATTGCAAATAAGCGAGATATAAGCGTTTGAAAATTTGAAAAATCGCAAATTTAAAATTGCTCAAAATCGATCCCCATTAATTCTGGTGGTAGGTATAATTATTGATGATACGAAATAAGCATTCGTTTTGCGCTATCATTGCAAATAAGCGAGATATAAGCGTTTGAAAATTTGAAAAATCGCACATTTAAAATTGCTCAAAATCGATCCCCATTAATTCTGGTGGTAGGTATAATTATTGTTGATACTAAATAAGCATTCGTTTTGCGCTATCATTGCAAATAAGCGAGATATAAGCGTTTAAAAATTTGAAAAATCGCAAATTTAAAATTGCTCAAAATCGATCCCCATTAATTCTGGTGGTAGGTATAATTATTGTTGATACTAAATAAGCATTCGTTTTGCGCTATCATTGCAAATAAGCGAGATATAAGCGTTTGAAAATTTGAAAAATCGCAAATTTTAAATTGCTCAAAATCGATCCTTATTAATTCTGGTGGTAGGTATAATTATTGTTGATACTAAATAAGCATTCGTTTTGCGCTATCATTGCAAATAAGCGAGATATAAGCGTTTGAAAATTTGAAAAATCGCAAATTTAAAATTGCTCAAAATCGATCCACATTAATTCTGGTGGTAGGTATAATTATTGTTGATACTAAATAAGCATTCGTTTTGCGCTATCATTGCAAATAAGCGAGATATAAGCGATTGAAAATTTGAAAAATCGCAAATTTAAAATTGCTCAAAATCGATCCCCATTAATTCTGGTGGTAGGTATAATTATTGTTGATACTAAATAAGCATTCGTTTTGCGCTATCATTGCAAATAAGCGAGATATAAGCGTTTGAAAATTTAAAAAATCGCAAATTTAAAATTGCACAAAATCGATCCCCATTAATTCTGGTGGTAGGTATAATTATTGTTGATACTAAATAAGCATTCGTTTTGCGCTATCATTGCAAATAAGCGAGATATAAGCGTTTGAAAATGTGAAAAATCGCAAATTTAAAATTGCTCAAAATCGATCCATATTAATTCTGGTGGTAGGTATAATTATTGTTGATACTAAATAAGCATTCGTTTTGCGCTATCATTGCAAATAAGCGAGATATAAGCGTTTGAAAATTTGAAAAATCGCAAATTTAAAATCGCTCAAATTCGACCCCCATTAATTCTGGTGGTAGGTATTATTATTGTTGATACTAAATAAGCATTCGTTTTGCGCTATCATTGCAAATAAGCGAGATATAAGCGTTTGAAAATGTGAAAAATCGCCAATTTAAATTGCTCAAAATCGATCCCCATTAATTCTGGTGGTAGGTATAATTATTGTTGATACTTAATAAGCATTCGTTTTGCGCTATCATTGCAAATAAGCGAGATATAAGCGTTTGAAAATTTGAGAAATCGCAAATTTAAAATTGCTCAAAATCGATCATTATTAATTCTGGTGGTAGGTATAATTATTGTTGATACTAAATAAGCATTCGTTTTGCGCTATCATTGCAAATAAGCGAGATATAAGCGTTTGAAAATTTGAAAAATCGCAAATTTAAAATTGCTCAAAATCGATCCCCATTAATTCTGGTGGTAGGTATAATTATTGTTTATACTAAATAAGCATTCGTTTTGCGCTATCATTGCAAATAAGCGAGATATAAGCGTTTGAAAATTTGAAAAATCGCAAATTTAAAATTGCTCAAAATCGATCCCCATTAATTCTGGTGGTAGGTATAATTATTGTTGATACTAAATAAGCATTCGTTTTGCGCTATCATTGCAAACAAGCGAGATATAAGCGTTTGAAAATTTGAAAAATCGCAAATTTAAAATTGCTCAAAATCGATCCCCATTAATTCTGGTAGTAGGTATAATTATTGTTGATACTAAATAAGCATTCGTTTTGCGCTATCATTGCAAATAAGCGAGATATAAGCGTTTGAAAATTTGAAAAATCGCAAATTTTAAATTGCTCAAAATCGATCCCCATTAATTCTGGTGGTAGGTATAATTATTGTTGATACTAAATAAGCATTCGTTTTGCGCTATCATTGCAAATAAGCGAGATATAAGCGTTTGAAAATTTGAAAAATCGCAAATTTAAAATTGCTCAAAATCGATCCTCATTAATTCTGGTGGTAGGTATAATTATTGTTGATACTAAATAAGCATTCGTTTTGCGCTATCATTGCAAATAAGCGAGATATAAGCGTTTGAAAATTTGAAAAATCGCAAATTTTAAATTGCTCAAAATCGATCCCCATTAATTCTATTGGTAGGTATAATTATTGTTGATACTAAATAAGCATTCGTTTTGCGCTATCATTGCAAATAAGCGAGATATAAGCGTGTGAAAATTTGAAAAATCGCAAATTTAAAATTGCTCAAAATCGATCCTTATTAATTCTGGTGGTAGGTATAATTATTGTTGATACTAAATAAGCATTTTTTTTGCGCTATCATTGCAAATAAGCGAGATATAAGCGTTTGAAAATTTGGAAAATCGCAAATTTAAAATTGCTCAAAATCGATCCCAATTAATTCTGGTGGTAGGTATAATTATTGTTGATACTAAATAAGCATTCGTTTTGCGCTATCATTGCAAATAAGCGAGATATAAGCGTTTGAAAATTTGAAAAATCGCAAATTTAAAATTGCTCAAAATCGATCCCCATTAATTCTGGTGGTAGGTATAATTATTGTTGATACTAAATAAGCATTCGTTTTGCGCTATCATTGCAAATAAGCGAGATATAAGCGTTTGAAAATTCGAAAAATCGCAAATTTTAAATTGCTCAAAATCGATCCCCATTAATTCTGGTGGTAGGTATAATTATTGTTGATACTAAATAAGCATTCGTTTTGCGCTATCATTGCAAATAAGCGAGATATAAGCGTTTGAAAATTTAAAAAATCGCAAATTCAAAATTGCTCAAAATCGATCCCCATTAATTCTGGTGGTAGGTATAATTATTGTTGATACTAAATAAGCATTCGTTTTGCGCTATCATTGCAAATAAGCGAGATATAAGCGTTTGAAAATGTGAAAAATCACAAATTTAAAATTGCTCAAAATCGATCCATATTAATTCTGGTGGTAGGTATAATTATTGTTGATACTAAATAAGCATTCGTTTTGCGCTATCATTGCAAATAAGCGAGATATAAGCGTTTGAAAATTTGAAAAATCGCAAATTTAAAATTGCTCAAATTCGACCCCCATTAATTCTGGTGGTAGGTATAATTATTGTTGATACTAAATAAGCATTCGTTTTGCGCTATCATTGCAAATATGCGAGATATAAGCGTTTGAAAATTTGAAAAATCGCCAATTTAAATTGCTCAAAATCGATCCCCATTAATTCTGGTGGTAGGTATAATTATTGTTGATACTTAATAAGCATTCGTTTTGCGCTATCATTGCAAATAAGCGAGATATAAGCGTTTGAAAATTTGAAAAATCGCAAATTTAAAATTGCTCAAAATCGATCCCCATTAATTCTGGTGGTAGGTATAATTATTGTTGATACTAAATAAGCATTCGTTTTGCGCTATCATTGCAAATAAGCGAGATATAAGCGTTTGAAAATTTGAAAAATCGCAAATTTAAAATTGCTCAAAATCGATCCCCATTAATTCTGGTGGTAGGTATAATTATTGTTTATACTAAATAAGCATTCGTTTTGCGCTATCATTGCAAATAAGCGAGATATAAGTGTTTGAAAATTTGAGAAATCGCAAATTTAAAATTGCTCAAAATCGATCCCCATTAATTCTGGTGGTAGGTATAATTATTGTTGATACTAAATAAGCATTCGTTTTGCGCTATCATTGCAAATAAGCGAGATATAAGCGTTTGAAAATTTGAAAAATCGCAAATTTAAAATTGCTCAAAATCGATCCCCATTAATTCTGGTGGTAGGTATAATTATTGTTTATACTAAATAAGCATTCGTTTTGCGCTATCATTGCAAATAAGCGAGATATAAGCGTTTGAAAATTTGAAAAATCGCAAATTTAAAATTGCTCAAAATCGATCCCCATTAATTCTGGTGGTAGGTATAATTATTGTTGATACTAAATAAGCATTCGTTTTGCGCTATCATTGCAAATAAGCGAGATATAAGCGTTTGAAAATTTGAAAAATCGCAAATTTAAAATTGCTCAAAATCGATCCCCATTAATTCTGGTGGTAGGTATAATTATTGTTGATACTAAATAAGCATTCGTTTTGCGCTATCATTGCAAATAAGCGAGATATAAGCGTTTGAAAATTTGAAAAATCGCAAATTTTAAATTGCTCAAAATCGATCCCCATTAATTCTGGTGGTAGGTATAATTATTGTTGATACTAAATAAGCATTCGTTTTGCGCTATCATTGCAAATAAGCGAGATATAAGCGTTTGAAAATTTGAAAAATCGCAAATTTAAAATTGCTCAAAATCGATCCTCATTAATTCTGGTGGTAGGTATAATTATTATTGATACTAAATAAGCATTCGTTTTGCGCTATCATTGCAAATAAGCGAGATATAAGCGTTTGAAAATTTGAAAAATCGCAAATTTTAAATTGCTCAAAATCGATCCCCATTAATTCTATTGGTAGGTATAATTATTGTTGATACTAAATAAGCATTCGTTTTGCGCTATCATTGCAAATAAGCGAGATATAAGCGTATGAAAATTTGAAAAATCGCAAATTTAAAATTGCTCAAAATCGATCCCCATTAATTCTGGTGGTAGGTATAATTATTGTTGATACTAAATAAGCATTTGTTTTGCGCTATCATTGCAAATAAGCGAGATATAAGCGTTTGAAAATTTGAAAAATCGCAAATTTAAAATTGCTCAAAATCGATCCCAATTAATTCTGGTGGTAGGTATAATTATTGTTGATACTAAATAAGCATTCGTTTTGCGCTATCATTGCAAATAAGCGAGATATAAGCGTTTGAAAATTTGAAAAATCGCAAATTTAAAATTGCTCAAAATCGATCCCCATTAATTCTGGTGGTAGGTATAATTATTGTTGATACTAAATAAGCATTCGTTTTGCGCTATCATTGCAAATAAGCGAGATATAAGCGTTTGAAAATTTGAAAAATCGCAAATTTTAAATTGCTCAAAATCGATCCCCATTCATTCTGGTGGTAGGTATAATTATTGTTGATACTAAATAAGCATTCGTTTTGCGCTATCATTGCAAATAAGCGAGATATAAGCGTTTGAAAATTTAAAAAATCGCAAATTTAAAATTGCTCAAAATCGATCCCCATTAATTCTGGTGGTAGGTATAATTATTGTTGATACTAAATAAGCATTCGTTTTGCGCTATCATTGCAAATAAGCGAGATATAAGCGTTTGAAAATGTGAAAAATCGCAAATTTAAAATTGCTCAAAATCGATCCATATTAATTCTGGTGGTAGGTATAATTATTGTTGATACTAAATAAGCATTCGTTTTGCGCTATCATTGCAAATAAGCGAGATATAAGCGTTTGAAAATTTGAAAAATCGCCAATTTAAATTGCTCAAAATCGATCCCCATTAATTCTTGGTGGTAGGTATAATTATTGTTGATACTAAATAAGCATTCGTTTCGCGCTATCATTGCAAATAAGCGAGATATAAGCGTTTGAAAATTTGAAAAATCGCAAATTTAAAATTGCTCAAAATCGATCCCCATTAATTCTGGTGGTAGGCATAATTATTGTTGATACTAAATAAGCATTCGTTTGCGCTATCATTGCAAATAAGCGAGATATAAGCGTTTGAAAATTTGAAAAATCGCAAATTTAAAATTGATCCAAATCGATCCCCATTAATTCTATTGGTAGGTATAATTATTGTTGATACTAAATAAGCATTCGTTTTGCGCTATCATTGCAAATAAGCGAGATATAAGCGTTTGAAAATTTGAAAAATCGCAAATTTAAAATTGCTCAAAATCGATCCCCATTAATTCTGGTGGTAGGCATAATTATTGTTGATACTAAATAAGCATTCGTTTTGCGCTATCATTGCAAATAAGCGAGATATAAGCGTTTGAAAATTTGAAAAATCGCAAATTTAAAATTGCTCAATATCGATCCCGATTAATTCTGGTGGTAGACATAATTATTGTTGATACTAAATAAGCATTCGTTTTGCGCTATCATTGCAAATAAGCGAGATAAAAGCGTTTGAAAATTTGAAAAATCGCAAATTTAAAATTGCTCAAAATCGATCCCCATTAATTCTGGTGGTAGGTATAATTATTGTTGATACTAAATAAGCATTCGTTTTGCGCTATCATTGCAAATAAGCGAGATATAAGCGTTTGAAAATTTGAAAAATCGCAAATTTAAAATTGCTCAAAATCGATCCCCATTAATTCTGGTGGTAGGTATAATTATTGTTGATAATAAATAAGCATTCGTTTTGCGCTATCATTGCAAATAAGCGAGATATAAGCGTTTGAAAATTTAAAAAATCGCAAATTTAAAATTGCTCAAAATCGATCCCCATTAATTCTGGTGGTAGGTATAATTATTGTTGATACTAAATAAGCATTCGTTTTGCGCTATCATTGCAAATAAGCGAGATATAAGCGTTTGAAAATTTGAAAAATCGCAAATTTAAAATTGCTCAAAATCGATCCCCATTAATTCTGGTGGTAGGTATAATTATTGTTGATACTTAATTAAGCATTCGTTTTGCGCTATCTTCGCAAATAAGCGAGATATAAGCGTTTGAAAATTTGAAAAATCGCAAATTTAAAATTGCTCAAAATCGATCCCCATTGATTCTGGTGGTAGGTATAATTATTGTTGATACTAAATAAGCATTCGATTTGCGCTATCATTGCAAATAAGCGAGATATAAGCGTTTGAAAATTTGAAAAATCGCAAATTTAAAATTGCTCAAAATCGATCCACATTAATTCTGGTGGTAGGTATAATTATAAAAAACGCACGGACGAACAGACACACGGACGAACAGACGCACTAACGAACAAACGCATGGACGAACAGACGCACGGACGAACAGACGCATGGATTAACAGACGCATGGACGAACAGACGCACGGACGACCAGACGCACGGATGAACAGACGCATGGACGAACAGACGCATGGACGAATAGACGCAAGGACGAACAGACGCACGGAAAAACAGACGCACGGACAAACAGATGCGTGGACGAACAGACGCACGAACGATCAGACCCATGGACGAACAGACGCAAGGACGAAATGATGCCCGGACGAAAAGACGCACGGTCGAAAAGACGCACGGAAGAACAATCACTCGTATGATCAGACGCATGGACGAAAATAGCACGGACGTACATACGCAAATACGAACGGACGCGCGGAAGAACGGAAGCAGGGTCGAACAGGCGCACGGTTGAACAGTCGCTTGGATGAATAGACGCACGGACGAACAGACGCACGGAAGAACAGACAAACGGAAAAAATTATCATGGACGAACGGATGCATTGACGAACAGACACACTTACGAACAAACGAACGGACGAACTGAAGCATGAAGGAACAATCGCTCGCACGATAAGACTTACGGACGATCCTAATTTTCGTCATTTTATTAAGGTATGACCGAAAAAAACTAAAAAACGAATTAATTCACCGATATTTCAATCTTGTTCCCCTTTTTTGCCATTATTTTCGTAATTTTAGCGAGGTATGATCCAAAAAAAGTTTCAAAAACGGACAATTTCACCAAATTGGTATTTATATTCAATATTTAGCCCTTATTATAATTATAAAGGTATGATCAAAAAAAATTTCGAAAACGGTTGTGTTCGGACATACAGATGTACGGACCAACAAACGCATGAACAAACAGACGCATAGACGAACAGACGGACGGACAAATAGACGCACGGACAAAAAGACGCACGGACGAACAGACGCACGGACGAATAGACGCACCGACGAACAGAAACATGGACGAACAGACGCACGAACGAACAGACGCACGGACGAACAGACGCACGGACGAACAGACGTTCGGATGAACTGACGCACGGACGAACAGACGCACGGACAAACAGACGCACGGACGAACAGACGCACGGACGAACAGACGCACGGACGAACAGACGCACGGACGAACAGACGCACAGACGAACAGACGCACTGAAAAGCAGACGCACGGACGAATAGACGCACGGACGAACAGACATACGGATGAACAGACGCACGGACTAACAGACGCAAGGACGAACAGACGCACGGACAAACAGACGCACGGACGAAAAGACGCGGGGATGAACAGATGAAGGGACAAAAAAACACATGGACGAACAGACGCATTGACAAACAGACACATGGACGAACAGACGCACGGACGAACAGACGCATGGACGAAGAGACGCACGGACGAACAGACGCACGGACGAACAGACGCACGGACAAACAGACGTTCGGATGAACAGACGCACGGACAAGCAAACGCACGGAAAAGCAGACGCACGGACGAACAGACGCTTGGACGAACAGACGCACAGACTTACAGACGCACGGACAAACAGACGCACAGGCGAACAGACGCACGGACGAACAGACACACGGACGAACAGACGCACTAACGAGCAAACTCATGGACGAACAGACGCACGGACGAATAGACGCACGGACGAACAGACGCAAGGACGAACAGACGCACGGATAAACAGACGCAAAGACAAACAGATGCGCGGACGAACAGACGCACGGACAAACAGACGCACGGACGAACAGACGTACGGACGAACAGCCGCAACGGACGAACAGTCGCCACTGTCGAACAGACGCACGGATGAACAGACGCATGGACGATCAGACGCATGGACGAACAGACGCAAGGACGAACAGACGCACGGACAAACAGATGCGGAGACGAACAGACGCACGGACGAACAGACGCACGGACAAACAGACGCACGGACGAACAGACGCACGTCGAACAGACGCACGTCGAACAGACGCACGGATGAACAGACGCATGGACGAACAGACGCACAGACGAACAGACGCACGGATGAACAGATGCATGGACGAACAGACGCCACGGACGAACAGACATACGGAAGAACATACGCACGGACGAACAGACGCACGGAAGAACAGACGCACGGTCGAACAGAGCACGGATGAACAGACGCATGGACGAACAGACGCACAGACGAACAGACGCACGGATGAACAGATGCAAATTTGGTGAAATTGTCCGTTTTTGAAACTTTTTTTCGATCATACCTCGCTTAAATTACGAAAATAATGGCAAAAAAGGGGAACAAGATTGAAATATCGGTGAATTAATTCGTTTTTTAGTATTCTTCCGTCATACCTTAATAAAATGACGAATATAGGTTCGTCCGTAAGTCTTATCGTGCGAGCGATTGTTCCTTCATGCTTTAGTTCGTCCGTGCGTCTGTTCGTAAGTGTGTCTGTTCGTCAATGCGTCCGTTCGTCCATGATAATTTTTTCCGTGCGCCTGTTCTTCCGTGCGTTCTGTTCGTCCATGCGTCTATTC